>NC_069422.1:51720002-51758854 GCF_026875155.1 Cherax quadricarinatus
CTGGAACAATGTGAAGCTGAATGATCAGAACAGAGGTTATATAATCAAAGGTGAGGCGCGGAAAATCTTGAAGACGACACAGGAGGCCGCCGCCGCCGCCGCCGCCGCCTCTGTATTCAACTGAAGAAGCTTACCGTAAAAGCGAAACGTTTCGCTCTCCTACATGCGTCTTGCTGGTCTACTTTTCGGTTTTTATTTTTACATAAGAACAAGAATAATCAAGCATACTGGCACAATTCTCAAGAAACTGGTGGTGGAAACACGATGTTTCGGTCCGCTCTCGACCAATATCAAGGCACAATTTCAGTTTCTGCGATAGTTGTAAAATGTGAAACCTTGAGAATTATTTGATGAACACCTGGCCATTATCAAGAATAAATATGATGCAGAACTCTCGCTTGTCACCCACAGATCACTGAATTCTGGAAGCGATGTTGCTAGCTCCGTAGTCCGGCCCTGGGTCAGGGTTATCTGGTACTCGCCTAGTCAACCAGGCTATTGCTGCTGGTGGCCCACTGGTTCACATAACCATCACAGCCTGATTGATCAGGCACTTGGCGAAAGTACTCGTCAAGACAATACTGTTTTTTATGGTGATATATTCACTCACAGTGAGAGTAACACTGCATGTAGCGCCCTCTGAAAAGGAGGCAATATTTTGTATATATTGTTTCTTATAATTTTTATATTGTTGGTCTTTTCATTAATAGCTAAAATGAAAATTTCATGATTTATATTGACTTATTAGCTTGCGTATGTAGGTAGGATATAACTAGACATCTCATTGTATTCGTTGTTGGAGAGTTCTCTGATTGACTGCCAACGTTGCTAACTACCTGCCCGACTTGTTTCGCAGTTCTTGCCAGGCTCAAGCTCGTACCGGTCACTTTACGTCTGATCTGCTGACCCTGCTTTTACTCTCTCACTGAGGAGACATCTCATCTCTTGTTTGGGACAAAGCTATTCTCCTTAGCTCGTGTTATTTAGAGTATGGTAGAGCATGTTACCTTTGGTGAGCAGGGAAATACATCTCTTAACTCTGTTCATAGAGCATTATTTAGAGCATTGTCGTAGTCGGGAATTTCAGAATTGCCAATTCAGTTTCAGTAATAAGGGAGTTTCATGCCTTCAGGGAGGATTTGCTAATGGTCCCCCAATTAAGGTAAGTTTTGGTCTCCTTGACTCCTTGCCTGACACTGTGCTGGTTACTGCTGCTTCAAGCATTATTGCTCGTTGGTGAATGGGTCATCACATTATTCAAGCAAGCTGGTTGATTGCCTTGTTGGTCCAGAAGTTAACTCACCTAGGGACTACTAGTCAGTCACTACTACTAAGTCGAGTCTGATTTCATATCAAGTAATACTGAGTATATACCGAGCACATACACACATACATCCTTGTATTACTCTTGTACTTACGAGTAAACTTTATAGCAAAGTACCCTAGAGTATGTTAACTGAAGTGCCCATTGCAACATATGTACAGAATAAGTGTCATTCAAAAGTTTAATACAATACGCTCCTACACAACTCTTTAGTTTATTTCCTTAATTATTCAGTTAATTGTAATTATCACAGACACCTTTGTTATTAAAGATCTCAACTTTTATTTGGTTGGTTTGTATTCACTTATAATCCAAAAGCGCTATTGAGAAGCCACCTAATTTTACGATATAATTGGAGTAGAATACTTTGACAAACTGTTACGAAACCACAAACTGGCTAGATGCTAGAGGGGGACCTTTGAGTTGGCATTTGGTATTCTCTGGAGATATCTTCACTAAGTAGTTGTTGCACTTCGTAAAACTGCACAATAGTGTCTTGATGGTAGTACGTTCATGCAATACGAAGCAACAATGTGTGATTGCACTATAAGAGGATATAATCTTGCTGAATAAGCAGTAACAAGAACAACACAGTACAGACTGTTTTGATAATTAAGGTCAGGTTAATTAATAACACAGGAATACCAGAGTGGCTTCCACTGGGGTTTTTTAGAAGCTTCCCTACCTGTAGGGTATTCCGGGGATCAATGCCCCCGAGGCCCTGTCCATGACCAGGCCTCCTGGTGGATCAGGACCTGATCAACGAGGCTGTTACTAGGAGGGGATCCACAACAGCCGACTAATTCCTGGGTATCTATTTGCGGCTTGGTGAGCAGGTGCTAGGAGACTTGCCCAGGTATCTCGCCTGACCAAGCATGGACCTGGTTCCTTTTGGTTGTAAGCCGAAAGCTCTATGACTGAGTGAGGAGTTGCCTGGCATCCTAAAACGTGGCATTACTTTAGTAACTTAAGCGACAATATAGAGAGCCTCTCCCCACACTAGTAGTAAGAACCTGCTCTCACTGCTGGTTTGTCCACAAGTTTTCAATTTTCAAAAATTTATTAACACAAATTTCTATAAAATCCGAGACAGTAACAGGATTACAGACATATTGCAGAATGTGTGGCATTAGAAGATATTAGAGCCAGCACACTAGCCTGTGAGTTATAGGACTAGCCTGCCATGGGTTCAACCCCCACCCATTCCGTGGCCTGTAGCTCTCTGTATTCGACAGAAGAATTACCTTAATACAGAATTCCCTGGTAGCTGGACTGAGAGTGGTCCCATTAAACAGCCAATCCTCCCCCCCCATATTTCCTTCACAACTCCTTTATTATTATTATAATAAAGGAGGAAGCGCCAAACCCGGAGGATTATACAGCGCCTGGGGGGGGGGATGTGGAAGGCATTCAGGCTTAATTCGGGGAACTGGAGCACAGATCCAATTCCCTAAATCAAGAGCCCCTCGCCAACATCAAGGAACCTTCCTTGAGGGGATAACTCCTTTAGACTTTTGGGAATACTTAACAACGTCCTCATTGTACTACTAAGTTCTGCTAGGTCAGGCACGAACCCCATCCTGCCAGAATATGACAGGGAAGCAGCTATTATTCCCACTATGTAACTATCATATATAATAGGGTGAAAAACACTGTTGATGTGTATAATTAAGCTAAATATTTACAAATAGTCTTGTGGAGATTTGCGAAGGATTGTGTTGCAGACATCAGTAGCTGACATGAGACACTTCTTAAAATAAACCATGCCAAGGGTAACAGCTGGTGTTGGTCATCTCGTAGTACCACCTGCAAGTTTTTGCACGTGTTACCATTTTGTTGAAAAATGAGGCAGACTTTGTGGACAAGAATGTATTAAAATCTTGTATTCCCTTCTTGAAGGTTCTTTAAATGCAGGTGAAAGGCTTTTGATCCAAGGATCTTGAGCTACTTTCCCTTTTCTTGGATTAAGCATGACTGCCTACTCTTTTCCAGGGCCCGGTCTCACCTCTACGGGTTAAGCGCATTCTCATAAACAGTAATATTGAACGCTGTATCAATGACCAACTTACCAAGTGTACACACACTCCATAAATTTACTGATCCTAAGTTTTTTTGAACAAGAAACTGAGCCAGAGGATCAACATCCTTTACTTCAAAGAGGATCAAAATCAACTGAAAAATTTTTAAGAGCGATCATCGTGGACCAGCACGACGCAACGTGTGAACAGCCTACCCTGCGAGACTACTCACCCTGTTGTTGAGGCCGGGTTAGGCCTGCTAGCCCTCCAGGACCAGCTGACTCCAGTCTGGGCAGCCTGGGCGTGCTGGTGAGCAGCAGCAGCAGCAGCATGTTGCACCCACCATGGTGGGTAGTGGGTCTCTGCTGTGCCCACCATCACCACCGTGTTTACACTGTCAACTCACCAGCCAGCACTCAAGTAACTACTGCTTCAATATATTGATGTTGTCTACCACTTGTTGATGTCTAGCAGAGCTATATCTGAAGTCTAGTTATATATCTGTCGATGTCTAGCAGCTCTACATGTGTTGATGTCCAGGAGTTTTACATTTGATGTCTAGTTCTATACCTGATGTCTAGTTCTACATCTGTTGATGTCTAGTTCAATACCTGCTGATGTCTAGTTCTATACCTGTTGATGTCTAGTTTATCTGTTGATGTCTAGCGGCTTTATATCTGTGTTGCATGGTTATGTTATGGTATGTTCACCAAACTAAAAAATCTTTTACCCACTGTCTCCCTGCCCCAACCCCAGTACACATAACATGCCCCCCCCCTCACACACACCCCATGCCCCCTCTCTCTCTCTCTCTCTCTCTCTCTCTCTCTCACACACACACACACACACACGTTGAACTTGTTTCACTGTTTCATCACTTGTGTGATCCTCAGTTACACACCAGTGTACCTGAGGGTGCTTGCTTACACACCAGTGTACCTGAGGGTGCTTGCTTACACACCAGTGTACCTGAGGGTGCTTGCTTACACACCAGTGTACCTGAGGGTGCCTGCTTAAACACCAATGTACCTGAGGGTGCCTGCTTACACACCAGTGTACCTGAGGGTGCCTGCTTACACACCAGTGTACCTGAGGGTGCCTGCTTAAACACCAGTGTACCTGAGGGTGCCTGCTTACACACCAGTGTACCTGAGGGTGCCTGCTTACACACCAGTGTACCTGAGGGTGCCTGCTTACACACCAGTGTACCTGAGGGTGCCTGCTTAAACACCAGTGTACCTGAGGGTGCCTGCTTACACACCAGTGTACCTGAGGGTGCCTGCTTACACACCAGTGTACCTGAGGGTGCCTGCTTACACACCAGTGTACCTGAGGGTGCCTGCTTACACACCAGTGTACCTGAGGGTGCCTGCTTACACACCAGTGTACCTGAGTGTGCCTGCTTACACACCAGTGTACCTTAGGGTGCCTGCTTACACACCAGTGTACCTGAGGGTGCCTGCTTACACACCAGTGTACCTGAGGGTGCCTGCTTACACACCAGTGTACCTGAGGGTGCCTGCTTACACACCAGTGTACCCGAGGGTGCCTGCTTACACACCAGTGTACCTGAGGGTGCCTGCTTACACACCAGTGTACCCGAGGGTGCCTGCTTACACACCAGTGTACCTGAGGGTGCCTGCTTACACACCCGTGTACCTGAGGGTGCCTGCTTACACACCAGTGTACCCGAGGGTGCCTGCTTACACACCAGTGTACCTGAGGGTGCCTGCTTACACACCAGTGTACCTGAGGGTGCCTGCTTACACACCAGTGTACCCGAGGGTGCCTGCTTACACACCAGTGTACCTGAGGGTG
Source organism: Cherax quadricarinatus (assembly GCF_026875155.1). NCBI lineage: Eukaryota > Metazoa > Arthropoda > Malacostraca > Decapoda > Parastacidae > Cherax > Cherax quadricarinatus. Next base: position 51,725,163 of record NC_069422.1, read on the forward strand.
CCTGCTTACACACCAGTGTACCTGAGGGTGCCTGCTTACACACCAGTGTACCCGAGGGTGCCTGCTTACACACCCGTGTACCTGAGGGTGCCTGCTTACACACCAGTGTACCTGAGGGTGCCTGCTTACACACCAGTGTATCTGAGGGTGCCTGCTTACACACCAGTGTACCTGAGGGTGCCTGCTTACACACCAGTGTACCCGAGGGTGCCTGCTTACACACCAGTGTACCTGAGGGTGCCTGCTTACACACCAGTGTACCCGAGGGTGCCTGCTTACACACCACTGTACCTGAGGGTGCTTGCTTACACACCAGTGTACCCGAGGGTGCCTGCTTACACACCAGGGTACCTGAAAGTGCCTGCTTACACACCAGGGTAACTGAAAGTGCCTGCTTACACACCAGGGTACCTGAAAGTGCCTGCTTACACACCAGGGTGCCTGAAAGTGCCTGCTTACACACCAGTGTACCCGATGGTGCTTGCTTACACACCAGTGTACCCGATGGTGCCTGCTTACACACCAGTGTACCTGAGGGTGCCTGCTTACACACCAGTGTACCTGAAAGTGCCTGCTTACACACCAGGGTACCCGAAAGTGCCTGCTTACACACCAGGGTACCTGAAAGTGCCTGCTTACACACCAGGGTACCTGAAAGTGCCTGCTTACACACCAGGGTACCTGAAAGTGCCTGCGTACACACCAGGGTACCTGAAAGTGCCTGCTTACACACCAGGGTACCTGAAAGTGCCTGCTTACACACCAGGGTACCTGAAAGTGCCTGCTTACACACCAGGGTACCTGAAAGTGCCTGCTTACACACCAGGGTACCTGAAAGTGCCTGCTTACACACCAGGGTGCCTGAAAGTGCCTGCTTACACACCATTGTACCCGATGGTGCCTGTTTACACACCAGTGTACCCGATGGTGCCTGCTTACACACCAGTGTACCCGAGGGTGCCTGCTTACACAACAGTGTACCCGAGGGTGCCTGCTTACACACCAGTGTACCCGAGGGTGCCTGCTTACACCAGTTTACCTGAGGGTGCCTGCTTACACACCAATGTACCTGAGGGTGCCTGCTTACACACCAATGTACCTGAGGGTGCCTGCTTACACACCAATGTACCTGAGGGTGCCTGCTTACACACCAATGTACCTGAGGGTGCCTGCTTACACCAGTGTACCTGAGGGTAAGTGTCAGGGGTCCAAGAGTGTTCAGCTGCCTCCCAGCATACATAAGGGGTATTACCAATAGACCCTTGGCTGTCTTCAAGAAGGCACTGGACAGGCATCTAAAGTCAGTCCTGACCAGCTGGGCTGTGCTTCGTTCGTCGGTTTGCGTGCGGCCAGCAGTAACAGCCTGGTTGATCAGGCCCTGATCTACCATGAGGCCTGGTCACAGACCGGGCCACGGGGGCGCTGACCCCCGGAACCCTCTCCATGTATACAAGCAACGTGATGAGGGAGTTAGAACATGTTAGGTTGGTGTTGCAGCATCACGTACAGTAACAGAGGTAAAGAAGAAATGAGATAGGTGGGTGCAGCCTCCAGCTGAGGTGATGCTCAGGTCTCGACCCCCACCCTCTCCTAACCACCCCACCTCAGAGGTGAAGCTTGAAGCTGACAGATACTTCACCTCACTCTCTTCTCTTCCTCATACCAGGCGCTCTGTTGCCCCCTAACAGTTTATCGCTTCACCATCATATCTGTACACCTTCAATGTCGCTGACCGCTGGTATGGTAGTAGTAGTAGTACTACTACCACTAGTAGTAGTAGTAGTAGTTGACCTTTACGGAGCACCTTGACCGCAAAGGTCAGTAAACGCTCACGTAGAAAAATATATGGAATATTCACAATAATAGCAACACACACACACACACACACACACACACACACACACACACACACACACACACACACACACACAGATCTTGGGGTGAGTATAACACCAGGCACATCTCCTGAAGCGCACATCAACCAAATAACTGCTGCAGCATATGGGCGCCTAGCAAACCTCAGAACAGCATTCCGACATCTTAATAAGGAATCGTTCAGGACCCTGTACACCGTATACGTTAGGCCCATATTGGAGTATGCGGCACCAGTTTGGAACCCACACCTAGCCAAGCACGTAAAGAAACTAGAGAAAGTGCAAAGGTTTGCAACAGACTAGTCCCAGAGCTAAGAGTATGTCCTACGAGGAGAGGTTAAGGGAAATCAACCTGACGACACTGGAGGACAGGAGAGATAGGGGGGACATGATAACGACATACAAAATACTGAGAGGAATTGACAAGGTGGACAAAAACAGGATGTTCCAGAGATTGGCACAGTAACAAGGGGACACAGTTGGAAGCTAAAGACACAGATGAATCACAGGGATGTTAGGAAGTATTTCTTCAGCCACAGAGTAGTCAGTAAGTGGAATAGTTTGGGAAGCGATGTAGTGGAGGCAGGATCCATACATAGCTTTAAGCAGAGGTACGATAAAGCTCACGGCTCAGGGAGAGTGACCTAGTAGCGATCAGTGAAGAGGCGGGGCCAGGAGCTCGGACTCGACCCCCGCAACCTCAACTAGGTGAGTACACACACACACACACACACACATTACACAAATAAACTCTCATATCAAGTTAAAATCCTCCGTTTTGATGCTTTTACAGATTTTATTTTACATTTCTGATTTATCTTCCAGTTTATTATATGGAAGCCTGGCTGGAAGCACCGTCTTACGGAGGATCGAGCCTCCACATCTTGTGCCAAGTGACCTCACACGGGTTTAGAGCTTTATATAAAATAATTCAAATATTTTTCTTAAATTTTACACGATGTCTGTTATTGTTAGAGTAAATCCCCAGTCAGTGTTCATCACTGTCACTACAAGAGTTATCGTGCATGTTTCAGATTCCCAGGTGTTAGCAGGTCGACGTTATGATCAAGTACAAACATGTCTCACATGCAGAGTTCACGTAAATCTTTCAAGATACAATGTAGAGATATTTTATAAGTTAACTATCATTAACATGCTTCCATTTCTACTTCTGATAAACAATTCCACCGTTGCCACTGTTTCCATTATGTTGCCATTACTTCGTTCTTATTAAGACTATTCCACACACACAGTGCCATCACATCACTACTACCCTTCTCAGAAGACTACACACAGTGCCATCACATCACTACTACCCTTCTCAGAAGACTACACACAGTGCCATCACATCACTACTACCCTTCTCAGAAGACTACACACAGTGCCATCACATCACTACTACCCTTCTCAGAAGACTACACACAGTGCCATCACATCACTACTACCCTTCTCAGAAGACTACACACAGTGCCATCACATCACACTCTACCCTTCTCAGAAGACCACACACAGTGCCATCACATCACTACTACCCTTCTCAGAAGACTACACACAGTGCCATCACATCACTACTACCCTTCTCAGAAGACCACACCAGTGCCATCACATCACTACTACCCTTCTCAGAAGACTACACACAGTGCCATCACATCACTACTACCCTTCTCAGAAGACTACACACAGTGCCATCACATCATTACTACCCTTCTCAGAAGACTACACACAGTGCCATCACATCACTACTACCCTTCTCAGAAGACTACACACAGTGCCATCACTATCACTACTACCCTTCTCAGAAGACTAACACACAGTGCCATCACATAAACTACTACCCTTTTCTCAGAAGACTACACACAGTGCCATCACATCAGTACTACCCTTCTCAGAAGACTACACACAGTGCCATTACATCACTACTACCCTTCTCAGAAGACTACACACAGTGCCATCACATCAGTACTACCCTTCTCAGAAGACTACACACAGTGCCATCACATCAGTACTACCCTTCTCAGAAGACTACACACAGTGCCATCACATCACTACTACCCTTCTCAGAAGACTACACACAGTGCCATCACATCACTACTACCCTTCTCAGAAGACTACACACAGTGCCATCACATCACTACTACCCTTCTCAGAAGACTACACACAGTGCCATCACATCACTACTCCCCTTCTCAGAAGACTACCACAGTGCCATCACATCAGTACTACCCTTCTCAGAGACTACACACAGTGCCATCACATCAGTACTACCCTTCTCAGAAGACTACACACAGTGCCATCACATCACTACTACCCTTCTCAGAAGACTACACACAGTGCCATCACATCACTACTACCCTTCTCAGAAGACTACACACAGTGCCATCACATCAGTACTACCCTTCTCAGAAGACTACACACAGTGCCATCACATCATTACTACCCTTCTCAGAAGACTACACACAGTGCCATCACATCACTACTACCCTTCTCAGAAGACTACACACAGTGCCATCACATCATATTTACCCTTCTCAGAAGACTACACACAGTGCCATCACATCACTACTACCCTTCTCAGAAGACTACACACAGTGCCATCACATCACTACTACCCTTCTCAGAAGACTACACACAGTGCCATCACATCAGTACTACCCTTCTCAGAAGACTACACACAGTGCCATCACATCCACTACTACCCTTCTCAGAAGACTACACACAGTGCCATCACATCAGTACTACCTTCTCAGAAGACTACACACAGTGCCATCACATCACTACTACCTTCTCAGAATGACTACACACAGTGCCATCACATCACTACTACCCTTCTCAGAAGACTACACACAGTGCCATCACATCAGTACTACCCTTCCAGAAGACTACACACAGTGCCATCACATCACTACTACCTTTCCAGAAGACTACACACGTGCCATCACATCACTACTACCTTCTCAGAAGACTACACACAGTGCCATCACATCAGTACTACCTTCTCAGAAGACTACACACAGTGCCATAACATCACTACTACCCTTCTCAGAAGACTACACACAGTGCCATCACATCACTACTACCCTTCTCAGAAGACTACACACAGTGCCATCACATCAGTACTACCCTTCTCAGAAGACTACACACAGTGCCATCACATCAGTACTACCCTTCTCAGAAGACTACACACAGTGCCATCACATCACTACTACCCTTCTCAGAAGACTACACACAGTGCCATCACATCACTACTACCCTTCTCAGAAGACTACACACAGTGCCATCACATCACTACTACCCTTCTCAGAAGACTACACACAGTGCCATCACATCACTACTACCCTTCTCAGAAGACTACACAGTGCCATCAAAACACTACTACCCTTCTCAGAAGACTACACACAGTGCCATCATATCACTACATACCTTCTCAGATAGACTACACACAGTGCCATCACATCAGTACTACCCTTCTCAGAAGACTACACACAGTGCCATCCATCACTACTACCCTTCTCAGAAGACTAACACAGTGCCATCACATCACTACTACCCTTCTCAGAAGACTACACACAGTGCCATCACATCACTACTACCCTTCTCAGAAGACTACACACAGTGCCATCACATCACTACTACCCTTCTCAGAAGACTACACACAGTGCCATCACATCATTTACTACCCTTCTCAGAAGACTACACACAGTGCCATCATATCACTACTACCCTTCTCAGAAGACTACACACAGTGCCATCATATCACTACTACCCTTCTCAGAAGACTACACACAGTGCCATCACATCAGTACTACCCTTCTCAGAAGACTACACACAGTGCCATCACATCAGTACTACCCTTCTCAGAAGACTACACACAGTGCCATCACATCACTACTACCCTTCTCAGAAGACTACACACAGTGCCATCACATCACTACTACCCTTCTCAGAAGACTACACACAGTGCCATCACATCACTACTACCCTTCTCAGAAGACTACACACTGTGCCATCACATCATTACTACCCTTCTCAGAAGACTACACACAGTGCCATCACATCACTACTACCCTTCTCAGAAGACTACACACAGTGCCATCACATCATTACTCCCCTTCTCAGAAGACTACACACAGTGCCATCACATCACTACTTACCCTTCTCAGAAGACTACACACAGTGCCATCACATCTTACTACCTTCTCAGAAGACTACACACAGTGCCATCACATCATTACTACCCTTCTCAGAAGACTACACACAGTGCCATCACATCATTACTACCCTTCTCAGAAGACTACACACAGTGCAACATCATTACTACCCTTCTCAGAAGACTACACACAGTGCCATCACATCACTACTACCCTTCTCAGAAGACTACACACAGTGCCATCACATCATTACTACCCTTCTCAGAAGACTACACACAGTGCCATCATATCAGTACTTTAAAATGAGAAATATTTTTTATTTATTGGATGAAAAATCTAGTGCAGTAAGTTAGTGGATTCTTAAGCATGGACTAAGAGAGGGTAAGTATATGACAACACCGTCAGGAGACATTTGTGATGTTGACGCGTAAGACAGAGTAACGTTTCTTATGATAATTATCTAGCAGAGTGTATGTACCAGACAGTGTATGTACCAGACAGTGTATGTGCCAGACAGTGTATGTACCAGACAATGTATGTACCAGACAGTGTATGTGCCAGACAGTGTATGTACCAGACAGTGTATGTACCAGACAGTGTATGTGCCAGACAGTGTATGTACCAGACAGTGTATGTACCAGACAGTGTATGTACCAGACAGTGTATGTGCCAGGCAGTGTATGTACCAGACAGTGTATGTACCAGACAGTGTGTGTACCAGACAGTGTATGTACCAGACAGTGTATGTACCAGACAGTGTATGTACCAGACAGTGTATGTACCAGACAGTGTATGTACCAGACAGTGTATGTACCAGACAGTGTATGTACCAGACAGTGTATGTGCCAGGCAGTGTATGTACCAGACAGTGTATGTGCCAGACAGTGTATGTACCAGACAGTGTGTGTACCAGACAGTGTATGTACCAGACAGTGTATGTGCCAGACAGTGTATGTGCCAGACAGTGTATGTGCCAGACAGTGTATGTACCAGACAGTGTATGTACCAGACAGTGTGTGTACCAGACAGTGTGTGTACCAGACAGTGTGTGTACCAGACAGTGTGTGTACCAGACAGTGTATGTACCAGACAGTGTATGTGCCAGGCAGTGTGTGTACCAGACAGTGTATGTGCCAGACAGTGTGTGTACCAGACAGTGTATGTGCCAGACAGTGTATGTACCAGACAGTGTGTGTACCAGACAGTGTATGTACCAGACAGTGTGTGTACCAGACAGTGTATGTGCCAGACAGTGTATGTACCAGACAGTGTATGTGCCAGGCAGTGTATGTACCAGACAGTGTATGTGCCAGGCAGTGTATGTACCAGACAGTGTATGTACCAGACAGTGTGTGTACCAGACAGTGTATGTACCAGACAGTGTATGTACCAGACAGTGTATGTGCCAGACAGTGTATGTACCAGACAGTGTATGTACCAGGCAGTGTATGTACCAGACAGTGTATGTACCAGACAGTGTGTGTACCAGTGTATGTGCCAGACAGTGTATGTACGAGACAGTGTATGTGCCAGACAGTGTATGTACCAGACAGTGTATGTACCAGACAGTGTATGTACCAGACAATGTATGTGCCAAACAGTGTATGTGCCAGACAGTGTATGTGCCAGTGTATGTACCAGACAGCGTATGTGCCAGACAGTGTATGTGCCAGTGTATGTACCAGACAGTGTATGTACCAGACAGTGTATGTACCAGACAGTGTATGTACCAGACAGTGTATGTGCCAGACAGTGTATGTACCAGACAATGTATGTACCAGACAGTGTATGTGCCAGACAGTGTATGTACCAGACAGTGTATGTACCAGACAGTGTATGTGCCAGACAGTGTATGTACCAGACAGTGTATGAAACCAGACAGTGTATGTACCAGACAGTGTATGTGCCAGGCAGTGTATGTACCAGACAGTGTGTGTACCAGACAGTGTATGTACCAGACAGTGTATGTACCAGACAGTGTATGTACCAGACAGTGTATGTACCAGACAGTGTATGTACCAGACAGTGTATGTACCAGACAGTGTATGTACCAGACAGTGTATGTACCAGACAGTGTATGTGCCAGGCAGTGTATGTACCAGACAGTGTATGTGCCAGACAGTGTATGTCCCAGACAGTGTGTGTACCAGACAGTGTATGTACCAGACAGTGTATGTGCCAGACAGTGTATGTGCCAGACAGTGTATGTGCCAGACAGTGTATGTACCAGACAGTGTATGTACCAGACAGTGTGTGTACCAGACAGTGTGTGTACCAGACAGTGTGTGTACCAGACAGTGTGTGTACCAGACAGTGTATGTACCAGACAGTGTATGTGCCAGGCAGTGTGTGTACCAGACAGTGTATGTGCCAGACAGTGTGTGTACCAGACAGTGTATGTGCCAGACATTTGTATGTACCAGACAGTGTGTGTACCAGACAGTGTATGTACCAGACAGTGTGTGTACCAGACAGTGTATGTGCCAGACAGTGTATGTACCAGACAGTGTATGTGCCAGGCAGTGTATGTACCAGACAGTGTATGTGCCAGGCAGTGTATGTACCAGACAGTGTATGTACCAGACAGTGTGTGTACCAGACAGTGTATGTACCAGACAGTGTATGTACCAGACAGTGTATGTGCCAGACAGTGTATGTACCAGACAGTGTATGTACCAGGCAGTGTATGTACCAGACAGTGTATGTACCAGACAGTGTGTGTACCAGTGTATGTGCCAGACAGTGTATGTACGAGACAGTGTATGTGCCAGACAGTGTATGTACCAGACAGTGTATGTACCAGACAGTGTATGTACCAGACAATGTATGTGCCAAACAGTGTATGTGCCAGACAGTGTATGTGCCAGTGTATGTACCAGACAGCGTATGTGCCAGACAGTGTATGTGCCAGTGTATGTACCAGACAGTGTATGTACCAGACAGTGTATGTACCAGACAGTGTATGTACCAGACAGTGTATGTGCCAGACAGTGTATGTACCAGACAGTGTATGTGCCAAACAGTGTATGTACCAGACAGTGTATGTACCAGACAGTGTATGTACCAGACAGTGTATGTACCAGACAGTGTATGTACCAGACAGTGTATGTGCCAGACAATGTACCAGACAGTGTATGTACCAGACAGTGTATGTGCCAAACAGTGTATGTGCCAAACAGTGTATGTGCCAGACAGTGTATGTACCAGACAGTGTATGTGCCAAACAGTGTATGTGCCAGTGTATGTGCCAGACAGTGTATGTACCAGACAGTGTATGTGCCAGACAGAGTATGTACCAGACAGTGTATGTACCAGACAGTGTATGTACCAGACGTGTATGTACCCGACAGTGTATGTACCAGACAGTGTATGTACCAGACAGTGTATGTGCCAGACAGTGTATGTACCAGACAGTGTATGTACCAGACAGTGTATGTGCCAGACAGTGTATGTACCAGACAGTGTATGTACCAGACAGTGTATGTACCAACAGTGTATGTACCAGACAGTGTATGTACCAGACAGTGTATGTACCAGACAGTGTATGTACCAGACAGTGTATGTGCCAGACAGTGTATGTACCAGACAGTGTATGTACCAGACAGTGTATGTACCAGACAGTGTATGTACCAGACAGTGTATGTGCCAGACAGTGTATGTGCCAGACAGTGTATGTACCAGACAGTGTATGTACCAGACAGTGTATGTGCCAGACAGTGTATGTACCAGACAGTGTATGTACCAGACAGTGTATGTACCAGACAGTGTATGTACCAGACAGTGTATGTACCAGACAGTGTATGTACCAGACTGAAAAAATCAACAATCGTCTTAAACCGTAAAATATTTAACAAGTTTTCCCATCGCAGTCCTATGACAGGATAGTTATGATGATGATGATGATAATGCTAAGACAGGAGGATAGTAAGCCCATAGATGGTTATCTACGATACTACTACTGCTACTACTACTACTTACTTGTAGATGAATGGTTCAGAGAACCGACATGTTGATAAATTAGACACATGTGCAACTCTTGGGTATCTTTATTGAGGAAACGTTTCGCCACACAGTGGCTTCATCAGTCCATACAAAGGAGAATCTTGAAGAACAGGAGGAGAATGAGGTAATCAGTCCCTCAACCTTGAGTCGATGTGGTCAGTCCATCAATCTTGAATAGAATACGGCATACGTGCGGAGAAGGAGCTTATAAACCGTTGGCAGGATCTTAATACTTGGGAATTCTTGGGATCTTAATACTTGGGAATTCTTCGCTTGCCTAATTCTTGGGCACGACCTACTTCAACATTGAACAAATGTTACACCACCTATGACTGCTGCACCTCTCCTGCCAACGGTTTATAAGCTCCTTCTCAGCACGTATGCCGTATTCTATTCAAGATTGATGGACTGACCACATCGACTCAAAGTTGAGGGACTGATTACCTCATTCTCCTCCTGTTCTTCAAGATTCTCCTTTGTATGGACTGATGAAGCCACTGTGTGGCGAAACGTTTCCTCAATAAAGATACCCAAGAGTTGCACATGTGTCTGATTTATCTACTACTTACTTGGCTGGGATTGTGAAATTCATACATGGCTGGGACTGTGAAATACATGGTTGTGATACGAGTGATACATTATGGATACAGTGGATACACATTTCTCTGAAGATGATTTGATGACATTTTTCTTTTGCATAATAAAATGTATAGGTGTGCCAGGTGCCAGAGTAATTCTACCGGCAAAGTTTACAAAGGCTGTAGATGGTTCGGTCTACATCGACAGTAGAAATAGGTCAATATATTAGCCTCGTAGCCGATTACTGGCTGGAAAACCACACACGTTGTATAAAGTGTTCTTGTAGCTGGTCATTTACGTGCTGCTACAACTACCCGATAATTATAGTCGACCTTTTCTTTGAGGGTTTAATACTTTGGTTATTAAGTCTATATACAATGGATAAGTATTAAGTGTATATACAATGGATAAGTATTAAGTGTGTATACTTTGGTTAACTATTAAGAGTGTATAACTGGGTGCTTCACTTTCCCTCAAGCACTGGCCATCAATATGGAACAAAATTCGTGTGTATTCATAAGAACATAAGAACGAAGGAACACTGCAGAAGGCCTACTGGCCCATGCGAGGCAGGTCCAAGTCTCCTACCGGCTTAAGCCAATGCACCCAACCTAGTCAGGTCAGGTCACATTGACTTAAGGGAGGAACACGGCAACCGACCTGGTAGCACAAGCTATCAGGTCCAACTCACACCCACCCACATCCACTCATGTATTTATCCAACCTATTTTTAAGCTACACAACGTTCTGGCTCTATAACTGTACTCGGGAGTTTGTTCCACTCATCCACAACTCTATTACCAAACCATACTTTCCTATTTTCCTTCCTGAATCTGAATTTTTCCAACTTAAAACCATTGCTGCGAGTCCTGTCTAGGCTAGATATTTTCAGCACACTATTTACATCACCTTTATTTATTCCTGTCTTCCAGAGTATATACTTGTTCAGTTTCTTGTAGTACGTTGCCGACCCTCACAAACATATCTACATCATCATCACAAGAAATTTTCAACATTTACGCTCTAGGTTACCAATATATAAAGTGGGCGTCTTATCTGCCACTTGCAAGTGGTAAACTGTTAACCATCTGACCCTTCAACGGAAAAGTGCATTATGCTGGTAAAGTACTTTTCTTTCAAGGAAATGGAGCTACCCTTCCTTTTTTCCACCATTCCTGAGGTCAGGCGCTCTATGACCCCTACGGATTTTAGCACTTGCCCATAAATACACATTGATAATTTTATAAATAAATTTATCTGTTTACCTTGACAAGGGAGTCCAGTTATTACTTCATGTTGATGTTATATCAGTAAGGGTCATACCACGTCCTGGGGTATGCGAGATACAACAGGTTTGATCCGTGGAGAGGGCAACTCTAGTTCACTGGATCATGAGCCGTCCCTCAGCATCAGGTCACCCTCTCCCCCTCTTGATGGGGAGGAAGTTGTAAGAACTGTAGAGTGTAGCGACCTGGGAGGTCACTCAGTGTTCTTGACAACACAAAACCTAACATCTAAGTAGTCAGCAAGGTCTTGAGAATTAACTAGGCTGTGATGGGTATGTGGGCCAGTGGGCCGCCAGTAGCAATAGCCGCGTTGATTAAATGTCAGTAGTGTCTTCTCATTAATCTCAATTACTAATGTTCTCACACAGATATATGCTGTTCTTATAAAAGCCTTATCAAGTGCTTTAGTTTTGAGATACACAAAAGTAATACCTGGCCATTACAACACTCGTCAGGATGCTCACACAGTTCTAAGTGGTCTCCATGATATGTTCCGCACAGAGCATGAGAGAAACTCAATACAGGATAGCAATAAAATTTAGCTTCTTAGGAGAATGGGTTAATATAGTTAGGTAGTAGATCAGCAGTTATAGTTTGGTGGTGTTACAGCTGCAGAGCACGACGGAGGTGGAGAGTCGTGGTGTGTGCACCTCCAGGAGCTCCCCCACAACCAACACCCCCACCAGCGTTTCAACCAACACCCCACCAGCCTCAACCCCAACAACAATTCTTCTAGCGACACACTCTTGGACTACATTCCTTCGAGTCTATCTGTTGACAAGGAAAGTCCTACCAAAGTCACCCACAGAGAGAGTCATAAAAAATATAACGGGAAGGAGAGTCCAACCAAAATATGTAGAGAGAAGGAGAGTCCAAGCAAAACATGTAGAGAGAAAGAGAGTCCAAGCAAAACATGTAGAGAGAAAGAGAGTCCAAGCAAAACATGTAGAGAGAAGGAGAGTCCAAGCAAAACATGTCACGGAAAGGAGAGTCCCATTAGAAAATGTCGCCTCAAAGACATTTCCATCAAGACGTGTCGAGGTGCGGACAGCTGCATCAAAACATGTCAAGACAGGGAGTCGCCCGTCAGAACGTGTTACGATCAGGACATCCACATCAGAACATGGCAGGGCATGGACATCCCCACCAAAACACCACACAGCAAAGACAAGTCTCCGAAAGACGCCCACAACAGGGATGATTGTAACAGAGATTTCCTAAGGAAAAGCTCCAAGGACTCTTCAGGCAACCACAGGAGCCACAAGCGCCACTCTCGCCAGGTACTTCTTAGTGGTGATTATCTGCCACACTACCCCTGTTCTTGTTTATATAACATTGCGTCTAGTCCGCCATCTTTGTTAGTAGTAATAGCTTAACAGCTGGAAGTCAGTCAACGTGATGTAGACCTCCTGAAGCTTCAAGTATTCATTGCCTTTAAGCAGCTTAAAATAACGAGGTTTTCCGTGATGCCACATGTAGCACCATATAAGCGATTCCAGTAGTGTAAATATGCTATAGTGTAGATCCATTATTTCCTGAATTAATGGGAAACTACAGTGACTTCAGCAAAGTTTAGAATGCTTTCGAATACTTAATTCCAAAGTAATAGAGGTATGTTACTGTAATGAGACTTTAGACAATTTTGACTAGAAGACGGTACACATGCATGCCAAGTAGTGTTGGAGAAGTTAACTTTAATACTGTTCCTCCTGGTGATGCATGTTCAGGACACTCAAGAAGCAATTGTATGAGATACCTGGGGGCAACGTTACGTAACTTTTATTAAAGTTCCTGACGTAGCACATTTAACACTTCTGTATCTCTTGGTATTATATACCTTGTGAGAAGCACTTGCTGCTTGTTTCAACTCTCACCAGAACAAAATTATCAACTTCGACATTATGTGTAGATAAATAGTTCCGAGAACTGGCTAGTTGATAAATTAGACACATGTGTAACACTTTGTTATCTTTATTAAGGAAACGTTTCGCCACACAGGAGCTTCATCAGTCCAGTACAAAGAAGAATGGTGAAGATCAGAAGGAGTTTGGTAATCAGTCCCTCAGCCTAGTGTCTATATCTCTCCATCAATCTTGACATGGATACCCAAGTGTTGCACATATATCTAGATTATCATCTTAAAACACAAACCTGTGTGTTCCTTTCATGTAGGTTTTGCTTCTTGTAAATTATCTCCTAGATGTTGTAATTTTATAGAAACATTAATACAGCTGAAATGCATTATCACTAATAACAAAATATATTATTAGAAATATAACGTTAAGTTGTATCTTGAGTCATCTTGTCCACACCAACCTAGACGAGTGTCGTACCTATGTGACTAGTTAAGACGATACTTCAACCTTATCCCGCTCTGTTGCCAGACTACCTTGTTTACTGACTGGTCAGCTATACTGTTACCCAAATAACCCGCACATAAAAGACAGAAGCTTACGACGACGTTTCGGTCCGACTTGGACCATTGACAAAGTCACACTAACAGGGGAGGAGCAGGACGGCTATATATAGGCAGGAAGAGGTGGAGGTAGTAGTAGTGGTAGTAGTAGTAGTAGTAGTAGTACAAGAATTGTATATAATACCGACAGGATGAAATGACACACGCACAACACCCGGGCATCCTCACCGTAGACGTTTCGCCATCCAGCCAGCCACTGGATGGCGAAACGTCCACAACAAAGACAACCAGACGCCGCACATGTGTCAAATTTCTCAGTAGTCTCTTTCTCAGTACCCCTTGGTCTAAATTCTCCCTCACTGACTGTGTTACAAATCTGTTTCTGTCTCACTCTTCAGTATTGAGCTTGAACTTCTTGGTTTTGGTCTTTCCTTTGCAATTCGCCTACTCCTCGCGCGGGTTTTTCCCCTGATTAGCTCTTTTGATTTCCTTTCGTCAATCTCGCTTCCGTAATTTTTCCTGACTTGTCCACTTTTCGTGGTGCTCTCCTTCCTGCTCTTGTTAGTCTGTTCTCCAAGAATCACCACCTTCCACGCCGTTACCAATTTGCCCTTTCTTCTCTTAAATCTAACACTAACATTGTCATACTATCTTCTGACAAAAGGTAATTCGGTAGTTATCCTTGATCGCGAGGATTACCTCCGTAAAGCTGTTGTCTTGCTCTCTGACTCACGCACCTACACTCCTCTCGTTTCCAACCTCTTGATCGCATCAAGAGAACTTTAAACAAAAAATAAGGACTCTCTCCGACTCTGTCCTCCTGACTTTGCCCTTTGTTAAACGGTTTCGTGTCATCTGTCCCTCTTTTCCCCTTTATTTCTAGGGCCCTTCCAAAACTCATAAACCCTGATATTCCTCTTCGTCCTATCATTCCTTAGAGGTTCTGTTTTTTCTCTTGCTTCTTGGCTGGCCAAAACCCTCACTCCCTTTTTTTGGTACTTTTTCTCCTGCCACCCTCCGTCCTCTCAAGATTTCATTGAACGGGTTCGCTCTCTCCCAACCTGTAAGATGCTTAGTCTTGACGTTGAGTCCCTCTTCACCAATGTCCCTCTTGATGTTTGTCCTTGATTTCCTTAGAGAGAAGGCCCAATGAAGGGTTTCTTCATCTCCTATCCCCACTGATGTCTTTTTGATCTGATCCGCCTCTGTGTGGACTCTAACTCCTTTTCCTTCCAAGGGAAATATTATTCCCAAACCTTCGGTGTCGCTATGGGCTCTCCTCTCTCTCCTGCCCTTGCTAATTTTTACTGGAATACTTCGAGACTTTTTCTTCTTCCTACCCTCGATGTGCAACCTTCACTCTGGCTCCGCTATGTGGATGACATCTTTTGCTCTGTGGCCTCATGGACTCAGTCTCTTCCCAAACCCTTTTCTTGAAGCTCTTAACAATCTTGCCCCTTCCATTAAGTTTAAAGCTGAATGGGAATCTAATTTTCCCTTTCTTCCTTTCCTTGATGTTTCCCTGTCCCCCGCTCAGATACAGGTTTTTCCTTTTCCGTTTACCGTAAACCTATGCCCCAGTGGCATGTACATTCACTACTTTTCCTATCATGCTTCCCCTGTCAAGAAAAGTGTTCTTATCTCCCTCTTTTTCCGTGCCCTCCGCATCTGTGATCCTCAGTTCCTTCCAGCAGAAATTTCCCCCTTTATAATTCGTTCTCCGTCTTGGTTACCTTCCCATTTCATTGACTCTGCCCTCTCACGTGCTAAACGCAATTTCTTCTCTCCCAAACTCTTACGCATGGGAATCTTCTATCCTCTGCCTTCCCTACTTTCCGGTCTTTCTAATCTCAACAATTCTCTCCGTCCCTTAGACTAAGCTTACCTTCCGCCAGACTTAACACTCTTCGCACTAATCTCGTTCATACCTCTTTCCTCCCTTAAGATGTTCCTGGTGTCTACTCTATTTCTTGCTCCTCCTGTCCTTTCAATACTTTGGAAAACTGGGCGATCTCTTTCTGACAGACTCTTAGGGAGCACAAAATAGTGTTAGGCTTGCCGACACTAACAATGCTCTTTTCTGTCACGTCAGAGATCATAGCCATCCTATTGACTGGTCTTCTGCTAAAACTGTCTTCTCTACTTCCAACTCGAACAGTCGCCGTTTAGTTGATTTCCCCTCTTTAAAACACAACTTTCCTTGTATGAACCTTAGCCCTGGCTTCGTCTCTGTAGATGCCTTCCTCTTTCCCCCTACATTGTAAAATTTCTCCAAACTTCAGAAACCCGTGACTTAACCTGAATCCTCATTTTTTCTTCTTCTTCTTCTTTTTCTTCTCCCTCTTCCCTTTCCTCTCTCCTTTTCTCCTCTGGGTTGTTTTTTCTCTCTCCTGTCTCGTGTTTCTGTTCCTTCTTTATTTTATTTCAAACCACTTCCCCCTTTTACGCACCTCGGTGCGCTTGCTTCCCTCTGTGGGTTTCTAGCTCTTTGCAGTTTCTCCCCTTCCTTTTTTATTTGACTGGCTCGTCTTCCTTTTTCCCACTTCTACCAATCCACTACTACTACCTTTTTTCTTTTACTACAACTATGATGAAATTAGACACATGTGCGGCGTCTGGTTGTCTTTGTTGTGGACGTTTCGCCTTCCAGTGGCTGGCTGGATGGCGAAACGTCTACGGTGAGGATGCCCGGGTGTTGTGCGTGTGTCATTTTTATCCTGTCGGTATTATATACAATTCTTGTTTCTACTACTACTACTACTACTACCACTACTACTACCTCCACCTCTTCCTGCCTATATATAGCCGTCCTGCTCCTCCCCTGTTAGTGTGACTTTGTCAATGGTCCAAGTCGGACCGAAACGTCGTCGTAAGCTTCTGTCTTTTATGTGCGGGTTATTTGTGTATCGTTCCAGTCACGGTATTGTGCCTTTTTGTTATTTATACTGTTACCGCCAGGGGCCCGCATGCCCACAGACACTATAACCTGGGAACTCTTAGTAGGTAGTGATCCGGTCTCCTCTTGTAGGTGTCAACACGTGCCGTAGCATATCTTAAAGGTCCCTTATTCTGTAGCATACATGTGTTGTAGCATCTTAAAGGTCACCGTTATTTTCTACCACACTGTTGTAGCGTAACTGCTCTTTGTTGTTATCCAGGTTATTACTATCTTGGAGGTCCCTAGTATAGTTATGGAGGTTATTAGTATAGCCATGGAGGTTACTAGTACTGTTATGAAGGTTATTAATATAGCCATGGAGGTTACTAGTACTGTTATGAAGGTTATTAATATAGCCCTGGAGATTATTAGTACTGTTATGAAGGTTATTAACATAGCCATGGAGGTTACTAGTACTGTTATGAAGGTTATTAATATAGCCATGGAGGTTACCAGTACTGTTATGAAACCATACCCCCGGCCGGGATTGAACCCGCGGTCATAGAGTCTCAAAACTCCAGCCCGTCGCGTTAGCCACTAGACCAGCTAGGTTTATTTGCAATCGTGTCATTACGATTTCTTGAGTCACTGTTATGAAGGTTATTAACATAGCCATGGAGGTTACTAGTACTGTTATGAAGGCTATTAATATAGCCATGGAGGTTACTAGTACTGTTATGAAGGTTATTAACATAGCCATGGAGGTTACTAGTACTGTTATGAAGGCTATTAATATAGCCATGGAGGTTACTAGTACTGTTATGAAGGTTATTAACATAGCCATGGAGGTTACTAGTACTGTTATGAAGGTTATTAACATAGCCATGGAGGTTACTAGTACTGTTATGAAAGTTATTAATATAGCCATGGAGGTTACCAGTACTGTTATGAAGGTTATTAACATAGCCATGGAGGTTACCAGTACTGTTATGAAGGTTATTAATATAGCCATGGAGGTTACCAGTACTGTTATGAAGGTTATTAATATAGCCATGGAGGTTACCAGTACTGTTATGAAGGTTATTAATATAGCCATGGAGGTTACCAGTACTGTTATGAAGGTTTATTAATATAGCCATGGAGGTTACCAGTATGTTATGAAGGTTATTAATATAGCCATGGAGGTTACTAGTACTGTTTTTGAAGGTTTTTAATATAGCCATGGAGGTTACTAGTACTTTATGAAGGTTATTAATATGCATGGAGCTTACTAGTACTGTTATGAAGGTTATTAATATAGCCATGGAGGTTACTAGTACTGTTATGAAGGTTATTAATATAGCCATGGAGGTTACTAGTACTGTTATGAAGGTTATTAATATAGCCATGGAGGTTACTAGTACTGTTATGAAAGTTATTAATATAGCCATGGGGTCATTAGCACTGTTACGGAGGTTATTAGTATAGTTATGAGCGTTATTAGTATAGTCATGGGGGTTACTAGTACTGTTACGGAGGTTATCAGTACTGATGAGTGTTACCTGGTGGTAGACTGGACAGGTTTTGCATGTTATTTTCTCCCTCAGTGACACTTGTCATATCTCAGGTGACCAATGTTGCACCTAAAGTCTTTCATGTTACAATGTAACCCACATTTGTGGCACCTGATACCTGTAATGTCTGAATTGTCACTTGCATGCGGGCTCACTTAGCATAGTAATATCAATAATGCAAATTTTTTAATGTGCAAAAACGTTTATGTTTTGTAGATTTAAATAATTAAACACGTTACATAACTTACTAAGAACGTAAAGCTGGAGGAACACTGTAGCAGGTCTGCTGGTCCATACTTGGCAGATTCTTCTAAGATAACACCCCCTATCAAATATTCCTCAAACCTATTCTTAAAGTGGTGGGCAGGTTGACTAACATTCCCGAGGTTGACAGGAGGTTGAGACAACATCGTCGAGGGTAGGCCAGACACTGCATCCCTCAGAGTTGGTAGAAGCCACCACAGCCTCGGTCAAGCAGGAACTGCTGCACCTCTCCCTCGCCAGACAAGCTCTCGAGGCTGACAAGGTAAACTCATTTGCGTTTTCAGTTTTTGGGTTATTTATATTTATAATAAAATACGAGAATGTTAGTCAAAAAAGGCGTATATAACATCACTTCATAATGGTCTTATTGTGTGAGCAGCCCCAGGGTGAGACTTGGTGTTTAGGCCCCCAGGGTGTCCTACTGCACCCAACCTTAACAAGAGACTTCAACTAAACTATCTTTTCCTTTTCCCCTTTCCCCCGGGTTTCAAAACACCCCCCTTTCACCTACCTCACCTAAACCCCCACATTACTTGTCTGTCCACTTCACCCTGACACCCGGGTTACCCGCCCTTGCTTTGTTGCAGCTGGAGTTGACCCGGTTGTTGGACAGGTGGGGGGATTATTAAGACGGGGGGAAACAGATGTACCAAGGGACAAGACCATTTAAAAAGCGCAGGAGGCAGTAGTAGAAAAGTCATCAAGAACGTCCGGGTTTTCCCTTAACTTTTAAAAAAAACTTTTGCAATTGAAATGTGAAAGGCCCAGTAAACCTTTTTTTCCTGCTCTTTTGCTCTCTGGTGGGGGTTTTGTGAACATGCATTTTGCACAGATAAAATATGTCGTGCCGTTTTTGGGCTTAAAGCAAAAGCTCCCTTTTTGGGCCCAAAAAGGCAACGAAAAAAATTTCGTATGCAAATGATTTCGCAAAAAACTTCTGAAAACCCAACGAAAAATTTTATGTTTGTTTATTAAAATTTTTGTAAAAGTAGCCCCAATCCAAAAATTAAAAGAAAATTTTAAAAAATTAAAAATTTCCTTGTTATAATAAGGTTAGGTAAGTTTTTTAAGGTTTTTTTGATACAAAAATATTAATTTTTTACATTTAAAAAAATAAAAAAATTTTTTTTCCAAAAGTATAAGAATTTTTTGAAAGGGTTAATCTTAAAAATTTTTTGCTAACCCGACCAATTTACCTATTCAGCAAAACATGTTTTATGTATGGGGTGTTGTGTGTATGTTAAAGGTGTGTTTTGAAAGTGTATATGTGTAAGGGTTTCTCACCTATTTGTACTCACCCATTTTTGGGTTTCAAAGGGGCCCAGTCCTAAACTCCTTTGGGCCCCCCCCCCCGGTTTTTTACTAGACCCTCCCCCCTCCCCGCTCCATTAGCTTTATAAACCCCGCTTAAAAAATGTTTTTATGTTTCCCGCCTCCACTAACCCTTTTTCTACTATTCCACTGCCCTTACAACTCAAAAGACTGAAGAAATACTTCCTACTATCTCTCTGATCATTTGTGGGTTTTAAAATTCCAAAAATTTGGCCTCTTGTTTTTGTTTCCCCCCCTGGAACATCCCGTCCTTTTATGTGTGTTATGTGTTTTTAGGGGTTATTGTGTTGTGTGGTTTTTTGTGTGTATGTTTAATTTTTTGTGTATGTGTGTGTGTGTGTTGTGTTTGTATTGTGTGGGGTGTTGTGTGTGTGTGTGGGGTGTTGGGGTGTGTTATTGGGGTGTATGTTATTTTGTATGGTATTTTTTATGTGTGTGGTGTGTTTTAGTGTGTATGTAAAGTTGGTTGTGGTGTGTGTTTTGTATGTGTGTGTGTTATGTGTGTGTTGGGGTGTGTGTTGTTTTGTGTGTGTGTGTGTGTTGTGGTGGTGTGGTTGTGTGTGTGTGTGTGTTTACCCGGCTAGTAGGACGGAAAAGTTTTCGTTTAAATTTCTTCTGAAAATTAGGGGTTTTTCCTGAAAAATTTCAAAATTTCTTCCAAAACAAGGGCTTGTTTTACAATTAGAATCTCTCTAAAAATTTAAAATTTCTACTAAAGACTTACAAATGACTTTTCGGTTATTATCTGACTTCGGGAAAATATTGTTGAGGGTTTATGACTATTTACCCGAAGGACATTTTCCCGGGTTTTTTTAAAAAAAACACATGGGAGGGTTGTCCGAAATCAGGAAATACTCGGCTTGTGGAAATTTTCGCAGGTTGGGTTTTTTCCCAAACCATTAAAAATTGGGGGGAAAAGGGGTGCAGCCTTTACCCCTTCCCCATGTTGGGGGGCCCCCCATTTCTTTATATACTCTTAATTTTTAAAAATAAACTGTTAAGAAACCCATAACCCAATGTACCCAAACACTACGCTTATACGTTTTTTAACTAAATTAGTTTCAATGATTTAGCTTATTAATTTCAACACCTCACAAGTACACAATTGTGAGCAGTGGGACTTTTCCCGCCTGCCCATGGGTGCCCCGGGACCTGCCTACAGCAGAAGAAAACAAAGCAGGAAAAAGAAGAAAGCACAGGGCATTATCCCGAAGCGCCCAGTGAAGTCCTCCCAACATTCGGTTTAAAAAATTACACGGGTTAGATAATTTTTCTGCGATAAAAAGGGAACTCATTGTACTAGGGGGGTTAAAACCCGTACTAATACAGGGCTCTGGGGGGCCCTTGTCCCACGTCACCCTTCAGGGGAGTACTCGAGTGTACTGACTGCCTGTATGTACCATGGGGGAAAATTTCGTGTTTTTGGGGCAAAATACATTCCACCCGAGATAAAAGGTGTTTAAACGGTTTTCCATAACTGCCAAGGAAGGGAAGGGCAGGTACAAATTTCATTACTTCAATTAAAATGGGGAAAGGGGTGGTAAAGGTTTCCAGTCGGATTCCCACAATGGGCTGGGCCCTGGGAATTTCTAAATTGACCGAGGGGGGCAACCTGGCGACCCCAGGGGGGCAACACTAGTAAAAACCCAAAACCCCAAAGGGCCCTAAATAAACCAAGGGAAAATTGAGAAGGGTTATCAGAATTGATTCCAGAGCATAGTGACTCCAATTCTTTGGATCAAGAACCAGTCACCAACATGAGGTCTTTGAAGGACGTAGGTCAGTAGTGGTGTTGCGTCCCGTCACACTGACCCCCCTCGTTGCGTCCCGCCACACTGACGAGCTTCTTGCGTCCACAGAACGGTAAGCGGGTGGTGGGAGGAGAGTGTCCTGCTGGTGGACGCTCAGCGGTGTCCTCAGCCACTAAGGAAGAACTCCAGCTGGTGAGGGACGCTATCGTCTCTCTCAGAAGTAACTTCAGGTGAGTCCACCTCGTCCTACACCCACCCGCCCACCTCCAACACCCACCTACCTTAACCTCGCACACCCACCCCACCTTCACCTCTCACAATCATCCAACACCACCCACCTATACCTCACACAATCATCCATCACCCACCTTTACCTCACACAATCATCCAAAATCACTCACCTTCACCCCACACAATCATACTTCGCTTCAACAGAGGTCAGTAACCGAGACCACAATAAACAGGTCTAGTTAAGAGGAACACGTGTGTAACACGTGTATCAGCCAGTCAGCGTCAGCAAGGCTAACGGCCGGATTACTTTATGTACTAGCTGCGTATATCCTCGTAGTGAAGAACAACATCTGTAGGTAAAGATCCGAAGGTGTTGCTCATGTGTAATTCCTGACTGTCTTGTTGGTACCCTATGCTATTCTGTAATGATTTTTAGATAATGACTGGTTCTAGTCAATGATTCTAGATAACGATTCTCCTTAAGGATTCTAGTTGGCGCCTGTGTTTCAATTTTATGATCACGTGATTTCTCACTTTCACGTTACTAAAACTGATGAAAAAAGACGTGCAACACTGGGGTGTCCCCTTGTGGGCAGAGATTTCCCCAAGGTTGCACTTGTGAATTCAAAAATTTTCCTATTTTCAAACTATGGGAACTGCTGATAATTTATCACCGGTATACTTGACCCCTTCAAGACTGACAATAAGCTTCCACTTTACCAACTTTTCGCTCTGTGAAGAGCTCTTATAGAGCGAAATGTCCCTGTGAAAAGTATTTGACGTAAACAAACCATACCCCGGTCCGGGATTGAACCCGCGGTCATCAGAGTCTCAAAACTCCAGCCCGTCGCGTTAGCCACGGGCTGGAGTTTTGAGACTATGACCGCGGGTTCAATTCCCGGCCGTGGTATGGTTTGTTTGCAATCGTGTCATTACGATTTCGTGAGTCATTTGACGTAAATCTTCGTTGCTGTTGTAAGACTTTTTACCCCCGCGCATCACGGCAAGCCAGCGCTGCTAGCGTGTGCCGTGCACAGCCAGTGCTGCTGCCGTGCACAGCACAGCCAGTGGCTGCTGCAACTCGGCCGTGCACAGCAAGTGCTGCTGCCGTGCATCACAAATACAACAAATTATTTAGGAAATAATGACTATAATTAAATACTCTCGTATTACCAAGATATTCCTTCTAATATTCTACCCACATTTATTGCTTCATGTACTGCATGATATTCCATGTCTGTCTCTCAATTCAGCCAAGACTGGGAATATTGGATGTTTGTACCTTTCCAGAGAGACAGATCCCAACCAGCACACACTGGACACACTTGAACAAGCCATCGCTACCTCATAGAACGTGGAGTAATGGTGGTAATGGTGGCAGTGGTGGTAGTAGTGACAAAGCCTCACGCCCGGGAGACAAGCGGCCTTCTGTTAATGGTATGTTCATACAACCACTTACATTATAATTCTATATACTGTGTAATGAATGTAATGAACGCTCAGTCCTCCATAACCCACATGGAAATACAAACACAGAAGGTTGACTCGTCTGTATATTTCAATCCCCTTTCTGGGATCCTCTTCAGGAGAGGATCCCAGAAGCGATCGAAATGTACAAATCAGCTTCCTGTGTTTCTATTTCCATGTGGGCTATTACTGAGCATACTTTAAGATGTATATTTATTTATATTATTGTTACAAGGAAGCGCTAAACCCAGCTGAGTAGAAAAACACACACGGGTGTAGTGGTATTTGGGACAACACACCCACGTATACTGGCTCTCAAAAGAACGGGATTCGAACCTGGGACGAGTTTAAGTGCTGGCCCATGTGTCTACACCTGCAGTAAGTAGGTAACCTGGGTGCAAATAAACTGCTTCGGGTCGCAGTCTGGTAACAAATATCAAATAATGAATATGGGAGACCAGGAATTACTTGGACAAATTCGCCAACACCTCCAAAGCCGCCAGTACCTCCAAAGACACCAAAAACTACGTAACACAGCGCAGACTATAACCTTTTATGAGTGAATTTGAATACTTTTCCCGAACGCTTCCAGGATAATGCTAACTCAGCGGCAGAACAGCAATAGACGTTTCAGCAGTTGCTCTTAGTGAGACAACGCTTCGTTCTGTGTAGTTGTATCGTCACCGGTAAAAGCTCTACGAAGTATGAATCTTTATCCCAGTGAAAACTGCTGTAAAATGTTTTGTTACTTCCCTTCCCTGGCAAGACCTCTCCTACTCATGACTAGGTATTTACACACACACACACACACACACACACACACACACACACACACACACACACACACACACACACATTGGGCATTTAATGAACACATGACAATACCGTAGCTGCAACAGTCCACAACTAACCTACAGTACCGTGGCTGCAACAATTGACAACTAACCTACAGTGCCGTGGCTGCAACAATTGACAACTAACCTACAGTACCGTGGCGACAACAATCCACAACTAACCTACAGTTTAAACAGGAAAATTTACGTTTTCAATTCGTCCTATATCAAACATCGACACGCGACTTAGAACAACAAGTCATTTGAAGCTTGTAATCTGTGGCTTGGTTATGAATCAAGTATTTACAGATACTGGGGCATTTACTCGCATATTAGGAACTACTACATAACCTAGTTATAAAATACACGCATTTTTATCTACATTCAGAAACTGATTTCAATGAACTGTACTTTGGTTCTATTTATATACGAGTATGTATGTTTTTTTACACTATTTCTAGTGCCAATACAGTGTTTGTGTGCCCGCAGGAGTGGGCGAGCCATGTACCAAGGTGATCTACTTCACTGAACGAACAGTGACACCCTTCATGTCTATTTATCAACAAGAACTGGGTGAGATACGCTTGAGAGACTTCAAGAACATGTTTGACAGACCTGGCCTCTTCCGCTTCCACTTCAAGAGCTATGACCCAGAGTATGGTCTGGTTAAAGAAGAGGTGGGGCTTCAAAAATTTGTTTTCCAAGCATTATGTATACATAGCACCCTTTAAAAGTAAAAAAAAAAAAAATATAGAACCTTTGTAAAAGGGGACAATTTCGGAGAAACCAGTGTTCCTTGTACATGTAAAATACTGCACTTACTCTATGGACGGATTTAGAGAACTAATCAAGGCAGTTAAGAAATTAATATAATTAAGACGATTAATATTTTCACTTGCAGCACAGCATTGATTGCGTACACCTCACAATTTACTCAACTGCACACTACATACTTTCACTACGTAAAACTGCACAGTATATACTCGGTCTATAAGACTGCACAACAGCACAAATTCCTTAATCTTACATGTTGCTCAGTCACACTTGTTTGAGCCCTCCCAAAGCAACCCTCCTGGGTTTTTGTTTTTATAACAGTATCACCGTCTCCCGGGACGTCACATTTCATAGTCGAAGTCACAAGTCACCGCGCATTAATATCTTACAGCACTGGGGAAAAATAACATTTGACAGGGCGTTTCGGTCCTGAGGCCTGGTTGATTCCACTGATATTCAGGGCACACGAAACACAGCATCACATACAAGGAATTACCAACAGAAATATGACACAGAATAATAGGGAAGTCCGCATAAACTCAGGTTAGGTTAGGCAAAGGTTTGTCAGGAAACAGACCAATAGTTTCGCTGACGCAAGTCTAAAGTCAGATGACATCTCAACGAGGCCCTTCTGTCCTCTGCTGGCTTATCAGTCCACATTTTTAAAAATTATGGTTATGATTATAATTATTAGGATAGGGGAGACCTTTATAGCGGAGTAAGGCGGGTGAAACAGTTGATAAGTACCTCTCACGGTATCACGTCAGTCTCTCCACTTTCGAGAACAGGGTTACTCCGCGGCCCTTACCAACACAACCTTGTTACGTCTCACCTGTTGCCCAGCGACCTTCCTTGTATCTTACATATTAAGTAAATATCGAACTCACTTTATTCCCACCGTGAAAAATGGAGTCCATACACAGATTTTTTTTGATTTGTTAAGATTACAAAGAAAGTCACTGTCATGTCGGGGCCTTTCCTCGTAGTAGAGAATACGGTAAAGTCACCTGTTGGTGTGTGTGGTGTGAGTGTGTGTGTGTGTGTGTGTGTGTGGGTGTGTGTGGTGATGTAGTGTGTGTTTGTGTTAGTGTGTGTTGTGTGTATGTGTGTATGTAGTAGTGGTGTGTGTGTGTGTTGTGTGTGTGGTGTGTGTGTGTGTTGTGTGTGTGTGTGTGGTGTGTGTGTGTGTTTCGCGCGTCGCGCATGCATTAACATATTTAAGAGCACACATTGTTTATTAATAAGAACATAAGAACATAAGAACGAAGGAACACCTGCAGAAGTGCCTACAGCCCATGCGGAGCAGGTCCAAGTCTCCTACCGCTTAAGCAATAATGCAACTCCAACCTAGTCAAGTCAGGTCACATTGACTTAAGGGAGGAACACGGCAACCGACCTGGTAGCACAAGCTATCAGGTCTAACTCACCACCCACCAGCGCCAACAAATCCACTCATGTATTAATACCAACCTATTTTATTTAAAGACTACAAACACAACGTTCTGGGCCTCTATAAACGGTACTTGGGAGTTTTGTTCCATCACATCCACAACTCTCTTAACCAAACCAGTTACTTACCTAGTATCCTTCCTGAATCCTGAATTTTTTCCAACTTAAAACCATTGCTGCGAGTCCTGTCTAGGCTAGATATTTCAGCACACTATTTACATCCCCTTTATTTTTCCTCCTGTCTTCCCATTTATACAACCTCACTCTCATCCCCCCTAATTCTACGTCTTTCTAGAGATGCAGATTCAGGGCCCTTAGTCTATCCTCATATGAAGGTTTTCTGATACATGGGATCAACTTTGTCATCCTCCTTTGTACCATTTTCCAGAGAATTATATCCATTCTGTAATAAGGTGACGCAAAACTGTGCGCATAATCTAAATGAGGCCTAACCAAGGATGTATAGAGTTGAAAGAACAACCTTGAGGACTTCCTATTATTTATGCATCTATGAAATGAAGCCAAGGATTCTATTCTAGCTTTATTTGCGAACACATATGCACGTTGTCCTTGGTTTCAGATTACTGCTAACCAGAACACCTAAATCTTTTTCGCAATCCCGTAATATTAACGATCTATCATTATTTAGTTTATATGTGCATGGTTTTGTCCTGTCCCAACATTTAGAACTTGCATTTGTCTATATTAACCTGCATCTGGCCACTTCCCTTCCGACCACTGCATCAGTCCTATTCAAATCTCCTGGAGTAGCTCGAATGTCTCTCGTCTAATGAATTCGACGGCCTAATTTTGGTGTCATCGGCAAACTTGCCGATGTCGCTCTTCTTATGTGAGCCCTCATCTATGTCGTTTATGTAGATTGTGAACAGGCATGGGCCCAACACTGACCCCTGTGGAACACCGCTCGTGACACATCCCCACTCTGGATTTCATTCCCCATTTATGCAAACTCTCATGCTGCCCTATTTGTCAACCATGCCACTATCCAGAACAAAAATTTCTCCTCCCTATTCAAGTGCTTCTTTTAATTTCCTCAATAGCTCTCCTTGATGTGGGACCACTGTCAAAAGCCTTAACTGCAAGTCCATAATACAACAATATCATATTCATAACCATGATCAACCTCCTCAAGCTACCTTAGTGAAAAAAGTTAATAAATCCGTAAGCAGGAACGCCCCTTTGTAAAACATGGCTAATTCGTGGGATTAATTTATTCCTTCTTTCAAGTGGCTACGAACCTGCCTCGCGCAATTATTGGTTATCCATAAACATTTTCCCCATGGAGGTTATAAGGCTTATTAGTCCAATAGTTCGAAGCTAAGGACCTGTCACCTGTTTATTGAAAATAGGTATCGGAACATTTGCCTTTTCCACTTACTGGCACCATGCCAAGTTTGTCTGAGTGATATGTTTGAAAAGAATTGCCAAAGTGTGAGTGCAAGCACCTCTTTAAACATATTCTCCTTTAGAACCCTTGCCATACAGTTCATGGTTGTCAGGGCTCTGGGGATTTGGGTTTAAGATTTTTAATTATCTATTTGCACTAAGGACCATGTCCACTTGTGACCCTAATAGTGCAGCAGTTTATATCCGTCCCTGTTCTACATAATTTCTATCCTACACTGAATATCAGCTGGTACCTCCTGTGTAAAACAACTGAGAGGAAGAGTATGGTAGTTAAAAATTCTACACCAACACTTTTCCTTCTCACTGTCAGTGAGCTGACCTCGAGGAAACTTTTGAGTGGGCCTATCTTGTCCCCTGATCTTACTTCATGTATACCATGAAAGAACTTTGGGTTTAGTCTTCGATTCATCTTGCAACTTTAACCACATAATCTCTTTTTGCCTTTTACTAACTTCCTTTTTTAAATTTCTCTTCTCTCATTTAACTGAATATATCGATTTCCTCCAATTGCCCCTCTCCTCTTTTGAGATTAGCCTATATATGCCTCTCTTTTGACCAATCATATATTTTAATCTATTGTTCATCCATTTAGGATCATTTTTGTTTGATCGATTTCCTATTTGGAACATAATTTGACTGACCCAGCTAGAACTATGCCCTGGAAAGCATCATATCGGCAACCATCACCACCTACCTGCCCCTTACAGGTCATTCCAGTTCAGCCCACCTAAGTAATTTTTCAGTCCTATGAAATCAGCCAAGCGAAAGTCAGGGACGGAGATTTGATTGCCATTATAGGGAATTCCATGATATTTTAAAACGAGTGATTTGTGATCACTTTCCCCAAGCTCATCTTTAAAACCTCAAGATCATTAATCAGTGCTTCCCTACTGGCAAAACCAAGTCAAGGAGGTTATTTCCCCTAGTTGGCTCTGTCAAAAAACTTTTTTTAAAAAACAATCTGGATCGTATCAAGAAAGTCACCTGACTCTAAAATTCCTGTCAATTGCTCCAGTCAATCTGTCTATAGTTGAAATCTCCCATTAGCACAACATTTTCGTATGTAGATGCCTTACGAATTTCGTCCTATAGAAGTTTACTGCACTCCTATCAAGATTGGGGCCCTTTTAAATCACACCCCAAAATTAGTTTTTCTCGGCCCTCGGAAGCTGTAACCAAACAGATTCAGTGGCTGACGCTTCTAATTTATATCTTGTCTAACACAACAATTTAAATTGTCTCTGACATACATCGCTACTCCACCAACCTTTCCTGTTGACCCTGTCAGTGTGGAAAAATTTTTATAGCCTTGTATGTGACTTCAGAGGGCATCCTCTATCTTTCAGATTGAGCCAGGTCTCTGTTATAGCAATAATATCTATGTTTCCTGCACTTGCAATTAATCTTAGCTCATCTATCTTATTTTCTTACACTCCTGCTATTATATAGTAAACCTTAAGGGAGCTATCCCTTGCTGCCCTCTGCTGTCCCCCTTTGTTTGCTGACCTGATCTATTGTCTTATTTATAACTCATGCTGAATCCCTTTTTAAATACATTTACTGTTTCCAACCCAAGTTTTGCAACCTGCTTGTTTCCCACACACACCCTACCTCTATTTTCCCATCAGTTTAAAATCATAGGCATTTCATCAATGGCCTTCTCAACGAGTCTGCAAGTGCTACCACCCCAGCCCCAGAGAGATGTTTCCCCCCCATCCCTTGCATACATATCATGTTTGCCATAAAAAATTTTTCCAGTTGTCAATGAATGGGATTGCAAGTTCCTTGCAGTATCTGTCTAGCCAGCAATTTACACCAATTGGGCCCTAGACAACCATTCATTTCCTACTCCCCTCTAGGCAAGATGCTAATATGATTGGGATCCCTCCCTTAGACTTAATGAAATCTATAGCTGACCTGTACTTATCTAGCAGCTCTTCTCTCCTACCCTTCCCAATATCATTTCCACCAGCACTGAGACAGATAATGGGCTTGGGTCCCATTACCTGACATGATATTATCCAGCCTGTTGACAATTCCCCAACACCAGCTCCAGGGAAGCACACCTATCTCTCATCTTCTTATTCCTATTACAAAAAGCACGGTCAATGTATCTTACCTGAGAGTCACCAACCACAAGAATGCGCTTACCTCCATTAGCAGGGGCAGTAGTACCCTTACCTTCACTGGCCACTGAAGTACATTCATCCTGAAGAACAGAGAAGCGATTTCCTACCTTCAATCTTCACTCTTAACTTTCCTTACTCTGATGCGCCTTCCATTACTGTGAAACTACTCGCCACTTGTAGCAGGTGCTGGGCTGCACCTCACTGCTGGTAGCCGTTGCTGCCTCCCCAAATACAGCCTCCTCACAGCGAGAGACAGACTGCACCTCGCTGCTAGAAGGGCCTCATTCCCCACAACTCCGGCCACCTCACACTCTCTCCCAGACCCATTGAGGTGGACCTTCAGCCTCCTAATCTCCTCCTGGAGAAGCAAGACCTCCTCCTTCAACTCTCCAACCTCAATTTTTAAAACACTGCAGAAGCAAGCCATGCTTTGTAACCGTCCACACTAATCCCCAAAGCAGCTCAGGGTCTGTGACCTCACGTGACGACTGACCACTGATGCACTGTAATAACAGGAATAAGAGTTTAGGCTTGTACCGTCTCACTTTGTATAACAAATTTTCATTAGTTTCACCTGCCACTATTTCCTCTCTCATCACAGTCCAGGTGTCAACTACTCCATGAAGAAATATTTTACATGCATACATAACATTACGACTACTACTACTCCATACTGCTGGTACCAAGAAATCCTCCTCGTCCAGTTTCCCGCATTTTATTTAAGAGTTTTTTAAATGAAGTTGTTTAAAACTCTTTTGTGTCAGAAATCAGCACATGACCATCACGTCTTCCTATTTTGTGCTCTTTTTACTCAACTGTTAAGAATTTTTCTAAGCATTTCTTTAAATTTATTACATTCTGTTATGCAAAAAAAACCTTTCCCAATTACAACATTCTAATTGTAAAACTTTTTTAAATCCAAATAGATAAAACTCTACAAGAAGATAAACTTTTACGTAAGGGAAAACCTCTCATCCTTTTTTTTGTTACACCCTGTATGCATTTTAAAGAAAAACCTCGTTACATAACTCTTATAGTTCACCGGGAATTTCCCATTAACCTTTTCCTATTAAACACGGGTTAGATGTCTTATAATTAACTAGGATCTCCAGCTTTAAAAAATATTTTTGGCAATGATATAATTTTGTCAACGGTTTACAGTCTTTTACTAAAATCCAAAAAATAACGTAGATTATTTCTTCCATAACCTTAAAAAAACCCCAAAGGGGATAACTTGCTTGCCCACCGTTTTAAATTTATTGTTCATTAAGCTTCTTTGTCTCTCGGGGTTTAAAAAAAATTCGTAGTTAAATTTTATATATAAAATCAAATAATTTTTAAAGTCAAAATTTTCCATATATTAACAAACAGAATCATTAATTTTTTGTTCTTTTTGTTATATCATTCACATTTAATTTGTCTTTCTATCTTAAACAACTTTTAAAAAACATTCTTCTCATTTTTTTTAAAATTTTATTAACACTATTCCTCCCACACTTTTTTTATCTGTTTTTTGGGTTCTCTAATTTAGTAATTATTTTATTACAGATTGTATACGAGGATGAATATTTCCGGAGTTGAGGGGAAAATCAATGCCGGTGGAAGAAATATTGACTATGGAAAAATGGACAGGGGCAACAACACACAAATATGGAAACTAACATTGCCCCAACCGCAAAAACTAAAACTGACATCGCTGCAACACAACTACTGGAAGATACCTGGCTGCAAAACGGGTAGTGGGAAGATGACCTGCTGCAATACAGCTATGGAAGATGACCCTGGGTTTTAACACAGCTATGGAAGATGACCTGGGTGCAACACAGCTGTGGAAATGACCTGGCCTCAACAAAAACTCAACAACAGAAGGGGACAGGGGGGAAACCCAAATGCTCCTCTTGCCATCCAGCCTAATCAATATTGTCCAAAGTAAAGTTTAACTCTGCAGTAAAGGCAAGCTAAAGAGTATAAAAATCTTTATACTCAGTAATAAGTAACTTGCCGCACGCCTGAACGGCGGGCCAAGGCCGCTAATAATACCTTCCTCATAATTATTAACTTCATCAAGAAAAAGAAAAAGTTGTATTTGATAGCATCCTGAACAAGAAAATTTACCAATTGAATGCTATTACAAAGCAAGTTGAAATATTTCCCATGATCACTGCTTGGAACTGTTGCTTGAGAAGCCAACTATTAGTAGGGTATTCCAGGCTTGGGCAGGAATCAGAGGAAATACTGGCAAGCATTACTAACATTCTCATTGTGACTGGGAAGATTATAGGTAACTACAGTGTTAGTGCAGAGATACCCTTCTTATACCTGCCCACTTGCAGGTACACCCTTCTTATATCTGCCCACTTGCAGGTACACCCTTCTTATACTTGCCCACTTGCAGGTACACCCTTCTTATACCCGCCCACTTGCAGGTACACCCTTCTTATACTTGCCCACTTGCAGGTGCACCCTTCTTATACCTGCCCACTTGCAGGTGCACCCTTCTTATACCCGCCCACTTGCAGGTGCACCCTTCTTATACCTGCCCACTTGCAGGTACACCCTTCTTATACCCGCCCACTTGCAGGTGCACCCTTCTTATACCTGCCCACTTGCAGGTGCACCCTTCTTATACCTGCCCACTTGCAGGTGCACCCTTCTTATACCCGCAGGTGGGCAGGTGCACCCTTCTTATACCCGCAGGTGGGCAGGTGCACCCATCTTATACCCGCAGGTGGGCAGGTGCACCCTTCTCATACCCGCAGGTGGGCAGGTGCACCCTTCTCATACCCGCAGGTGGGCAGGTACCACCCTTCTCATACCCCGCAGGTGGGCAGGTACAAACCCTTCTCATACCCGCAGGTGGGCAGGTACAACCCTTCTCATACCCGCAGGTGGGCAGGTACAAAACCCTTCTCATACCCGCAGGTGGGCAGGTACAACCCTTCTCATACCCGCAGGTGGGCAGGTAACACCCTTCTCATACCCGCAGGTTTGGGGAGGTACACCCTTCTCATACCCGCAGGTGGGCAGGTACACCCTTCTCATACCCCGCAGGCGGACAAAAAAAAAAAATATGTTTTGTGAACATCGTTGAATCAGTTATTAATTTTATCTTCAGTCTGTTAGACAAAGTTATTATGCTGACCTTGTTTGTTACTGCAACTTTGTAGCAGATGTGAATATTATGTCGAGATAACATCTTATTTTGTGTGTAGTTTACTTTTCAAACTGACTTCAATGTCCAAGCCAAAGTAGGCATGTATGTATCATCTCTATTGGTAAATTTTAAATTTAGTTACCC
>NC_069422.1:51759354-51839094 GCF_026875155.1 Cherax quadricarinatus
GGGCAGTGGTGTTTAAATTAGTTACAGTTATAAGCATTTTGGGTCCCCTCCTTTATGGATCGGAGTGACCCTCGCTATTTTTGAGGATTTTTGGGGAAAAGGCAGATGATTCAGGGATTTGAAAAAGAGCGTTGATATTGGTGACAATCGTGAGAAGTTTTTTGTACATAAAAGAGGCAAGTTGTTTATTTCTCCTCCCTTTGTTTTTAAGGGGTTAAAGTGGCATACCTTCAATAGTCATATGTCGGACTTGAGTCCTGGAAGGGGAAAGTACAAGGGCCTGCACTTTAAAGGAGGGGTTTGGGATATTTGGCAGTTTGGAGGAATATGTTGTGTATCTTTATATGTGTATGCTTCTAGACTGTTGTATTCTGAGCACCTCTGCAAAAACAGTGATAATGTGCGAGTGTGGTGAAAGTGTTGAATGATGATGAAAGTATTTTCTTTTTGGGGATTTTCTTTCTTTTTTTTTTGGGTCACCCTGCCTCGGTGGGAGACGGCCGACTTGTTGAAAAAAAAAAAAAAAAAAAAAAACTTCAATAGGGTTGGTAGGAGAGAATTTGGAGTGTGGAAATTAGGTAGCGTGGAGTTACTAAAAGTATTAGTCAGAGGGCTGAAGAAGGGTTGTTCAGGTGGTTTGGTCATTTAGAGAGACTAGATCAAAGCAGAATGACTTGGAGAGCATATAACTCTATAGGGAAAGGAAGGCGGGGTAGTGGTCGTCCTCGAAAAGGTTGGAGGGAGGGAATAAAGGAGGTTTTGTGGGCGAGGGGCTTGGATTTCCAGCAAGCATGTATGAGCCTCTAAGACAGGAGTGAATGGAG
Organism: Cherax quadricarinatus; assembly: GCF_026875155.1. Lineage (NCBI taxonomy): Eukaryota > Metazoa > Arthropoda > Malacostraca > Decapoda > Parastacidae > Cherax > Cherax quadricarinatus. Next base: position 51,760,179 of record NC_069422.1, read on the forward strand.
ACAAATGGTTTTTGAGACCTGACGAGCTGTTGGAGTGTGAGCAGGGTAATATTCTGTGAAGGGATTCAAGGAAACCGGTTAATATTAATGAGTCCTGGAAGTGGGAAGTACAATGCCTGCACTTTACAGGAGGGGTTTGGGATATTTGCAGTTTGGAGGGATTTCTAAACTGTCGTATCTGCAAAGACAGTGATTATGTGTGAGTGAGGTGAAAATGCTGAATGATGATGAAAGTATTTTAATTTTGGGGATTTTCTTTCTTCCTGGGTCACCCTGCCTCAGTGGGAGATGACCAAAGTTCAGAAAAAAAAGAAATTTAAAACTGAAACCTGACCTTAGAATTTTGCTCACAATAAGCTGACTTATTTTTCTCACACCTAAATCTGTTTTCCTTTTAATCATATTACCAGTTTAGAATATTTAAAGAGATCTAGTAAAAAATCAAGAGGTAATGGTCTTGGGTAGTCACAAAAAAGCAAATTTATACTAGCTACAGCAAATTACTGGTTATACTGTGTGCGAATCCATACACAATAAAGCACACAAAGCAAGGAAAACTTGTATCAAATCTGAAAAAAAAGTGTCAAATAAAATTACAGTGGACCCCCGGTATTCGATGGCATCGGTATTTGATAAATCCGGTATTCGATGCATTTTAACGCAAAAATTTTGCCTCGGTATCCGATTGAAAACCCAGTATTCGATACGATTCGTACGAGACGTGTCCATGTGTGGCCTGAACTGCCCTGTGTGCGCCAGTGTTTACAAGCCAGCCAGTGTGCGCGCATCTAAGAATACATTCGGTACATTCCATATTATCACTGTTTTTGGTGCTTGTTTCTGCAAAGTAAGTCACCATGGGCCCCAAGAAAGCTTCTAGTGCCAACCCTGTGGTAAAAAGGGTGAGAATTAGTACAGAAATTAAGAAAGATTTTGAAGGGTTTGGGGCTAACCTGAGAAGCCTATGCCGTTGTGGAATCCATTGTGCCTACTTCAAAAATTAAAGAAATGTGTGCACAGTGGGTTGAAACTGCAAACCTTTATGGATGAAAATCACCCTAACACAGCTACTGAAATGCCTTGCTGGTGACTATTACAATGACAATGTTGTGGCCCATTTTAGACAAAACGTAAAGGAACGGGAGGTACAGAGCTCTATGGACAGATTTGTTGTGCGACAGAGGTCCAGTGACTCTCAAGCTGGTCCTAGTGGGATTAAAAGAAGAAGGGAAGTAACCCCGGAAAAGGACTTGCTACCTCAAGTCCTAATGGAAGGGGATTCCCCTTCTAAACACTAACACCATCCACACTCTCCCCTCCTCCCATCCCATCAATCATCACCAGATCTTCAATAAAGGTAAGTGTCATGTAACTGTGCATGTCTTCTTCAGTTTGTGTGTATTAAAATTAATATTTCATGTGGTAAAATTTTGTTTTTTTTCATACTTTTGGGTGTCTTGCACGGATTAATTTGATTTCCATTATTTCTTATGGGAAAACTGATTCGCTTTTCGATATTTTAGGTATTCGATGAGCTCTCAGGAACAGATTAATATTGAATACCGGGAGTCCACTGTAGTCTACTTTAAAAATGAATACAAAATGTCTATCACAAAATTTTATGAGCATATTTAAACTGAAGAAGTTTTCTTACATTGGAACATTGGAGACCTTGATAGGCTTGGCTGGCAACTTAGCCTGGACAAGTGCTCTCAGAGCATAGCGATGATACAAAGCAACACTGAACAGTTGGTAAGGCAGCAAGGGTCCAGTGTCCAAGGTCCCGTGTGTTGTTGGACTGCTCAGCTCCTCCAGAGTTTCATGAAGAAGTGCAATAAGGAGTGCATCTTGCATATGCAGAGGCAATCTGAAAAATGTGTAACAATTGCCAAGATGATGAATGATCAATATACAAAAGCAGTTATCATATACTCAATATATACTGCAATATAAAAGAATTTAATGTGCATTTCTTTTTAACCCTTTCAAGGTTGGTGCCGTACTAGTACGGCTTGCACGCCAGGGCTGGTGCCGTACTAGTACGCATCAATTCTAGAGCCTTCAAATCTATCGAGAGAAAGCTGGTAGGCCTATATATGAAAGACCAGGTCTATGTGGTCAGTGTGTGCAGTATAAAAAAAATTCCTGCAGCACACAGTGCATAATGAGAAAAAAAAAATCCGACCGTGTTTTTGGTTTAAAACAGCAACTTTGCAGTGTATTTTTGTATGCTATTTTTGGTTGTATTCTATTTTCCTGGTCTCATTTTATAAAATGGAAGACATATTACAGAAATTGAGATGATTTTGACTGGCTTCACAAGGAAAAGTACCTTGAAATTGAGCTCAAAGTAGCAGAAATGTTCGATTTTTGCCAAAGTTCAAAAGTAAACAAATCATGCCATACGTCCAGTACACGTTAACTGGTGAGTCTAATATTCTTTCACAAGTGTACTGATATTATACGATTTCTGCACCATTTCTACACTAATGCAGTAGTCTGCAAAACAGTAAATCTTCTATTTTATGTGAGAATAAAAATTCAAAGTGGAAAGCAAAAGAAATGTAACAGAGACCTGGGGACGTGACTAATGAAGAGAGGAAATGTTATTTTAGTGCCAGGAATGTCTGTCTTGTTTATTCTGGACACTATTTGGAAATTGACATCTTTTGAAATTTGTGTGAAAATGGCAAAATTGCCAATTTCTGACCACTTTATTGGATAGTTGAAATCTGTAAATGAGTGGTTTCTTGTACTCATTCGATAGAAAAAATGGAGTTCTAGCGAAATAGTTATGATTTTTGCCATTGGAATTGGTAAAAAATAAGGCTCAAAGTGGGCGAAATCACCGATACGTAAACATGGGCGAGACTGCTAACTTCGCAAGAGCATAATTCCGTAAGTTTTCCATCAAATTTCATTTTTATGATCGGGAAAAGATTCTCTATCGTTTCATGAGAAAAAATAATTTTTTTTTTCTGGAAAATTTCCGACCCTGAGAACAAGTTTAGGAGAGGGCCTGCTGACCCTGAAAGGGTTAAAGATCAACAGCATTAGCTATAATACTTAGACTGAAGGATTAGGAGCAAGTTTAATGCCAAATGACTGTTCATCTTAACTAAGCATAAGGATTTAGTGTCCTATCCTTTCCAATTATACAACAGTGACAAAAACCTGTAATCCACTTAACATTTATCCATTCATACTATAAATGGCAGATGGTTGTTATGTCAAAAAAAAAAAAAAATTAGTCATACATAATGTCCTCCAAGTTAAGGACTTCTCACTCAAGTAAAACAGTCTCAGCACATGTTAATTAGACATTTAATGACAGTACACATACTTTTGCTCAAAGATTTCTAAGTTCCAGTTCAAGTGAGCTGCTGTTTTGAGAGCTAGCACTGAGAGAGCATTTTTCTTCTTGTTACTTTCTTGTGTTGAAACATCCACTGTCTCCACCTGCAAAAATGTGATAAAGTATTATAACTGTAATGTAGTAAAGTAGTAATACCTTGGTACCCCGAGTTTCGGCAATAATTTGTTCCAGAATGCTGTTCGAGTGCCGTTACCGAACAAATTTGTTCCCATAAGGAATAATATAAATTTGATTAGTCTGTTTCAGACCCCCAAAAATACACTTACAAAAGCACTCACAATAATATATTTACATAATTGTTCGAGTTGGGAGCTGTACAAAACTCAGGGTTCCACTGCAATTATAACACATTACAGTAATTTTTCTCAGATGCATTACAAAAGTACAAAATATATTATTATCATCATCTCAATGGGGAAGTGGAGAAGAATTCTTCCTCCATAAACCATGTATTTCATAAGAGGTAACTAAAATGCCGGGAACAAAAGGCTAGTAACGCCCTCTCCTGTGTAAATTACTAAATGTAAAAAGAAGGGAAACCTCTCGCTTCTTATTTTTCGGTTCACCCTGCCTCAATGGGAGACGGCCAGTGTGTTAAAAATAAAATAATTATTACTATTATTATTACAGTCATACCCTGCCCTACATCATTAATTGGCTCCAAAAGCCACGATGTAACCCAGTTTTTGATGTAAACCAGACATATTGCCTCAAAACGACAATAAACATGGTAAAACTAGCGTAACTCACAAAAGAAGAGAACTACGTATTGCTAAACTTTAGAGAACACTAAAAACGCATTATAGTCATATTTTTTAAATAATAATGAACACAGTTAAAAAACTTATGACACAGGTAACATTGCTGAGTGAAGTAAGGTCGAACATAATTACATTCGCTGAAATAAAATTTACTCTAAAAAAGTGGTGTAAAGGCGAATTTGACATAGGCTGAAATGACGTAAAGTGAGGTATGACTGTACAATGGACCCTCGCCTAACGCTATTAACCCGTTCCTGAGAGCTCAACGTTAGGCGAAACTATCGTTAGGCGAATTAATTTTCCCCATAAGAAATAATGGAAATCAAATTAATCCGTTCCTGACACCCCAAAGTATGAACAAAAAAAACTTTTACCACATGAAATATTAATTTTAATACACACAAACTGAAGAAGACATGCACAGTTACATGACACTTACCTTTATTGAAGATCTGGTGATGATTGATGGGGTGGGAGGAGGGGAGAGTGTTGATGGTGTTAGTGTTTAGAAGGGGAATCCCCTTCCATTAGGACTTGAGGTGGCAAGTCCTTTTCCGGGGTTACTTCCCTTCTTCTTTTAATGCCACTAGGAAAAGCTTGAGAGTCACTGGACCTCTGTCGCACAACATATCTGTCCATAGAGGCCTGTACCTCCCATTCCTTTATGACATTCCTAAAGTGTTTCACAACATTGTCAGTGTAATAGTCACCAGCACGGCTTGCAATAGCTGTTTGAGCGTGATTTTCATCAAAAAAGGTTTGCACTTTAAGCCACAATGCACACATTTCCTTAATCTTTGAAGTAGGCAACTTCTTCAATTTCTCTATCCCCTCCTCCGAAGCAGTTTCCTCAGGTGTGACCTCTTGCTGTTGAAGATGATCTCGTAGCTCATCAGTGGTTAGTTCTTCATTGTCCTCCTCCACCAACTCTTCCACCTCCTCCCCACTAACCTCCAACCCCAATTACTTCCCCAATGCCACAATGGATTCCTCAACTGGAATAGGATTCCCAGGGTTAGCCTCAAACCCTTCAAAATCCCTTTTGTCTACACATTCTGGCCACAGTTTCTTCAAAGCAGAGTTTAAGGTCCTCTTAGTCACTTCCTCCCAAGCCTTACCTATAATGTTTACACAATTGAGGATGCTAAAGTGATCTCTCCAAAACTCTCTTAGAGTCAACCGAGTTTCTGAGGTCACTACAAAGCACCTTTCAAATATAGCTTTTGTGTACAGTTTCTTGAAGTTGGAAATGACATGCTAGTCCATGGGCTGCAGGAGAGGAGTGGTATTAGGAGGCAAAAACTTGACCTTAATGAAGCTCATTTCCGCAGAAAGTCGCTCTGCCATGTCTGAAGGATGACCAGGAGCATTGTCTAATACCAGGAGGCACTTAAGATCTAATTTCTTTTCAATTAGGTAATTTTTCACAGTGGGGGCAAATGCATGGTGTAACCAGTCATAGAAAAAGTCCCTAGTGACCCATGCCTTACTGTTTGCCCTCCACAGCACACACAAATTAGCCTTGAGGACATTGTTTTTCCTGAACACTCTGGGAGTTTCAGAGTGATACACCAATAAAGGCTTCACTTTGCAATCACCACTAGCATTGGCACACAACAGAGTAAGCCTGTCTTTCACAGGCTTATGTCCTGGGAGTGCCTTTTCCTCCTGAGTAATGTAGGTCCTGCTTGGCATTTTCTTCCAAAACAGGCCTGTTTCGTCACAATTAAACACTTGTTCAGGTTTCAGTCCTTTACTGTCTATGTACTCCTTGAATTCCTGCACATATTTTTCAGCCGCTTTGTGGTCCGAACTGGCAGCCTCACCATGCCTTATCACACTATGTATGCCACTACGATTCTTAAATCTCCAACCTTTACTGGCCTTAAATTCACTCACATCATCACTAGTTGCAGGCATTTTTCTAATTAAATCGTCATGCAACTTCCAACTACCCAATAAAGTGGTCAGAAATTGGCAATTTGGCCAATTTCACGCAAATTAAAAAAGATGCCAATTTCAAAATAGGGTCCAGAATAAACAATGTAGACATTCTTGGCACTAAAATAACATATCCTCTGTTCATCAGTCACATCTCTAGGCCCCTCTTTTATTTACTACTGCTTTCTATTTTGATTTTTTATTCATACAAAAAAATACAAAATTCACTGTTATGCAGACTATTGCATTATTGTAAAAATGGTATAAATAATATCATGCACTAGTGAAAGAATATCAGACTCCACAGTTTATGTGTATTGGATGTGTGGTATGATTTGCTTACTCGTGAACATTGGTAAAAATTGAACATTTCCGCTACTTTGAGCTCAATTTCAAGGTTGTTTTCATCGTGAAACTATCAAAATCACCTCTATTTCTGTAATATGTTTTCCATTTTATCACGTAGGACCATGAAAACGAGAATACACCTAAAATTCGGCGTTTGAATCCAAAAAATGGTCAGTTTTTTTTTTCTCATCATGCGCTGGGGTGCTGCAGGATTTTTTTAATGTGGTGCACACTGACCACACAGACCCATTCTCTCACATGTGGGCCTACCAGCTTTCTCCTTGCTTGATTTGAAGCTGCTAGAATTATTGAGTATATATACGTCCAAAACACTGGCTCGTAAGACATATATATATACATATGACCAAAACAGTCAAAGGGTTAATGACATAGAAACATGATATATACTCTAGAACGAATAAAATATGTCATAATGTATGTGAAGATAAGTGATGGAAGTGTTGTTGTTGGGTTTATAATGGCCACTGAGAGAAGCCGTATAGGCTTCTGCCACCACCACTATTCACAAACAATATATGAATGTAATTTATAAATAAGAAATATTTACATTTTAATTTATAAATAAGAAATATTAACATTTTAATTTATAAATAAGAAATATTTACATTTCAATTTATAAATAAGAAATATTTGCACTTACCTTGAAGGAGATGTTAGTTTAATTACGTAGTTAGTTTGATTGTGTGGTTTACATGTAGTAAAATAATAATTACAGAGTGTACCACTAGAACACCTAGCATGGCTAGGCATTTCGGGCAGACTTATATTAAATCTTAAGTTTAAAATATTACAAAATTATGAGGTAAGTTGGTATTATGGCTAAGTGACTAAATACTAGTTGTGAGTTCAGCAATGTGAATGCTTTTGTTTTGGCACTATACATAGTTTCAGTATTGGAGTATCACAGGCCAACTTATGACTAGTTAAGATTCATTATTTTGAGATTGAGATTGATATTTCTGTTAATGGTCAAATGGGTGAGTGAGTGTAAGTGTGAACCACCAGGTGGTATTTGTATTATTAGTTGACAGGGTGTATCAGGGAGATAAGATGTTTTCTGATGGTAGTTTTGAAGGTGATGAATGTGTCTGCAGTTTTGGAATTTTCAGGTAGGGTGTTCCAGATTTTAGGGCCTTTGATATACATCGAATTTTTGTAAAGGTTTAGTCGGACACAGGGAATGTCATAGAGATGTTTGTGTCTGGTGTTGTGCCTGTGGGTTCTGTCACAACTATCAAGAAAGCGTTTTAGGTCAAGGTTAATATTGGAATTTAAGGTCCTGTAGATGTAGATTGCCACAGTAGTAAGTGTGGATGTGTACTGAACAGGGAGTAAGTTTAGTCTATGAAGAGTGGGGGGTGTGTTGCCAGGGATGGGATTTAGTGATTATTCTTACTGCGGCTTTTTGTTGGGTTATTATTGGCTTTAGGTGTGTTGCTGCAGTTGAACCCCAAGCACAGATAGCATAGGTGAGGTATGGATATATAAGTGAATGGTATTAGTGTGAGAAGGGCAGTTTGCAGCACATAGTATCGTATACTTGGAGAGGATCCCAACCGTGATGGAGTTGTAGCAGATATGCAGGGAGTGTAGCAGGCATGCAGGGAGTGTAGCAGGCATATAGGAGTGTAGCAGGCATGCAGGAATGTAGCAGGCATGTAGGGAAGTAGCAGGGAGTGTAGCAGGCATGGAGGGAGTGTTAGCAGGCATGCTGGGAGTGTAGCAGGCATGCTGGGAGTTGTAGCAGACATGCAGGAGTGTAGCAGGCATGCAGGAACTGTAGCAGGCATGCTGAGAGTGTAGCAGGCATGCTGAGAGTGTAGCAGGCATACAGGGAGTGTAGCAGGCATGATGGGGGGTTGTGCAGCAGACATGCAGGAAGTGTAGCAGACATGTTGGGAGTGTAGCAGACATGCAGGGACTGTAGCAGGCATGCAGGGAGTGTAGTAGACATGCAGGGACTGTAGCAGGCATGCAGGGAGTGTAGCAGGCATGCAGGGAGTGTAGCAGGCATGCAGGGGGTGTAGCAGGCATGTAGGAGGCGAGAAGAAGGAGAGTTTATTATGCTTCAATATGATGCTAATATCCAGGGCTGGATTGCTGCATAGGCAAACTAGGCATTTGCCTAGGGCCCCGCGCATTTAGGGGCCCCGCGGTCCAAGGGGTTCAGGGGCTCATCCAAGACTGCGCACATGGTGCAAGTGCAAAGGGGTCCCTACCTAAAAAGTTCAAGTGTTTGGAGAGTAAAATTGATTTTTAAAAATTAATCAAAACAAAAATAAATAATGAAATAAAATAAAATAAAAATAAATAAACCTAACCATAGATGGCAACACTCAACACGCCTTTGTTTACATCAGTACAGCTGTTTTCTCCCGCTAATGGGCGAGTATGGGAGATTCCTCTCCAATTTTCTGTAGTAATTACACATTATCTAGACTAGTACTGTGACAAATTAACTGAAGTGTTGTTGATAGACATTGATGTGTATGGATAAACGTTTGTTTTCGCCTCTAAATGTTAAGGGAGGTACCTGATAGGGTTACTTGACCAGTAAAGACACATGGACCAGTAAAGACGCATTTTTGGTAAAAATACTATAAAGAAAAACCTAAAAACGCAAACTGACTTCCGTTTGTAGGTTTTAAAAGCACTTTGTCCTGTCTTTAAGTCTTCATCATTTCAATAACAGATCTCAATTGATTGATGTTCTACATCACTTCCATCGCAAATGCTTAGTTTTCAAGTTGCGACAGAAGTGATGTAGAACATCAATTAATTTACTACATATTTCCCCAGAAACACATAAGCCACATCAGAAAATCGTTGGTTGGTGAAACCGAAAATTGTCCCTGCATTCTTTAGTTCTCATGTCCTTATCTATGGTGGTAGGCCATTTTTTTTTTTTATCACACTGGCCGATTCCCACCAAGGCAGGGTAGCCCGAAAAAGAAAAACTTTCACCATCATTCACTCCATCACTGTCTTGCCAGAAGGGTGCTTTACACTACAGTTTTTAAACTGCAACATATATCATGCCATATATCATGCAAAACATAATGATTAGTTTAGTTATGAAAATGGTAATATAAATACCATTGTGCATTGTTCTTGGACTCAGTATGATCTCTGTTTAAGTAAATTGGAGATCAAGGAGGATGAATTAGTAAAATATTCGTAGCCCAAATCACTAACCTAATCTATGGTAAAAGTTCTATATGACTCCTTTCTGGTAACGTTTTGAATTTTTAGATGCGCAGCCAGAGGAAAGGGGGCTACAAGGGCCATATCCCCCCAACTGACAGAAAAAAAAAATTTAATAATACAGTGGACCCCCGGTTAACGATATTTTTTCATTCCAGAAGTATGTTCAGGTGCCAGTACTGACTGAATTTGTTCCCATAAGACATATTGTGAAGTAGATTAGTCCATTTCAGACCCCCAAACATACACGTACAAACGCACTTACATAAATACACTTACATAATTGGTCGCATTGGGAGGTGATCGTTAAGCGGGGGTCCACTGTAATTAAAAAAATAATAATAACTGATAATGAAAAAATTGTATTTGCATGATTACAGACAGTGATACATCCTCATTATGGCATCTCGTGAACGTGATGTTGGACGTTCTTATGCGAGTGGGTCACAGGAGCATGAAAACAGCACCACTCACAGGAGCTGCATTTTAGCCGGTGTATTTCATGTACAGAAAAAAGGCTTATTGGATTCTCATTTGGAAAATCAAACTGAAAAAGAGCGCACTTATTGGAGAAAAGTTCTAGAAAGAGTTGTTGCTGTTGTAAAATTCTTAGCTCTAAGAGGACTTGCTTTCCGTGGAAAAAATGAGGTTTTTGGCTCGGAAAACAATGGCAATTTCCTAGGGATCATAGAACTGTTAGCACAATTCGATCCATTCTTAGCAAATCATGTGTCACGCCTTGGGAATGCAGGAAGGGGCACTGTGTCTTACATGTCATCTACTATATGCAATGAATTTATTGAACTGATGACTAAGAAGGTCCTCAATAACATCAGAGCAGCTGTGAAAACTTTAAAATACTTTGCAATAAGTGTAGATTCAACACCAGATATTTCACATACAGATCAATTGACATTCATTGTTCGCTTTGTCGACTCAGTGGTAAGCCTGTGTAGAGCGCTTTATAAAATTCATTCCTCTTCAGGCCATGATGGAAAAACAATGATGAATGTAGTACTGGATACTCTGCTTGAACATGATCTCTCTATTATGGATTGCCATGGCCAGAGCTACGACAATGCAAGTAACATGTCGGGTAAATATAATGGATTGCAAGCCCTCATCAAGCAAATCAACCCACTTGCTAAATATGTGCCCTGCTCAGCACATTCTCTTAATCTTGTTGGGTCATGTGCTGCGGAGTGTTGTGTCGCTGCAGTTTCATTTTTGGACTTTTACAAGCACTCTTTAATTTTTTCTCTGCTTCAACGCATCGGTGGAGTATACTCAAGTCAACCATTCATGGAGATGTCATCAAATCATTATCAACAACAAGGTGGTCAGCGCAGCATGATGCAACACATGCTTTGAAAGACAGCTTTGCTGAAATACGTTCTGCTTTGATCTAAATAGCAGAGGATGAAGACCAGACAGCAACTACAAGAAGCGAAGCAGCCAGCTTAGCATCAAAATTGGGAGATTTTGAATTGGCCTTACTCTGTGTGCTTTGGGACTGTATACTGGAACGGTTAAATGCCACGAACAAGACACTTCAGAAAATTGAAATTGAAATGGCTACTTGTGCTAACCTCTATGCAGGCTTAGTGGAATTTGTAAGCTCACTTCACAATGATGAAGCTTTTGAAATGTTTGAAGAGAAAGCTAAACTGCTGGTGAAAGACTACAGTTACCGGGCTGATCATCAGCGGTCAAGGAAGAGGAAACGCAATTTTGAAGAGCCAGACAATGAAATTGTGTTGCTACCAAGGCAGAAATGTAAGACAGCTACATACTTCGTCATTCTGGATTCAATGATTACAGAATTGGTGAAAAGAAAAGAAATCTACCAGAATCTCAATGACAAGTTTGGATTTCTGTTCAAAATTACTACTATGCCAGATGCAGAATTGAGAGAAGCTGCATTAAAGTTGCAACAACACCTTTCAGCAGATGTTCAGGACACATTTGTTGAAGAAATAGTTCATTTTTCTGGGTATATGAATCAGATTAAAGCTCCACCTGAAAAATGTGCGCCCTCAGCTGCTTTGAAACATTTTAAGAAATGCAGGTATCTCAGAAACCTTCCCTAATGTTGACATAGTGTATCGCCTTTACCTAACACTTCCAGCTACTAACTGTGAAGGAGAACGTTCATTTTCTGTTTTGAAAAGAGTGAAAAACCAGCTCCGTTCAACAATGAGCCAAGACAAATTGTGTAACCTAGCCTTGTTGACCATTGAGTCTGATCTAACAAGAAATATTGATTTTCAGAATATAACTGATGATTTTGCCAATATGAAATCCAGAAAAAAGTTTATTTAAGAAGTGCCTGTGAATATAAACAATTCTTTACTTTCTTGAGTTTATATGATTTGATAGTCTTATGCATGATGCAATGATAACAATAATGGTCAGTGATTTATAAAGGGAATAATAGTGCTGTAGTGGTTATGCTGAATATAATAGGTACATGATGTCACTACTTTAACCCTTTGACTGTCGCAGCTGTATATACATGTATACGTCTTACGAGGTACAGTGTTTGACGTACATATACTCATAAATTCTAGCGGCTTCAAATCAAGCAGGAGAAAGCTGGTAGGCCCACATGTGAGAGAATGGGTTCTGTGTGGTCAGTGTGCACCATATAAAAAAAATCCTGGAGCACGCAGTGCATAATGAGAAAAAAACTCCGACCATTTTTTTAAATTAAAATGCCGACTTTGTGGTCTATTTTCGTATAGTATTTATGGTTGTATTCTCATTTTCTTGGTCTCATTTGATAGAATGGAAAACATATTATAGAAATAGAGGTGATTTTGATTGATTTTACTATAAAAAGAACCTGGAAAAGGAGCTCAAAATAGGGGAAATGTTTGATTTTTGCCAATGTTCAAAAGTAAACAAATGATGTCATTGTCCAATAAAAGTCCAACTAGCCATTCTAATATGCAGTCATGAATGGGTTGATGTTATTTTTACAATTATTACAGTATTGCAGTAGTCTGCATAATAGTAAGTCTTCTATTTTTTGTTTGAATAAAAATTCAAAATAGAAAGCAAGAGTAATATCAGAGGGGCCTGGAGACATGACTGATGAACAAAGAAAATGTTATTTTAGAGCCAGGAATGTCTGCATTGTTCATTCTGGACCTTATTTTGAAATTGTCATATATTTTAATTTTCGTGAAATTGGCCAAATTGCAAATTTCTGACCGCGTTATTGGGTAGTTGAAATCGGTAAATGGGCAGTTTCTTGTACTCAATTAATAGAAAAAATGGAGTTCTAAAGAAATAGTTATGAGTTTGGCCGATTGGAACACTGGAACTAGCCAAAAATAGGGCTCAAAGTGGGCGAAATCACTGATTTGTAAATACTGCCGAGGTCACAAACTTCGTGAGAGCATAATTTTGTCAGTTTTCAATCAAATTTCGTTTTTTTTTTTTTTGGTGTCATTACAATCGGGAAAAGATTCTCTAACATTTCATAAGAAAAAATAATTTTTTTTTTTTAAATTTTTCAACACCGGGAGACACCTCAGGATTGGGGGTTGGGACAGTCAAGAGGTTAACTCATTTCCAGCATCCTGGAAAGGCTTGGATAACTTCCAAAACCCACAGTAGTATAGCTTCAAACATTACAAAAATGTGTCGTCTAATCTGACTATGGTGGAGAATGAAATTCAAAGTGCGTAGTTGCAGATTTAACCCATAAACGGTCAAAACGTATATATACGTTTTTACCGCTAGTGCCCCAAATGTATGTACATATACGTTTTATTTGTCATACATTCAAGATTGCCACGATAAGCCTGAGTCGCCTAGACATGAGAGAATGGGAGTGCGCACTCACTGTGCGCCATATTAAAATAATTGGGGATACCTGGGTACCATATTCTCTTTTTTCCTATTAAAACACAGCGATTTTTTTTCTCTCAAAAATTTGGGGCACTACGGTACAGAACGTATATATACATTTGGACCATTTACAGGTTAACCATTTTAAGTGAAAAATAGCATTAATTTTCTTTTCCCATTATATCACGTTACATAAATTTCAGTTTACATTAGCTTCCATAATTAATGGATGATGCATCTTACAGCCAGAATATTTTTGTTTGCCTGCAGGCAAATTTGTTACTTAAGTAAAATACGTAGTTGAAAAAACTTGGAATTGTTGAGATCCATACTGTAACTGAGAAACATCTACATTTTAAGTACAAATGGTTAGCCGGACTTGGGTCCTGGAAGTGGGAAGTACAGTGCTTGTGCTCTGAAAGAGGGGTGGAGATATGCTGCAGGTTTTTTAACTGTAGTGTCAACATGCCTCTGGCAAGACAGTGATGGCTTGAGTTATGATAAACAGCGATGTGTTAATAAAAAAAAATTAAAGCACAATATCCTGTCTAAGGGCAATGTGTGGTGTAAATATTATGCAGAAAATTCGGAGTGTGGAAATTAGGAGAAGGTGTGGCGTTCATAAAAGTATTAGTCAGAGGGCTGAAGAGGGGTTGTTGAGGTGGTTTGGTCATTTAGAGAGAATGGATCAAAGTAGAATGACTCGAAGGTGAGTGCCCGACTCGCCTTCAAGTCTGGCACTCGCGACTGGTGGCTCATCTATATCGCCTTCGGATGATGGACTCTCCGTACTGCCAGTGGTGTCCCTCACAGCCTGAGACTGTGGAACACTTCCTGCTGTGGTGCCCACGTTATCACTCTGCACGGACTACTCTCCGTGCAGCCTTGCGCACACTTGGGGTGCACACTTTCACCTGTCCTCCTCAACGGGGAGGGGTTTCACCCTCTGGACCGTCAGGAGATATTGGCTTGTACCTGCTCCTTCCTGCTGGCTTCAGGACATATCAGAGACATACGATATTAGTCAAGACATTCTTCCACTTTGGTCAATATTCCCTCTCCTAGCACTGAACGGCCGGGCTCGATATGGTGTATACTGTCAGTGGCCCTGAAACCCCAACAGAAGAAGAAGAAGAAGGCGGGGTAGGGGTCGTCCTCGACAAGGTTGGAAGGAAGGGGTAAGGGAGGTTTTGTGGGCGAGGGGCTTGGACTTCCAGCAGGCGTGCATGAGCGTGTTCGATAGGAGTGAATGGAGACGAATGGTATTTGGGACCTGACGATCTGTTGGAGTGTGTGAGCAGGGTAATATTTAGTGAAGGGATTCAGGGAAACCGGTTATTTTTATATAGCCGGACTTGAGTCCTGGAAATGGGAAATACAATGCCTGCACTCTAAAGGAGGGGTTCAGGATATTGGCAGTTTGGAGAGATATATTGTGTATTTTTATACGTATATGCATCTAAACTGTTGTGTTCTGAGCACCTCTGCAAAAACAGTGATTATGTGTGAGTGAGGTGAAAGTGTTGACTGATGATGAAAGTATTTTCTTTTTGGGGATTTTCTTTCTTTTTGGGTCACCCTGCCTCGGTGGGAGACGGCCGACTTGTTAAAAAAAAAAAAAAAACTCAAATATGCTGTAAGCAGTAAATTTTGGCCTAAACATGATAGAATGGGTCAGTGCCGTAGGTGTGCACCAAACAAAAACAAATCCTGCCTCACGCAGTGGATGATGAGAAAAGCAAACTTCTGACCCTGTGTTTTTTTTTTAAATAGTGAATCTGAGGTGTTTTCTAGGGTAGGCTTTATGATTCTGTTGGCTGTTTCTTCACATCAAATCCTAGAGCAGTAGATATTAGATATAATAGTGAAAAAAGAGATGAATTTGGTTGGTTTCAGACCAAGAGTGGCTTGAAATGCACTTTAAAATGGTTGAGAAATATTAATTTTTTGTGACTTTTCCTGAGGAAGAGCAGGCCATCCCCTCCCTGGCATGTTTTAAGGGTTCTGAAAAGGTCTGCTTCAATTACTGGGACAGCTTAAGCCATGACCAAACAGTCTTATATTTTATTATCTAAAAAATAGGATAAATTTTTTATTTTTTTGCGTGGTGATGGATTCAAAATGGAGGGCAAGTAGTGTTATACAGGAGAGACTTCCTGTATAACATTAATGAACTGAGGAAAGGTTCTTTTGGTGGTTGAAATGCTTACAATGCTTATTTTGGACTTTGTTTTAAATTGGCATCTGCTAAATTTTTGTGTAAAATTAGCCAAATTACTAACTTTTGTGCACTTTACTGGGTAGTTCTGATAGCTGAATGGGCAGTTTCTTGTGCTCAACTGATAGAATGAAAGGTATACTAACAAAATAGCTGAGAATTGCATTAAACTGAGCAATGGACTTAGCTTAAAATAGAACTCAAATTTGGCACAATTGCCAATGCATAAATTGCAACCTATCTGCCTACTTTGCATATATGCTGTTCAGTAAGTCTTACATCAAGGTTTGAATTTTTGGTGTCATTACATTTTTGGAAAAAGATCATCTACCATTTCAGAAGACAAAAATTATTTTTTTCTTTTATAAAATATTACAAGGGTAATGACTATAAGAAACACATGAGAAAGTATAGGAAAGTGTATACTAAATGTAAGTAGAAGTCTGGAAGATTGCCTTGTCATCTTACTTGTCCACTTTCACTCAAACCCAGCTATACTTAGAAACACTGTAAACAACAAGCTGCTAAAAATGTATACTTGGATGATGACCAACAAACATTTAAGGCTCTGTTTGGAAACAGAATGAGAGTAGCGAGGGTATAGTGGACCCTCAATTTCGTGATTAATCCGTTCCAGAGTCTGCCAAAAGTCGAAATTCACGAAAATCTAAACCATTTTTCCCATGAGAAATAATGTTAATCCAATTAATTCATTCTAGACACCCAAAAGTGTTAACAAAAAATACATTTTTTAGAGATTAAATATAAATTTACATACAGAAAAGAATGACAAAATCAATATACAGTGGACCCTCACTTATCAACCGTAATCCGTTCCAGAAGGTCGACCTAAAACCGAAAAGGCCGAAAACAAAAATAATACTTCCTATAAGAATTAATGCAAATCCAATTAATCCATTTCAAACATCCAAAAATATTAGAAAAAATACATTTTTTAAAGATTAACTATACAGTTTTACATACAGAAAACAATGAGTACATTCATTACTAAACTTAAAATATTTATAGTCTTAATGCAGGGCGAGAGGTGAGAAGCATTTATTTGTAGGAAGTCAGTATAGGCAGCGGTAGATGTAGGTACAGTACAGCTTCTCCTCACTTAACAACAGAGTTCCATTCCTAAGGCCATGTCGACAAATGAATTCGTCGCTAAGTGAGGAGCATACTATAATGGTAGTGGGTTCGTGTCAACCATCTTTGATATTGTCTTAATGTCGCCTTTACACCATTTAAAACATATCTGGTATACAGTGGTACCTTGAGTTACGAGTTTAATTCATTCCAGAAGGCTGTTCAAGTGCCGATACCAAACAAATTTGTTCCCATGAGGAATAATGAAAGTTAGATTAATCTGTTTCAGACCCCCAAAAATACACTTACAAAAGCACTTACAAAAATACACTTACATAACTGTTCGAGTTGTGAGCTGCTCGAAGCTCAAGGCACCACTGTATTTTTAAATGTTTATACAGCAGTGTACTGTATATTGTAATAAAAAGAATTGAGGAAATCAGCTCTAATATACATTATTTAGGTTTGTAGATGAATGGTTCAGAGAACCGACATGTTGATAAATTAGACACATGTGCAACTCTTGGATATCTTTATTGAGGAAACGTTTCGCCACACAGTGGCTTCATCAGTCAATACAAAGGAGAATTTTGAAGAACAGGAGGAGAATGAGGTAATCAGTCCCTCAACCTTGAGTCGATGTGGTCAGTCCATCAATCTTGAATAGAATCATTCTATTCAAGATTGATGGACTGACCACATCGACTCAAGGTTGAGGGACTGATTACCTCATTCTCCTCCTGTTCTTCAAAATTCTCCTTTGTATGGACTGATGAAGCCACTGTGTGGCGAAACGTTTCCTCAATAAAGATACCCAAGAGTTGCACATGTGTCTAATTTATCAACATTATTTAGGTATCAGAGAGCCCATCGTAAGTCTGAGTAGTCAGTAAACGAACACATCACTAAGTGAGGAGAGGCTGTAAACGTATGTAGCCCCCCTGGGCTACCCTACACAGCCATATTATTACCACGTTCACTGAGTTTAATCATTCCTAACAACTGCCTTTAGATGCCATCATAAACGAAGGGAGAAGTAATGAATAATTCATGCCAAGAATTGTAAACAAACGCATGTGATGGGCGGTTACTGGGCGAGATGCCAGATTCACAGTTTTCTTTAACCTGAATCAGAGAAAACATAATGTTTACTCTCTACCCGACTCTGCACTCGACAGCATATAAACATTGCTTGTTTATATGCTATATGCTATCTAACATATTTCTTATATAATTTTGAAGATAATATCGTAGATGGATTAATGAAAATGTCTATATTAACCTAAAATAAGACATTTAATGTGCCCAAGGGTGATTACTATTAAACATACATCTCATATAAACACTGCATGTTTTTATATATGTACTATGTAACGCGTTTTTTTGGCCCCATGGTGACTTATTTCGCAGTTGCACTCCCTGCCTCCCTGCTACACTCCCTGCCTCCCTGCTACACTCCCTCCCTGCCTGCTACACTCCCTGCTCCGCTCCTTGCCTCTATGCCTGCCTGCCTTGAATTCTATTGTGTTTCTCACTTTCTTTACCAAAGGAACTTTGCTAGGAACTTTCTTTGGGGCCATGGTCACTTATTTTGCAGTTGCACTTAATCAATAACCACCTAAAACAATGGATTATAGAGAAATGTTTGGATGAATGAGCAGAAGGTTTCTCACTCGCCCAGAAACACAGCCACACTGACTCAGGAACACGTGAGCCGATAAGCGAAATAACGGCTGATAACCGAAAGCCAAAAAACCGGCCGATAACCGAGTTGGCCAATAACCAAGGGTCCGCTGTACACGTACAGCAATAATAACATCACACTTACGTTAACTGAAAACTCTTGTTAATGTACAGAATACGGGAAGAGGGAAGAGGGAGGAGAAGTTACTACTGTTTGGAAGGGGAATCCCCTTCCATAAAGACTCTAGGTACCAAGTTCCTATCCAGGGTTACTTCCCTTCTTTGTTTTTTAATGGCACTAGGACCAGCTTGAGTCACTGGACCCCTGCCGCACAAAATATCTGTCTGGAGAGCTCTGTTTCTGGCGTCTCTTTAAGATTTGCCTAAAATGGGACATGGCATTATCATTGTACATGTTACTGACACAGCTTGCAACAGCTTTGTTAGGGTGATGTTCCTCCACAAATGTTTGCACCTCACTCCACTTTGCACAAATGTCCTTAATCACTGATGTGACCTCAGTTTCTGAGGTCACATCAAGGCACCTCTGAAACACTGCTTTGGAGTAGAGTTTTTTGAAGTTTAAAATGATCTGCTGGTTCATGGGCTGGATGAGAGGAGTGGTATTAGGGGGCAAGAACTTCACTGTGATGAAACTAAACTCTTCCAACAATTGGTCATCCAATTCTGGAGGATGAGCAGGAGCATTGTCCATTACCAGGAGGCACTTGAGTGGCAATATTTTTTTTCCAGGAGGTATTTCTTCACACTAGGGCCAAACACTTCATTGAACCAATCAAGGAAAATTTGCCTCATGACCCATGCCTTATTCTTATCCTTCCACATCACACACAATTTACTCTTGACGACACTGTTTTTCTTGAACACTCTGGGATTTTCAGAGTGATACACTAGTAAAGGCTTCACTTTGAAATCCCCACTAGCATTACCACAGAACAAGAGAGTTAGCCTGTCTTTCATAGGCTTGTGTCCTGGCAGTGCCTTTTCCTCCTGCACGATGTAGGTCTTCTTTGGCATTTTCTTCAAAAAGAGGCCTGTTTTGTCACAATTGAGCACGTGTTGGGGGAGGAATCCTTCATCCTCTACATACATCTTGAATTCATGCATGAATTTTTCAGCAGCATGTTTGTTTGAACTTGCAGCCTCACCATGCCTTACAACACTGTGTATGCCACTTCGCTTCTTGAATTTTTCAAACCAGCCTTTACTAACATCTGAACTCGTTCCGGGCATTTTCTTTACGAGACCAGCATGAAACTGCCTTGCATTTTCGCAAAATATTGACTGCATAACACTATCTCCTGGCAAATGCTTTTGGTTGATCCACACCAACAACAACTTTTCAACATCTTTGATTATTTGTGATCTCTTTTTCGTTAGCATATTTACCCCTTTACCAGCTTTCCTGGTTTCCTTTTTCTTCCCCACGATGGTAGTGATCGTTGAATGGGACTTCCCATATATCCTGGCAAGGTTGGCCACACGTACGCCACTTTCATATTTTTCAACAATCTCTTTCTTTAATTCTATCATACTTTTCACCTTCTCTACCAAAGGGGCTGGCACTAGGATCTTTCTTTGGGCCCATGGTGGCTTATTTAGCAGTTGCAAGCACAAAAGACAATGGATTATTACGAAATGTTTCTATGAACGTGGGGGGTGATCCTCACTCACTGAGAAGCAATGCCAGACTGACTCTTGAATGTACCTGTGGAAGGCTTTGTGTGTCCGGGGTCACTGGGACACGTACCAGACGGCCGCCGAATTTAGAGGAAAGTCACGAAAATAGAGGCTATATTTTGACGAAAAAAGTTGCCAATAATCGAAATTCACAAAAATAGAGCCTCAAGAAATAAGAGGTATTACTGTATAGGCAATGGGGTAGAAGATGTATGGGCTAAGTTTAAGAATACAGTGTTAGAGTGTTCAGGAGAAGTTCGTGGTAACAGGAAAGTGGGTGTGGGAGGGAAGAAGAGCGATTAGTGGAATGATGATGTAAAGAGAGTAGTAAGAGAGAAAAAGTTAGTATATGAGAGGTTTTTAGAAAGTAGAAGTGATGCAAGGAGGGAGGAGTATATGGAGAGAAAAAAAGAAGTTAATCCCTTTACTGTCGAAACCCCAAATCCTGAGGTGTCTCCCAGTGTCAAAAAATTTTCAGAAAAAAAAAAAAAAATTCTTAAGAAATGATAGAGAATCTTTTCCCGATGGTAATGACACCAAAAGAACAAAATTTGATGGTGTGAGTGCAGGGTGTGAGTGCAGGGTGTGAGTGTAGGGTGTGAGTGCAGGGTGTGAGTGTAGGGTGTGAGTGTGAGTGAAGGCTGTGAGTGTGGAGTGGTCACGTACAAGACAGCAGGTGTGGGTCACACCTGACAATAGTGGAGACAACATTACGGAATTACGCTCTCGCGAAGTTAGCAACCTCGGCGATATTTATGAATTGGCAATTTTGCCCACTTTGAGCCCTATTTTCGGCTAATTCCATTGTTCCAGTCTACCAAATTCTCAGGTATTGCTTTAGGATTCCATTTGTTCTATCGATTGAGTACAAAAAACTGTCCATTTACCGACTTCAACTACCCAATAACGTGGTCAGAAATTTGCAATTTGGCCAATTTCATGCAAATTAAAAAATATGCCAATTTCAAAATAGGGTCCAGAATGAACAATGCAGACATTTCTGGCTCTAAAATAACATTTTCTTCCTTTATCAGTCACATCTCCAGACCCCTCTGATATTACTCTTGCTTTCTATTTTGAATTTTTATTCAAACAAAAAATAAGATTTAATGTTATACAGACTACTGCAATATTGTAATAATTGTATAAATAATGTCAACCCATTCGTGACTGCATATTAGAATGGCATGTTGGACATTTATTGGACAATGACATCATTTGTTTATTTTTGAACATCAAAAATAATCAAACATTTCCCCTACTTTGAGCTCCATTTCAGGGTTCTTTTCATAGTAAAGCCAATCAAAATCACCTCTAGTTCTATAAAATGTTTTCCATTCTATCAAACGAGACCAAGAAAACCAGAACACAATCATAAATACTATACGAAAATACAGTGGACCCCCGCATAACGATGGCATCACATAGCGATTATTTCGCATACCGCTTACTTTAATCGCAAAATTTTTGCCGCGCATACCGATTAAAAACCCGCTCACCGATTTTCGTCCGAGACGCGTCCAATGTGCGCCCTCAGCCAGCCTCACATGTGCCGCCCGTGCCATTGTTTACCAGCCAGCCTCCGCGCTAACATCCAAGCATACACTCGGAATATTTCGTATTATTACAGTGTTTTCGGTGCTGTTTCTGGAAAATAAGTGACCAGGGGCCCCAAGAAAGCTTCTAGTGCCAACCGTACACCAATAAGGGTAAGAATACCCATTGAAATGAAGAAAGAGATCATTGATAAGTATAAAAGTGGAGTGCGTATCGCCGACCTAGTCAAGTTGTACAAGAAACCCCAATCAACCATCGCTACTATTGTGGGCACCAAAAAGACAATCAAGGAAGCTGTTCTTGCCAAAGGTTTAACTGTGTTTTCGAAACAAAGATCGCAAGTGATGGAAGATGTTGAGAGACTCTTATTGGTGTGGATAAATGAAAAACAGCTAGCAGGAGATAGCGTCTCTCAAACGATCATATGTGAAAAGGCTAGGAAGTTTGCATGACGATTTAATTAAAAAAATGCCTGCAACTAGTGATGATGTGAGTGAATTTAAGGCCAGCAAAGGTTGGTTTGAGAGATTTAAGAAGCGTAGTGGCATCCATAGTGTGATAAGGCATGGTGAGGCTGCCAGTTCGGACACAAAGCGGCTGAAAAATATGTGCAGGGAATTCAAGGAGTACATAGAAACTGAAGGACTGAAACCTGAACAAGTGTTTTAATTGTGATGAAAACAGGCCTGTTCTGGAAGAAAATGCCAAGCAGGACCTACATTACTCAGGAGGAAAAGGCACTCCCAGGACATAAGCCTATGAAAGACAGGCTTACTCTTCTCATGTGTGCCAATGCTACTGGTGATTGCAAAGTGAAGCCTTTATTAGTGTATCACTCTGAAACTCCCAGAGCGTTCAGGCAAAAGAATGTCCTCAAGGATAATTTGTGTGTGCTGTGGAGGGCAAACAGTAAGGCATGGGTCACTAGGGAATTTTTCTATAACTGGTTACACCATGCATTTGCCCCCAATGTGAAAGATTACCTAACTGAAAAGAAATTAGAACTTAAGTGCCTCCTGGTGTTAGACAATGCCCCTGGTCATCCTACAGACGTGGCAGAGCGACTTTATGGGAGATCACTTTAATATCCTCAATTGTGTAAACCTTATAGGTAAGGCTTGGGAGGAAGTGACTAAGAGGACCTTGAACTCTGCTTGGAAGAAACTGTGGCCAGAATGTGTAGACAAAAGGGATTTTGAAGGGTTTGAGGCTAACCCTGAGAATCCTGTGCCAGTTGAGGAATCCATTGTGGCATTGGGAAAGTCCTTGGGGTTGGAGGTTAGTGGGGAGGATGTGGAAGAGTTGGTGGAGGAGGACAATGAAGAACTAACCACTGATGAGCTGATAGATCAACTTCGAGAGCAAGAGGCCAGACCTGGGGAAACTGGTTCAGAGGAGGGGAGAGAGAAATTGAAGAAGTTGCCTACTACAAAGATAAAGGAAATCTGTGCAAAGTGGCTTGAAGTGCAAACCTTCATGGATGAAAATCACCCTCACACAGCTATTGCAAGCCGTGTTGGCAACCTGTACACTGACAATGTTGTGAAACACTTTAGGGAAGTGATAAGGAACGAGAGGTACAGGCCACTATGGACAGATATCTTGTGCGAAAGAAGTCCAGTGACTCTGAAGCTGGCCCTAGTGGCATTAAAAGAAGAAGGGAAGTAACCCCAGAAAAGGACTTACTACCTCAAGTCCTAATGGAAGGGGATTCCCCTTCTAAACACTAACACTCTCTCTCCCCTCCTCCCATCCCATCAATCATCACCAGATCTTCAATAAAAGTAAGTGTCATGTAAGTGTGCATGCCTTTTTCAGTTTATGTGTATTAAAATTAATATTTCATGTGGTAAAAAAAAATTTTTTTCATACTTTTGGGTGTCTTGCACGGATTAATTTTATTTCCATTATTTCTTATGGGGAAAATTCATTCACATAACGATTATTTCGCATAACAATTACCCCTCTTGCACGGATTAAAATCGTTAACCGGGGGTCCACTGTACACCATAAATTCGGCGTTTTTATCCAAAAAAACAGTTGGAGTTTTTTTTTTCTCATTATGCACTGCGTGCTGCAGGATCTTTTTATATGGTGCACACTGAACACACAGAGCCATTCTCTCACATGTGGGCCTACCAGCTTTCTCCTGCTTGATTTGAAGCCGCTAGAATTTTGGAGTATATATACGTCAAACATGGTGGCTCGTAAGACGTATATATACGACCGAAACAGCCAAAGGGTTAAGAGAGTGGTGAAGCAATGTAAAAAGAGAGCAAATGAGAGAGTGGGTGAGATGTTATCAACAAATTTTGTTGAAAATAAGAAAAAGTTTTGGAGTGAGATTAACTCTGACTATTTCAATCGTATATACAGTAGACCGTCATTTAGCATGAGTTTATTTGGTATGATTTGGGTATAGCATGATTGAAGAATTGTGGCACAATTTTATGTAACACGTCGTAAGATGAATTTAACAAGGTTCAGTTTATGGGAAGGAAAAAAACTTCCCTTTTCCTCAAGCGGCTGCCTTGTTGTGGATCAGTGGTGAAGACTTCCCACCGTCCCCAGCCCCCCCCCAACACCACTCCACCATTCGTACTTCATGCGTGCCCAGTCCAACTTCTCTGCTACAAGCTTGTGATTGTGAATTGTTTTGATCTTTTAATTGCTATATCTTGTATCTGCCAAGCAATCATGACTCCAAGTAGGCATACTAGTGTTGCTCAAAGTGGCAAGAAAAGGTGTGAGCATTTAAGTCTTAGAATTAATGAAGGAAACAAAGATATCAGACAAGACTTCCTGTGGCCATAATGAAGTGTTACTTTGTACACATAAAAAATAGGTAAACATAAGTTTGTGTGACTGGCTGACTTACTGAATGACTGACTGACTTATTGAATGAATGACTGACTGACTGACTTACTGACTGACTGACTTATTGAATGACTGACTGACTTATTGAATGACTGACTTACTGAGTGACTGACTTACTGAGTGACTTGACTGACTTACCGAATGACCTGACCGAGTTACTGAACGACTTGACTGACTTACTGAATGATATGACTGACTTACTGAATGACATGACTGACTTACTAAATGACTTGACTGACTTACTGAATGACTTGGCTGACTTACTGAACAACTTGACTGACTTACTGAATGACTTGACTGACTGACTGAATGACTTGACTGACTTACTGAATCACTTGACTGACTTACTGAATCGCTTGACTTACTGAACGACTTGACTGACTTACTGACTGATTTGCCTGACTTACTGAATGACTTGACTGACTCATTGAATCACTTGACTGACTTACTGAATGACTTGTCTGATTTACTGAATGACTTTACTGATTTACTGAATGACTTAACTGACTTACTGAATGACTTGACTGATTTACTGAATCATATGACTGACTTACTGAATGACTTGAGACTTACTGAATGACTTGACAGACTTACTGAATGACTTGACTGACTTACTGAATTACTTGATTGACTGAATGACTTAAAGTTAGACACTCCAGTACAACCATCAACTTCAGTACCAGATCCTCTACCATCCACCTCAGCCCAGTAGGACCACAACATAACTCTCCACTCTCTTCACAATCATCCACAAACACCAGTGCCCACAATTTAAGGTAAGAAATACTATTATTTCTGTTACATTTGTAGTCTTAAGCAGTAAAAACAACATAATACATCACAACAATGAACTACAATTACATATTCACTTTTATTTTTTATAAGATGTGGATGCCTAAAAAAAGCTGTTTGACTTTTTTGGGGCTCTCAGGAACGTAACCGTATTTTTCCTATAAGTTCTTCAGTTCATCTAATATGGTTTTACCTAACACAGTTTTCATGAAAGTAACTACCGTGTTAAATAATGGTCTACTGTATACATGTACGTCTTACGAGCCAGTGTTTTTGACGTACACTTATACAGCAGGTTAGGTTCCAGGCTACCGCCATAAAGCGGAAATCGCCGTAAAGTGGAACACCCTTTTTTCCACTTACAAATGCATACAAATACTAGATAACAAGTTTACACTAACATATATTAAGTTAGCAATAGAACTAGGCATAAAAAAAAAAGAAAAAAGAAAAATACACATATACTACACTCATTACTTACCTTAAAATATTTGTAGTCTTAATCTAGGGTGAGACGAGTAGTATTTATTGTAAGAAATCAAGTGTGGTATGTATGGTAGCCAGCCAGGCTACCATACCAGGCCACCCCACCTACACACTATTCTATGACATTTAAGTGTCCCAGAGTGATAAAATGCACATACAGATCACTCATTACTTACCTTAAAATATTTGTAGTCTTAATCTAGGGTGAGATGAGTAGTATTTACTGTAAGAAATCAAGTGTAGTATGTATGGTAGCCAGCCAGGCTACCATACCAGGCCATTCCACCCATACAATATTCTATGACATTTAAGCGTCCCAGAGTGATAAAATGCACATACAGTTCACCCATTACTTACCTTAAAATATTTGTAGTCTTAATGTAGGGTCAGAGGTGAGTAAACGAGATAAAACGAATAAATGAAAGAGAGAGAGAGGGAATGAGTACATGAGAGAGGACAGGCACAGAGTTATGTAAACAAACCAGGTGTACACATCTGGTTTGTGTACAAGTTACACTGTGTACAAGTTGTCTCTACATTGATTTTTTTTTTTTTCAACAAGTCGGTCGTCTCCCACCGAGGCAGGGTGACCCAAAAAAGAAAGAAAATCCCCAAAAAGAAAATACTTTCATCATCATTCAACACTTTCACCACACTCACACATTATCACTGCTTTTGCAGAGGTGCCCAGAATACAACAGTTTAGAAGCATATACGTATAAAGATACACAACATATCCCTCCAAACTGCCAATATCCCAAACCACTCCTTTAAAGTGCAGGCATTGTACTTCCCATTTCCAGAACTCAAGTCCGACTATATGAAAATAACCGGTTTCCCTGAATCCCTTCACTAAATATTACCCTGCTCACACTCCAACAGATCGTCAGGTCCCAAGTATCATTCGTCTCCATTCACTCCTATCAAACACGCTCATGCACGCTTGCTGGAAGTCCAAGCCCCTCGCCCACAAAACCTCCTTTACCCCCTCTTTCCAACCCTTTCGAGGACGACCCCTACCCCTCTTTCCTTCCCCTATAGATTTATATGCTTTCCATGTCATTCTACTTTGATCCATTCTCTCTAAATGACCAAACCACCTCAACAACCCCTCTTCTGCCCTCTGACTAATGCTTTTATTAACTCCACACCTTCTCCTAATTTCCACACTCCGAATTTTCTGCATAATATTTACACCACACATTGCCCTTAGACAGGACATCTCCACTGCCTCCAACCGTCTCCTCGCTGCTGCATTTACCACCCAAGCTTCACATCCATATAAGAGTGTTGGTACTACTATACTTTCATACATTCCCTTCTTTGCCTCCATAGATAACGTTTTTTGACTCCACATATACCTCAACGCACCACTCACCTTTTTTCCCTCATCAATTCTATGATTAACCTCATCCTTCATAAATCCATCCGCCGACACGTCAACTCCCAAGTACAGTGGACCCCCGCATACCGATTTTAATCCATGCAAGAGGGGTCATTGTTATGCGAAATAATCGGTATGCGAATGAATTTTCCCCATAAGAAATAATGGAAATCAAATTAATCCGTGCAAGACACCCAAAAGTATGAAAAAAATATTTTTACCACATGAAATATACATTTTCCCACACACAAAGAGAAGGATACATGCACAATAGTAGAGTAGTACATGCACAGTATATATTGTGCATGTACTAGTCTACTAAATGAAGAATAAATGACACCTTTATTGAAGATGCAGCAATGACTGATGAGACACTGTGTCCTGGGAGTGCCTTTTCCTCCTGAGTACTGTAGGTCCTGTTTGGCATTTTCTTCCAGAACAGGCCTTATCACACTGTGTATGCCACTACGATTCTTAAATCTCTCAAACCAACCTTTGCTGGCTTTAAATTCACCAATATGAGCACTAGTTCCAGGCATTTTTCCCTGTTCACCTGGGTGTTAGTCGACTTGTGTGGGTTGCATCCTGGAGACAAGATTAAGAACCCAGTGGAAATAAGTTAGACAGTCTTCGATGACACTGACTTTTTTGGGTTATCCTGGGTGGCAAATCCCTGGGGTTAATTGTTTCTTGGTATTCTCAATAAGCCACACCAACAACGGTGCTACAGCAGCAGCAGCAGCTGACGGTGGTACAGCAGCAACAGACGATGCTACAGCAGCAGCAGACGATGCTACAGCAGCAGCAGACGATGTTACAGCAGCAGCAGACGATGCTACAGCAGCAGCAGCAGCTGACGGTGGTACAGCAGCAACAGACGATGCTACAGCAGCAACAGACGATGTTACAGCAGCAGCAGACGATGCTACAGCAGCAGCAGCAGCTGACGGTGGTACAGCAGCAACAGACGACGCTACAGCAGCAACAGACGATGTTACAGCAGCAGCAAATGATGCTACAGCAGCAGCAGCAGCTGACAGTGCAGCAGCAGCAGCAGCTGACAGTGCAGCAGCAGCAGCAGCTGACAGTGCAGCAGCAGCAGCAGCAGCTGACAGTGCAGCAGCAGCAGCAGCTGACAGTGCAGCAGCAGCAGCAGCTGTACCACCAATAGTAGCGATGGTTGATTGGGGTTTATTATACAACCTGGCCAGCTCGGAGACACGCACTCCACTTTCATACTTATCAATGATCTTTTTCTTCATCTCTATTGTAATTCTCACCCTTATTGCTGTAGGGTTGGCACTAGAAGCTTTCTTGGGGCCCATGGTCACTTATTTTCCAGAAAAAGCACCGTAAACACTGTAATAATACGAAATATTCCGATTGTATGCTTGGATGTTACCGCGGAGGCTGGCTGGTAAACAATGCCACCGGCGGAACATGTGAGCATGGCTCAGGCTGCACATTGGACGCGTCTCGGACGAAAATCGGTGAGCGGGTTTTTAAGCGGTATGTGAGGCAAAATTTTTGCGATTAAAGCAAGCGGTATGCGGATTAATCGCTATGTGATGCCATCGGTATGCGGGGGTCCACTGTATCTGAAAACATTCACTTCTTCCATACTCCTCCTCCCCAATTTGATATCCAATTTTTCTTTATCTAAATCATTTGATACCCTCATCACCTTACTCTTTTCTATGTTCACTTTCAACTTTCTACCTTTACACACATTCTCAAACTCATCCACTAACCTTTGCAATTTTTCTTTAGAATCTCCCATAAGCACAGTATCATCAGCAAAAAGTAACTGTGTCAATTCCCATTTTGAATTTGATTCCCCATAATTTAATCCCACCCCTCTCCCGAACACCCTAGCATTTACTTCTTTTACAACCCCATCTATAAATATATTAAACAACCATGGTGACATTACACATCCCTGTCTAAGACCTACTTTTACCGGGAAGTATTCTCCCTCTCTTCTACACACCCTAACCTGAGCCTCACTATCCTCATAAAAGCTCTTTACAGCATTTAGTAACTTACCACCTATTCCATAAACCTGCAACATCTGCCACATTGCTCCTCTATCCACTCTATCATATGCCTTTTCTAAATCCATAAATGAAATAAAAACTTCCCTACCTTTATCTAAATACTGTTCACATATATGCTTCAATGTAAACACATTGTAAATACATTGATACGGTAGAATAAACAAAGAGGAACACTCCCATTCTCATGTAACACCATTTAGAAGAAATGAAGCTCTGAGTGAAGGCAATGGAAATAAGTCACTGTCTGACTTTTTTGGGTTATCCTAGGTACTTTACACATATGCTGCTATGTACGATAATCTGTGTAACTGTATTTGTGTATGCCTGAATAAACTTACATACGAAAGGAATAATCTTCTACAGATACCCCCAGTAACACATTTTCTCTTATGTTGGACTAGAGAAAATGTTATTCTTGCCATCACTTGTACAAGTTGTCTGGCTACCACATCTCATATTTATGTTTATTTATTCTACTGTGAGGTGTATTTATCATCTTAATGTTATGTATAGTGTTTATTACATAATTTTGAAAAAATATCATAGATGGATTAAAGAAAATGTGTATATTAACATAATATACGACATTTAATGAGACTCAGTGATTATTATTATCATTACTAATATGATATCTCAAGACATAAGACACACTTACCGATTTAATATGTACCTGCATGCCAGCACAGTGTGTAAGTTTATTTAGATACAGGTATACATAAGTATAATTATCAGAGTACATAGAATTGATGAGGGAAAAAAGGTGAGTGGTGCGTTGAGGTATATGTGGAGTAAAAAAACGTTATCTATGGAGGCAAAGAAGGGAATGTATGAAAGTATAGTAGTACCAACACTCTTATATGGATGTGAAGCTTGGGTGGTAAATGCAGCAGCGAGGAGACGGTTGGAGGCAGTGGAGATGGCCTGTCTAAGGGCAATGTGTGGTGTAAATATTATGCAGAAAATTCGTCTAAGGGCAATGTGTGGTGTAAATATTATGCAGAAAATTCGGAGTGTGGAAATTAGGAGAAGGTGTGGAGTTAATAAAAGCATTAGTCAGAGGGCAGAAGAGGGGTTGTTGAGGTGGTTTGGTCATTTAGAGAGAATGGATCAAAGTAGAATGACATGGAAAGCATATAAATCTATAGGGGAAGGAAAGAGGGGTAGGGGTCGTCCTCGAAAGGCTGGAAAGAGGGGGTAAAGGAGGTTTTGTGGGCGAGGGGCTTGGACTTCCAGCAAGCGTGCATGAGCGTGTTAGATAGGAGTGAATGGAGATGAATGATACTTGGGACCTGACGATCTGTTGGAGTGTGAGCAGGAGTAATATTTAGTGAAGGGATTCAGGAAACCGGTTATTTTCATATAGTCGGACTTGAGTCCTGGAAATGGGAAGTACAATGCCTGCACTTTAAAGGAGGGGTTTGGGATATTGGCAGTTTGGAGGGATATGTTGTGTATCTTTATACGTATATGCTTCTAAACTGTTGTATTCTGAGCACCTCTGCAAAAGCAGTGATAATGTGTGAGTGTGGTGAAAGTGTTGAATGATGATGAAAGTATTTTCTTTTTGGGGATTTTCTTTCTTTTTTGGGTCACCCTGCCTCGGTGGGAGACGACCGACTTGTTGGAAAAAAAAAAAAAAAAAAAAAAAAAAAAAAAAAAAAGTATATATAAAATATTACTAAATTTAAAAAGAGAAACTTTCGTTTTTCTTTTTGGGCCACCCTGCCTTGGTGGGATAGGGCCGGTTTGTTGAAAAAAATATATATACAAAAAATATGAAATAACTTTTAAAAACACTTGAAATTTTGGAATTTCCAGACATAATGGAGAGACATAGTGCTCACGGATCTCACATAACATGTAAACAAACCGAGTGGAGCGCAGTGGCTGTATTAGAAAGTCAGGTGGGGGGAGCCGTATAGAGAGTTTTGGTCATAATTTGAAATGACAGTATTAGCGGAACGCTGCACAGCGAAACGCCGTAAAGCAGGGCCCTACTGTATTTATACTCCAAAATTCTACTGGCTTCAAATCAAGTGAGAGAAAACTGGTAGGCCCACAAGTGAAAGAATGGGTTTGTGTGGTCAGTATGCAGTATGAAAAAAAATCCTTCAGCACTCAGTGCATGAAGGATTTTTAGATTAAAACGCCAACTTTGAGGTGCATTTTCTTATAGTGATTATGGTTGTATTCTCGTTTTCTTGGTCTTATTTGATAAAATGGAAGACATATTACAGAAATAGAGATGATTTTGATTGGAGGGGTGAAGGAGAGGTGCTAATGTTGCAGTTTTATAACTGTAGTGTAAGCATGCCTCTGGCAAGACAGTGATGGAATGAATGATGATGAAAGTTTTTCTTTTTCGGGAAACAGCTGATGTGTTAATTAAATAAAAATAGTCTATTATAACACCTGCCAATCCATAAAATATTACTGAATAAGCCATTAATTGTAATATTGTTTTTATTATGTGCAACTTCAAGATAATTATTCTTATGAACCTCCACCTTGACTATCTCATATTAGTATTAAGATAAAATAAATATTTATTAAAAAGTTAACCACTCTAATCTTGTCTAGACGTAAGTAGTTATTATGTACTAGGATTAGTCTACCCAAAATGCCTGAGCATGATAATGGTTTTCTTTGTACTTAACTAATCTAAATTGTAATGACACATTGTAACCTTTGCAAAGAAGTAAAATCTTTAATCATTTAGGAAGAGCAGTAATTTTGCCAGCATAAAATGTTTAACAGGCTTCTGTTCCACACTTCTAGGATGGTTGCTGTCCACCAAATTCAAGTCTGAATTTGAAAGTTTGTACTTACTACTTTTTGAGCATTATTGTACAAATAAAAGAGAATGTTCTACAGCAATCTGAGGAGTCTCATTCACACACGTTTCAGAATTTAAAAAAAAAAATAATAAAATACGCACCTCATTATTTCCCTCAGTTCTCTTGATGCTGTTGTATATGAACTGAATAATAAGACCAATTGCAGATGGCTCTGAAAAATGGTAATAATCAATTTTATTAATAATTTTTATGTTCACTGTATCAGTTTTAACATAACTGTTATCTCACTGTTCACTCTTAGTATGGAAAGGCTCCCTGTGCTCCATATATAAAATAAGGAATTCAGTTTCTTGTTAAAAACATACAATATGTACTGCTTGAAGAATATTTATAAACTTATATATTGACAGAATACCAATAAGCTTATCTTTGTACATCAAAGATATACACTACAGTGAATCTTAGCAATAATATGAAGATACAGTGCACTACATGTCGGCCATCACTAATCCGGCAATCAGTAATTCGGCTCCATCAGTAATCCAGCACTAATTTCGGCTAGCATAATTTCAAATTTCTGGGGTTGCCACACCAACTTGCTGTTACTGTCTGGTGGCACTACTTGCTGCATAAGTCATTCCAATTTCTTTTTCTCCATTTATTGTTATAACCTGCTTACTTTTAGCCATGGCCATGGTTCCAACGAATAAAAGAAATGTTCCTCATTGTGTAAAGCACATACACCATACATTGTCCAAAAAAGGTAAGGTGGCTTTGAAGCCACTGTCAGTTGCCATAAGCTCAGCTCACTCAGATAAGATGTGACCAGTAAATTTTGGTTTACATACGAGAGAATAGGTCTGTGTGGTGTGTACTATATAAAAGAAATCCTGCAGCATCCGGCACATAATGACAAAAAAAACTGTGACCGTGGTGTAAAACAGTGACTTAGGGGTGGCTAAAGCATGTGGTGCACAAAGTAAAAAACAATTTGGAAAAAAAAAAAACGAAAATTGAGCTAATCATATAGAAAATAGCTTAAGACTTTGGCAACACACTGGTATAAGAATCATTGTTGTACTCTGTTCCTACAAGGAATTATAGTCATTTATAACATATATGGTGATGCTGCCACCCATAGCATGTGTGCTCTCATGTGGTCAATTTTCAGATTTTTTCCCATTTTTTTTTATTTCTTTTATTATTCTATCTAATATAATAATTCATGATTTGGTATCATAACAGAGTGGGTGGAGCTATTATGGAGTCTGAGAGCCAATCAGGAACCGTCTGGAAACATTTGCTTACGTCAGCAGGAATTCCCGAGTCTCATGATGCAAGGAATATGCTTAATTATTACACTGATATCAACACTACAGCTTATTTACCTATCACAACTGATCTAATATGACATAATAAACAATATAAATACAGTGGAACCTCAGTTCTTGTATGCTCTGGTTTTCATAGGATTTGGATTTCAACAACTTTTTTCGTCAAAATTTTGTCCCAGTTTTCGTACATCTGCTTGGTTTTCATAGAGCTGACAATAGTCCACCGTACCAAGCACATCTGCCTGCCCATGCCCTCACAAAGTATCCCATGCATTCTGACTCAGTCTGGCTTTGTTTCTAGTTGAGTGCAAAGTAGAATGAGTTGCAAAATTTTGTGGAGACGCCAGAAACAGACCTCTCTGGACATATTTTTTGTGAAACAGGAGTCCAGTGACTCTCAAGCTGGACCTAGTGCCATTAAGACAAAGAAGGGAAGTAACCCCAGATAGGACCTTGATACCTGAAGTCCTTATGGAGGGGGATTCCCCTTCCAAACAATCTCTCCTCCCTCTCCCTTCCTCGCCATCTTCTATACACCAACAAGAGTCTTTGATAAAGGTAAAAGTGATGTTAAATGTTTATTTATCCATTTCATTAGTCATTTATATTTATTTCTCATTGTTTTCTGTATGTAAAACTACAGTTATTCTTTATAAAATGTATTTTTCGCTAATATTTTTGGGTATCTGAAATGGATTAATTGGATTTACATTATTTCTTATGGGAAATGTTATTTCAATTTTCGTACAATTCGGTTTTCATCAGACTTTCTCGAACAAATTAATCACAAAAACTAAGGTTCCACTGTAACATAAAAACAAGGTAAATACTCCAGAATGAATAATATTTGGCATAATACCGAGCAGTTTGAAGGAGGTATGAAGTTACCGCTAGAGGATATGGGATAAAAGTACCATTCTTCTATCCCTGTCTTGGGGCTTATACTAGAGAAAACATAGTGTAGTACAGGGCTAACTATGATATACAGTGGACCCCCGCTTTACGATCACCTCCCAATGCGACCAATTATGTAAGTGCGTTTGTACGTGTATGTTTGGGGGTCTGAAATGGACTAATCTAATTCACAATATTCCTTATGGGAACAAATTCGTTCAATACTGGCACCTGAACATACTTCTGGAATGAAATAATATCGTAAACCGGGGGTCCACTGTATAGTGGAACCTTGGATTTTGCACGCACCGGATATCGGCCTTTTCAGATTTCAGACACTTTATTTGTGTGAAATTTTGCTTCAAATTTCAGACCTTGTCCCGGGAATCGCATGTGTCAGACACGTCCACCCGCCGGGATGCCGCTTCAGTCCGGCGTGTCACTGGTTGAGTGAGAATTCATCCAAAACATTTCACAATTTCTGTGATTGTTTATTGATTGTGACTACGAAATAAGCTGCCATGGACCCAAAGTTTCTAGTGCCAGCCCTTTGGTAAAAAAATTGAGAAACATGATAGAATTAAAGAAAGAGATTGTAGAAAAATATGAAAGTGGCGAAAGTTTAGCTGAGCTTACCAGAATGCATGGGAAGTTGAAATCAACAATCTTTTCCATCCTGGCAAAGAAAGTGTCAGTAAAAGACAAAGAAGGAAAGTAACCCCAGAGAGGGCTTTGATACCTAAAGTCTTTATGGAGGGGGATTCCCCTTCCAAACAATAACCTCAACTCCCTCTTCCCACCTCACCTTCTTCAATATGCCAACAAGTCTTCAATAAAGGTATGTAATGTTTATATTTATCATTGTTTTCTGTATGTAAAACTATAGTTAGTCTTTAAAAAATAAATTTTTTTGTGAATATTTTTGGGTGTCCAGAACAGACTAATTGTATTTACATTATTTCTTATGGGATATATTACTTCGGTTGTTGGACTTTTCGGATTTAGAATGACCTTCTGGAACGGATTAAGTACAAAATCTGGGGTTCCACTATACACTCGTAATGCACCATGAAGCTGAAACTAAAAAGCTATTTTCTCTATTTTTTTTTTTCGGTGCGCGCTCATTTTCGTTGATTATCTTGGAAGTAGGTCATTCATTTACAGTGGAACCTCAAATATCGAACTTAATCCATTCCAGGATTTAGTTCTAAATTTGATAAGTCTGAAAAGTAAAGCAATATTTCCCATAAGAAATAATGGAAATACAATTAATCCGTTCCCAACCCCCAAAAATATTTACAAAAAAAAAAATACATTTCATAGAGATTAATTATAGTTTTACATACATACAACAAATATAGTGTTCAATTATGTATTAATAAATTTAAATAAACATATAAAATAACATTTTACTTACCTTTATTGAAGATTGGTGATGGCATCTGGAAGAGAGAGGGAGTTGGGGTTCGTGTTTGGAAGGAGAATCCCCCTCCATGAGGACTTCAGGTATCAAAGCCCTCTCTGGGGTTACTTCCTTTCTCTGTCTTTTAATGCCACTAGGACCAGCTTGAGAGTCACTGGACCCCTGTCTCACAAAATAACTGTCCACAGTCCTCTGTTTCTGGTGCCTCTTTAAGATTTCCCTAAAATGGGACATGGTTCTGTCACTGAACTTGTTGCAAAGATGGCTTGTTTCAGCTTGCTCAGGGTGGTACTTCTCCACAAACATTTGGACATCATTCCACTTCTGTATTATTTCCTTCTTCACATCTATGGTGTTTGTCACTTTCTTTACCACAAGGGTACCACTAGCAAGTTTCATTGCTCCAATTGTAGCTTATTTCACAGTCCCACAAGCACTAAACACAATGAAATAATCATAAAATGTTTGAATGAGAGTGCAGGTTAGTGCTCACTCAAGCATCAACAAAACCAGACTGGCTCACGGCGCCTGTGTGGGGACACTGACAAAGCAGGCCGCCAGACAGGTCCGGTACCTGGCGGTTCGAAAACAGGGGCGGGTTCAATAATAGGGACAAAGTTGGTTTGAAAAAAGGGTTCTATTTTCGAAGAGTTCGATAAGCGATACGTTTGAAATTTGAGGTTCCACTGTATATCTTAACACATCGGCATTAATAATGATAGGAATGCAATGAATTTCACAAACAACATAAAAAAATGATTGTTTTACAAACTGGTGAATTTATTTTTGAAATGTAACAATTTGTTTTTGATTTGTGTGTAAGTTTATTCAGGTATACACAAATGCAGTTACATAATCATACATAGCAGCATATGATAGAGAACCTAGGACAACCCAAAAAAGTCAAAGTGACTTATTTCCAGTACCTGGCTTGGGCTTGCCATATATAATTTTTGTCATTTTTTCTTTCTCAGTTGTTTGTTGGGCTATCTTATTGAAACCTGGGCAATGTATGATGGAAAGATGCTTCTTAACATACACCAGAAATGAAAGAAATTGGAGGATATATAACAAAGTTCACTTCTCAGCCATTAGCCGCCCCTTAACAGTATGTTTTCGCATGGTTTTTATGGTCGTATTCTTGTTTTTTGGGTCTCATTTGATAGAATGGAAGATATATTACAGAAAGAGATATGACTTTGACTGGTATCACGATGAAAAGCACATTGAAATTGAGCTCAAAGTAGTGGAACTGTTCAACTTTTGCCAATGTTCAAGGGTAAACAAATGATGTCACCGTTCAGTACCTGTCCAACTGGCCAGTCTAATGAACAGTCATGAATGGGTTGACATTATTTATACAATTATTACAATGATGCAGTAGTCTGCATAATAGTAAACCTTCTACTTTTTGTGTGAATACAAATTCAAAATGGAAAGCAAGAGTAAATGTATAAGAGGGGCTTGGACATGACTAATGAATAGAGAAAATATTATTTTAGTACCAGGAATATCTGCATTGCTTATTCTGGACCCTATTTTGAAACTGGCATCTTTGAAATGTGTGAAATTGGCCAAATTGCCAATTTCTGACCATTTTATTAGGTAGCTGAAATAGGTGAATGGGCAGTTTCTTGTACTCAGTCGACAGAATAGAAAGAATACACCTACCAATCCGACTTACGACCTGCTCGAACTTACGACATCGACTTACGGCCGTTTGTTTTTTATGCCGAAATTTTTGGGAGGAAAATAAACAATTATTTGTGTTGTACACAGTGGTTTATCCTCAATCCTTCAGTATAAATACAGTACTAACCATATAAAAAGTAAAGTAAAACATGAAATACCAAAATAAAACAATAAAATAAAGTCATTACAAAAATGTTTTGTGATATTCAGTAGTAAAGTTCGACTTACGACCATTTCGACTTATGACCGGTTTCTCGGAACCGAACTCGGTCGTAAGTCGGATGGTAGGTGTACTAGCAAAATAGCTATAAATTTAGTAGACTGGAACAATGGAATGGGCCAAAAAAAGGGCATAAATTGGGTTAAAGTGCCGATGCGTAAACATCGCTGTTGGGTTAAGTGTACAGTGGACCCCCGGTTAACGAACTTTTTTCATTCCAGTAGTATGTTCAAGTGCCAGTACTGACCGAATTTTTTCCCATAAGGAATATTGTGAAGTAGATTAGTCCATTTCAGACCCCCAAACA
This sequence comes from Cherax quadricarinatus, assembly GCF_026875155.1. Taxonomy (NCBI): domain Eukaryota; kingdom Metazoa; phylum Arthropoda; class Malacostraca; order Decapoda; family Parastacidae; genus Cherax; species Cherax quadricarinatus. The sequence continues at coordinate 51,798,203 of NC_069422.1, forward strand.
TACACGTACAAACGCACTTACATAAATACACTTACATAATTGGCCGCATTTGGAGGTGATCGTTAAGCGGGGGTCCACTGTATTCTAACCTAACCACTCTGTAATCTGGCAAAGTCACTAATCCGGCACCCTACAGGTTCTGATAATGCCGGATTGATGATGGCTGACCTGTATAGTATTAAAATTTTGTAATTCAAAACTCTACGTATTACAGTGATGGCCTCCTCATACTTATCATAACCAAGACTATAATTACAGTCAGAATTACCAGAACATTCTAATTCCAATACGTATTAACATTTGGCTAATATATTTCATGTGATAAGAGAGATACAGTGGACCCCTGGGTTTTGTCCAGTGCGGAAATCGTACAATTTGTATTTCAAACACTTTTTTCAGCTAAATTTTCCCCCAGGTTTCGTACATCCGCTCGGAAATCATCCATATCAGACGCATCCACCCACCCGGGACGCCGCTTCTCACATGTACCAGACTCAGTCTGCCTCTATCTCTCATTGAGTTAGCAATACTCCGTGCATTCATCTATTGGTTTTTGTGCTTGTTTCTTGATTGCAACTGTGAAATAAGCCACCATGGGGCAAAAGAAAGTTCAGAGTGGCAGTCCTTTGGTATAGAACATGAGAAACACAACCAGCATTCAAGAAAGGAACTTGTAGCAAAAACATGAAAGTGGCTATTTGCCCCCCCCCCCCCCCCCCATTTTTTCTGGCTGAGCTCACCAGGATATATGGGATGCGGAAGAGTTGGTGGAAGACCACAGGGAAGAGCTAACTACTGAAGAGCTGCAAGACCTTCAACTAGAACAGCAACAGATTGCAGCTGAAGAAATTGCTTCAGAGGAGGAGGAGGAGAAAGGGGAGAATGTGCTTTCTTCAGTGATTAAGCACATGCGTGCAAAGTGGAGTGAGTTGCAAAGTTTTGTGGAAAATTATCACAATAACAAAACTGTTGCAAGCCATATCTGCAACATGCTCAATGACAATGTCTTGCCCCATTTTAGGCAAATCTTAACCCCTTGACTGTCACAACCCCAAATCCTGAGGTGTCTCCTGGTGTCGCAAAATTTCCAAAAAAAAATTAAATTATTTTTCTTATGAAATGATAAGAGAATCTTTTTCCTATTGTAATGACACCAAAAGAACAAAATTTGATGGAAAACTGACAGAATTACACTCTTGCGAAGTTATTGACCTCGGCGATATTTACAAATCGGCGATTTCGCCCACTTTGAGCCCTATTTTCGGCTAATTCCATTGTTCCAGTCAACCAAACTTATAGCTATTTCTTTAGAATGACATTTTTTCTATTGATTGAGTACAAGAAAGTGCCCATTTACCGATTTCAACTACCCAATAATGTGATCAGAAATTTGCAATTTGGCCAATTTCATGAAAATTATAATAAATGACAATTTCAAAATAGAGTCCAGAACGAACAATGCAGACATTCTTGGCTCTAAAATAACATTTTCTTTGTTTTATCAGTCACATCTCCAGGCCCCCTGGAAATTTTGAAATTTTTATTTTAAACAAAAAAATAAAAGAAATTTTCTGTTATGCAGACTACTGCAAAAATTGTTTAAAAATTTTATTAAAAAAAGTCAAAAACCCCTTTTATACTGCATATTTTGAATGGCTTCTTGGGGCATTTATTGGGGAAAAAGAAAACATTTGTTTACTTTTGAACTTTTGGGAAAAATCAAACATTTCCCCCCACTTTTGAGCCCTTTCCCGGGTTTTTTTCATAGTAAAACCCAATTTAAAATCACCTTTTTTTTCTATAAAATTCTTTCCCCTTTTAATTTAAATGAGACCAAAAAAACAAAAAATTTCAACCTTAAAATTTCGGGACAAAAATAGACCAAAAAAGTCAGCTTTTTTTTTAAAAATGAAAAAGTCGGGGTTTTTTTTTCCCCATTATGCACGCCGGGGCTGGGAGGGTTTTTTTTTTTGGTTTCACACTGCCACACAGAACCTTTTCCCCAAATGTGGGCCAACCCGCTTTTTTCCTGCTTGATTTTTAAGCCCAGAACAACCCGCTTTTTTTCCTGCTTGATTTTAAGCCGCTGAATTTAGGTATATATACGTCAAAACAAGGTGGCTCCTTTTTAAAAAGTAAAATTATAGGACCAGAGCAGTCAAAGGGTTTTAAAGAGATTCCAAAACAGGCCCCCTCTGGGCCCGATTTTTTGGGGCACGGGGGTGGGAGTGACTCCCCAAGGGTGGTTTCCCAGTAAACCCAAAAAAGGCAAAGAGGGGGAATACCCCAATAGGGCTTTGGGAAAACCGAAGTCCTTTTGGGGAGGAATTCCCCTTCCAAACAAAAACCTCAATTTCCCCCTCCCCTCCTCGCCTTCTTCCCTACACCAAAAAAAAGTCTTCCAAAAAAGGTATGTAATGTTTTATTTATCATTAAAATTTGTCATTTACAGGGGGACCCTTTGGGGGTTTGTGATTAATTTCCCAAACCAGAGTGTCTGTGAAAACCCAAAAAAATGAAAAACCAAAAACCCTTTTTCCCCTAAGAAAAAAATTAAAAACAATTAAACCAATTTCCCAAAACCCATTAAATATGGGATTTAAAAAAAAATAATTTTTTTTAGAGATTAAATAAAGATTTACAAACAGAAAACAATGACAAATCAATATAGAAAAGCAATAATAAGATCACACTTACCTTTACTGAAGACTCTTGTTGGTAAAGTGGACCCTCAACCAATGGCTTTAATCCGTTCCAGAGAGCTAGCCTTTAGACGACTTAGCTGTTAGTCGAATTAATTTTCCCCATAAGAAATAATGGAAATCCAATTAATCCATTTCAGACAGCCAAAAGTATTAACAAAAAATTTTTTTTTAAATTAAATACATATATGTATAAATATACATACAGAAAAAAATGACAAATACAGTATATAAATATAAAGCACTAATAAAATGGATAAATGAACATTTAACATCAGACTTACCTTCATTGACTTATCTTTATTGATTAGACTTGACTTGAGTTGTTGGTGAATGACAGACACGTAGGAGGCAAGAGGAAGGCAAGTTTATTATTTATTTATTTTTTATTTATCATTAATTTGGACATGATACATAGATGTACAAAGAAATACAGTGGTTAAGTGTAACATGCCAAAAGCCCCTTGTATGCAGAGCATTATGGGCAGGCTTAAAATTAACTTAAGATTAATTAAGCAATGATATATTCAGTGGTCAAAATATACAGTAAACAACAATTAAGCACAAATGAATATTTCAAAGACAGGTCATATGGTCATTCGCTGAGTTGCTGTGCATTCAATAGAATGGAGTATTCTGTTAGGTAGTGTAATTAAAAAAAAAATAAGTTTGATAGGGTCACAGGTTAAACATTTATGAGATACAGTTATTCAGTATTTATTTAGTTGTGGGTGAGCAAGTGATTTTTAAGAAGAGACTTGAATTTATAAGCAGACAGTATTTCTTTTATATTCTCAGGTAATAAATTCCAGATTTTTGGGCCTTTTATGTGCATTGAGTTTTTGCAGTGAGAGATGGACAAGAGGAACATCAAAGAGTGATCTGTGCCTTGTGTTATGGTCATGTGTTCTGTTGAGGTTGGTAAGGAGACGGTTGAGGGGAGGGTTTATATCCGAGTTAAGTGTTCTGTGTATGTAGTAGGAACAATAATAAGTATGGATGTTTTGTACGGTGAGTAGGTTTAGAGTTTTGAATATTGGAGGAGTGTGCTGCCTGTAGTGGGAATTTGTTATCATTCTTACTTTGCTTTTTTTTTTGGGTAATTTAAGGGTCTGAGATGGTTTTTTTTGTTTTTGAGCCCCATGACAATTTTCCATAGGAGTAGGGGGAAATGGTGAGTGTATAGGGCCAGGAGGGCGGGGCTGGGGGAAAAAGTACCGTTCTTTCGTATACCCTACGGTCTGGAAAAATTTTCTTGGAAATTTTTTTGTACGTGATAAAATTTTGGCTATTATCAAGGTGGTTTCCCTAAGAATTTTCTCCTGTGATTTTGTGATGGTATCCTTTTTCATTATTTTAAGAGGGACATAAAACATAAAAAAAAAGGAACATGCAACAGGCCTACTGACCCATGCTACTTCTCCGCCTTTTCATCAGCTATTAAAACACCCTGGGTGCTCTAGGCCCTCATTGAATAAAATTGGAGGGCCCTACTTGGTGTCTCAGCAAATTTGCTTATGTCATATTTTTCCCCTTTCTCTATGTCGTTTATGTAAATTGTGAACAAAAACGGGCCCAACACTGACCCTGGGGAAACCCTTTGATTTTGCCCCCTTTTTGATTCTCCCCTTTTATCAAACCCCTTGGTTTTTTGTATCCCGCTTTACCCCGAAAAAATTTTCCTCCTATTCGTGTGCCTTAAGTTTCCATAATATCGAAAGCCTTACTGTAGTCCAAATACACAATATCATATTCATTACCATGATCTACCTCCTCAAAACCCTAGTGAAAAAAAGTTAGTAAATTCGTAATGAGAAAAAAAAATTTTTACCCTGTTTTTGGGGGAAAAAAAGCAACTTTGCAGTGTATTTTCGTATGGTATTTATGGTTGTATTCTAGTTTTCCTGGTCTCATTTTATAGAATGGAAGACATATTACAGAAATTGAGTGATTTTTATTGGTTTCAAAAAAAAAGTACCCTTTAAATTGAGCCGAAGTAGCAGAAAAGTTCGATTTTTTTCCAAAGTTTTAAAAGTAAACAATCATGCTTGCATCCAATACACATAGTGGCAAGTCTATATTCTTTCACAAGACGTGATATTATTTTTTCCATTTCTCACTAAGCAGTTCGCATTTAAAAGTAAATCTTCTATTTTTGTGAGAATAAAAATTTCAAAAGGGGAAAACAAAAGAAAAAAGGGGGCCCGGGGACTGAAATGAACGAGGAAAAGTTTTTCTAGTGCCCGGAATTCTGTCTTGTTTATTGGGACCCTATTTGGAAATTGGCATCTTTTAAAATTTGTGTGAAATTGGCAAAATTGCTAATATCTGACAACTTTATTGGATAGTTGAAATCATTCGATAGAAAAAATGGAGTTCTAGTGAAATAGTTATGATTTTTGTCGACTAGTACACTGGAATTGGCTGAAAATAGGGCTCAAAGTGGGTGAAATCGCCAATGTGTAAACATCATCGAGACCGCTAACTTAGCAAGAAATTCTGTAAGTTTTCCATCAAATTTCATACTTTTGGTGCCACTATGATCGGCAAAAGATTCTCTATCTTTTCATAAGAAAAAAAATAATTTTTTTTTCCCGAAAAATGTTCGACCCTGAGAACAAGTTTGGGAGAGGGAAAGGGTTAAATACCTTACCACCTTTTATATACAAAAAAAGTGTTGCAAGCGCTGTCACCAATCATTGCAACACTCTTTAACAAATCCATCGAATCCTCTACCTTCCCTACAGTTCTCAAAATAGCAAGATTCACCCCGATACATAAAGGAGACCAGACTTGAATATCTATAGGCCAATATCCAACTTACACCCTCTCTCTCTAAAATCTTTGAAAAATTAATTCATAAGTGAATCTATTACTGCCTCATCTCCCACAACATACTCAACCCCTGTCAGTTTGAGTTCAGGCCTAATAAAAATACAAATGATGCTATTATACACATGCTAGAACAAAAATATACTGCACAAGAGAAAAAAGAAGTCCCACTGGGGATCTTCACTGATTTACAAAAAAGCTTTTGATACAGTTGACCACGATTTGCTCCACATAAAATTGGCGCACTATGGTATAAGAGGGAACTTCCTCGACTACCTAAAGTCATACCTCAGCAACAGAAGCCAATATGTGTACACAAATTCAATTCAATTCAATTCAAGTTTATTCTATAATGGTTACAATGTGGGGTTTACAGGTTTTGGGTATTGTGTGGTTTACATGTTATAAAATACTAATTACAGAGGGGGCCACTAGGACACCTAGCATGGCTAGGCATTTCAAGCAGACTTAGATTAATTCTTAACATTAAGTCCTTACAGATTATAGTATTAAGGCTAAGTGACTACATCATAATTTTGAGTTTAGCAATGTGAATGCTTTTGTTTTGGCACAATACAAGGTGTCTATATTTGAGTAACATAGGCAAACTTATGACTAGTTAGGATTCATTATTTTAAGATTAAGATTAGTATTTCTGGGTTTACAGTCAGTGGGTGAGTGAGTGTAATTGTGAACCACCAGGTGGTTATCATGTAGTTAGTTGTCGGGTGGATCAGGAGATAAGATGTTTTCTAACTGCAGTTTTGAAAGTGATGAATGTGTCTGCAGTTCTAGAGTTTTCAGGTAGGGTGTTCCAGATTTTAGGTCCTTTGAAATACATTGAACTTTTGTAAAGGTTTAGCCGAACACGGGGAATGTCTAGAGATGTTTGGGGTCTGGTGTTATGCTGTGGATCCTGTCACAACTATCAAGAAAGCATTTTAGGTCAAGGTTAATTTTGGGAAATTTTAAGGTCCTGTAGATATAGATTGCACAGTAGTAAGTGTGGATGTTCTGATCAGGGAGTAAGTTTAGAGCTATGAAGAGTGGGGGGGGGGAGTGTTGCCAGGGATGGGATTTAGTGATTATTCTTACTGCGGCTTTTTGTTGGGTTATTATTGGCTTTAGGTGTGTTGCTGCAGTTGAACCCCAAGCACAGATAGCATAGGTGAGGTATGGATATATAAGTGAATGGTATAGTGTGAGAAAAGGGGAGTTTGCGGTACGTAGTATCATATCTTGGAGAGGATCCCCACCGTTTTGGATACTTTTTTTGTTATGTGTTAGATATGGGTGCTGAAATTTAGGTTGTTGTCGAGGTATAGGCCAAGGAATTTGCCCTCATTATGTCTGGCCCAAATTTGATTGTTTTCGATTTTTAATGTTAAGTTGCACAACACCTGCTCTGCTACCAAACATAATATAGTAGGTTTTGCCAGTGTTAAGTGTAAGTTTATTGACTGTCATCCAAGTTGATATTTTGAGCAGCTCCTCATTAACAATGGTGTTGAGGGTGGCAAGATTAGGGTGGGAGATGACATAAGTCGTGTCGTCAGCAAATAGAATGGGTTTCAGGTGTTGGGATATGTTTGGAAGATCATTGATGTAAATGAGGAAGAGCAAGGGTCCAAGGACACTTCCCTGCGAAATTCCAGTATCAAGTGGCCGTACTGATGAGGCTGTATCTTTAAAACACCGACTTTACAGTGTATTTTCGTATGGTATTTATGGATGTGTTCTCGTTTTCTTGGTTTCATTTGATAGAATGGAAGATATATTTCAGAAATAGAGATAATTTTGAATGGTTTTTTGACTAAAAAAACCTTTAAATTGAGCTTAAAGTAGGGGAAATGTTCGATTTTTGCCGATGTTCAAGAGTAAAGAAATCACATTATGCGTCCAATACATGTTGAAATTGACCAAATTACCAATTTCTGATCACTTTACTGGGTAGTTGAAATTGGTAAATGGACAGTTTCTTGTACTCAATCAATAGAAAAAATAAAGTTCTAGCGAAATAGCTGATTTTGTTTGACTGGAACAATGGAATTGGCCAAAAATTAGGCCCCAAATTGGAAAAATTCCTTTTTTCGTCCCTTTTTGGGGGTTTATTTAATTTGGGGAAAAGGAAATTTTTTAAAATCTTTTCAAAGTTTTTTTTTTTTTAAATTTTTTCGAAAAAGCAATTTTTTTTGATAAAGGGTTGGGTAAAAGGGTAAAGGACCAAAAAAACTTTTTTTTGGGCTTTTTTAAAAGGGAAAAAATTTGCTTTCCACGAATTTTTTTTTTTTTTAATTTTAATACAAAGTTTGTGAAAATTAAAGAAAATAATTTTCAAAAAAAAACGAAAAAATTGGAAATTACGGTTCCCGGGGAAAATTTTTAATTAAATTAAAATTTTTTATTTCAAGTTTCTAAAAAAAAGAAAAATTTTCAAAAAAACCCAAAAAGGGAAAAATTTTTCCGGGAAAATTTAATTAAAAAACACCGGTTTTTTTAAACTAAAAAAAAAAAAAAAAAAAAGTAAAAAAAAAAAAAAAAAAAAAAATAGTAAATTAAAAAATAACAAGTTTCATGACAGATTAAAAAGAGGGGCCCTAAATAAACTTTAGTATTCCCTTTCACTGATAAATGCAAACAGTAACATCAGGTAGAATTAAAAAAGGGGTTTAAAAGGGAAAGGTTTTAAAAAATTTTTCAAAAAACTTCATATTCCTATACCACACCAGCTGGGCTGTGGTTTTGTACATCAGCCCTACATGCAGTCAGCGGGTAACAGCCGGGTTGATCAGGCCCTGATCCACCAAGGGGTTCTGGTCACTGACCGGGCCGGGGGGGTGTTGACCCCTAAAACCGCTCCGGGTAAAACACTCGGGAAGGAGAAGCAATTTATCCCCTTGCATAGCCTTAAGAGGATTGGGGTGAGAAACACCATTTAGGAGAACAACAACTGTTTTTTTGGGGAAAAACGAAAATTCAGTAGGCAGGGTTGAATGTAACATCATTTTTTAAAAGAACTTTATCTGTGCACACCAGGGTTTTACATAATGTACTAAAATTGGCTATCAGGGACGGGTGAAGTCATTTATTTATGAGAGAAAGTTTTTTTAAATTGAAAAATTCTATCCCCTTTTTCCCCTCAGCGGGAAGTGAACAAAATTGATTTCCACAGCTAAAAGTTAAGGTTAACTCAATGGCAGTGTAGGCTCAATGGGAGGGTTTTTTTATGGTGAACGTAGGTTTTCCCCAAGGGAGTGTGAAGCAGTGGACATGTCTAAACTAAACTTTTTAGGTGGCACCTCGGGGAAAAACCCGCAGGATTATTGGACCGTCATAAAGGGAACTTTTTCACATCCAAAACTATACCCAGGCACTTTTCCACCTCCCCTTTTAAAAAATTTTTTCCTTTGTTTTTTTTTCCCTAAAAGGAAAAAGTATAAGATTTTTTGAATGAAAAAAAGTTTAGTAGGGATGTGAAAAAAAAATTTATTGTGAATTTTTATGAATAAAAAGAAGCGGGGATGCCCTATTTAAAAACCCCCCCCAAAACCCCCCCAAAAACAACCAAAAAAACCCTAATGTTAATAAAACCCTTTTAATCTGCCATCAGAGATAGCACCTTTTTTTACTTTTAGCTGGGGGCATAAAAACCCTCAATACAGGGGGGCCCACCCTAATCCGGCATCATCGAGACCTGTGGGTGCCTTTTTAGTGGTTTTGCCTTTTTTACAAAATTGGTATTTTTAAAATACATTTAAAACCCTTCCCGGTGATATTTACGCATCGGGGTTTTTAAACCACTTTAGGGTCCTTTTTTTGGGCCCCCTTTCCCATTTTTCCAGTTCCCAAAACCCTCATAGCTATTTCGTTTAGTTTTCCCTTCTATTGTTGCCCCGGTAGGAAAAACCCTTTCCATTTCCCTTTTTCAACTCCCCAATAGGGGGCAGAAATCGGAAATTTTGGGAAATTTTCATGAAATTTTCAAGATCCCAAATTTCAAAATGGGGTTTAAAGAATAAACAATGCAGACTTTCCCTAGACTAAAAAAAACATTTTCTCTGTTCATTAGTCACTTCTCCGGGCCCCCCTTTTATATTATGCTTGTTTTCCATTTTGAATTTTTATTCACACAAAAACAAAATATTTACTGTTTGCAGATTACTGAAATTATTGTATAAATTTCATAAATAATTTTGAACCCATTCGTGAAGCGTTTTAGACGGGCCCGATGGACAGTTTTTGGATATTAAAGTCCTTTGTTTACTCTTGAACATCGGCTTTAATTTTAGCTCAATTTTGAAAATATACTTTCCGGCGTGAAAATTTTTACTTTTGTAAAACATCTTCCATTCTATCAAAAGAGGGCCAAAAAAAAAATTTAGGGAAAATTTAAACCCAAAGTCGCGTTTTACACCCAAAAGGACAATCACCGATTTTTTTAAACCCCCTTGGACGGGCGCAAACCCCAATCCTGAGGTGTCTTTCCTTTGGGGTCGCAAAATTTCTAAAAAAAAAAAAAAAAAAAAAAAAAAAAAAAAAAAAAAAAAAAAAAAAAAAAAAAATTATTTTTTTTTTTGAAAAAATAGAGAATCTTTTCTCGATTTTCAATGACACCAAAAGAATGATATTTACAAAAACGGGGATTTCACCCCCCTTTTAGCCCAAATTTTTGGGGGAAAATTCCCTTGTTTCCCCCTTCCCACCAAACTTTTTAGCCTTTTTTTTAGGAATCCCTTTTTTTTTTATCGATTGGAAAAAAAGGGGGGGATTTTTAATTTTAAAAAAAAATAAATTTTATTTAAATTTTGAAAAAAAAAAGAAACAAAAAAGGGCCCAAAAAACCGGAATTTTCAAAAAAAAAACCCAAAAACATGTTCCCCCCGGGGAAATTTGCAATTTTGGAATTTTTTAAAAAAAATTTAAAAAATTTTTGTTAAGTGATCCAAAAAGGGAAAATTTTTAAAAAAATGCAAACCCTTCCTGGCTTTTAAAATAACATTTTTTGTTCATCAGTTTTTGTCTCCAATTTTTAAAATTTAAATTTGGCCCCCATTTTAATTTTTTCAAACAAAAAATAAAAATTACCCCTTTTTTAAAATATGCTTATTTAAAAATTTTAAAAAACAAAAACAACCCAAAATTTTTATACCAAAATTTGAACCCCAAAATTGGGCATTTTAAATTAAAAAAAAAGGGGGCTCATTTGTTTTGTTTGAACATTGGGCAAATAACCCCCAAACCCTTTCCCACCGTTTGGGGGGGGGACCCTTTCCCGGCTTGTTTGAAACCCTAAAAATATTATTTCTAAAATGGGTTTTAAACTATTAAAAGGGCCAAAAAAAAGAGAATACAACCATAAATACTATACAAAAATAGACCACAAATTCGGCATTTTAATTAAAAAAAAAAGCTGGAGTTGGTTTTTTTTTCTCATTATGCACTGCGTGCTGCAGGATTTTCTTTATATGGTGCACACTCACCACACAGACCCATTCTCTCACATGTGGGCCTACCAGCTTTCTCCTGCTTGATTTGAAGCCGCTAGAATTTATGAGTATACGTACGTCAAACACAGTGGCTCGTAAGACATATATATACGACCAAAACAGTCACTTACTACACAGAACTATTCTCTCATATGTAGGTCCAAATTTACTGGTCACAGCTTATCTGAATGAACTGAGTTCATGGCGACTGACAGTGGCTTCAAAGCCACCTTATTTTTTATGGACAATGTACAGTGTATGTGCTTTACGTAATGAGAAGCATTTCTTTTAAGCGTTGGAACTAAGGCTAGGGCTAAAAGTGAGCAGGTTATAACAATAAATGGAGAAAAAGTAATTGGAATGACTTATGCAGCAAGTAACGCCACCAAACAGTAGCGGCAGATTGGTGTTGCAACCCCAGAAATCTGAAATTATGCTAGCTGAAATTAGTGCCGGATTACTAATTGCCGGACTGACTGAGAAGTGCTGCCAAAATAATGATCTGCACAGGAAATACTTCTGTGAACATAGATTGCACAAGTAAAATGCACACAAATAACCCGTACATAGGAGGGGAAAAAGCTTACGACAACACATTTTGGTTCATCTTGGACCATTCACAAGTTGCATTGACTGAAGAGAGTGAGTGAGCCAGTATACAGAGGCGAGGAGAACAGGGATGGGAGAAAGAAAGGAGGAAACAAAAGGAGTGGTAGTAAAAAAGAAGGGGGGAGTACTTTATGCCACAGGAAAAAAAAAGGGGAGCAAAAGGGGTAAGAGTAGTAGAAAAGGTAGAAGGTAGAAGCAGTAATAGTAGTAAAGGAGTGGTAGTTGTAACAACAGTAGAAGTGGGGTCAGTCTAAGGACAAGAAAAGGAGCACTCCAGGAGAGCTAAGGGCCCCACAAGAGGTAGGATCAAAAACATTGGGGGGAAAAACTGAAGGACAGAATGCACTAGGTTATAAACACTACATATATATACTGGCTCACTCACTCTCTTCTGTCTGTGTGACTTGTGAATGGTGAAAGACGGTCTGAAACGTCATGTATTGTGCTTTTTTGTTCTTTATTATAAGATGTAAACTAATGCCTGAGTTCTGCTAGGTAGTAGTCTCAACTATAGTCTATATATGCCTATGATAATATAAGACATGAAAGTGGGACATACAGCTTCTCCTCACTTAGCGACGTACTCGTTTACTGACGACTTGAACTCACGACAGGCTCTCTGACCAGTATGCATACCTAATAATGTATATTAAAGCTGATTTCCTCTATTCTGTTTATTACTACTGTATAAACATTTAAAAATATACCAGTAATGTTATAAATGGTGCAAAGGTGACATTAAAACAATATCAAAGATGGTTGACACAAACCCACTACCATTACAGTAAGCTCCTTGCTTAGCGACGAATTCATTAACCAACGTGGTCTTAGGAGCGGAACTCCATTAAGTGAAGAGAGGCTGTAACTGAAAAGTGAGCTGAGCTCGGACATTATTTTATACATACATGTATATAGAATTATCATACATACAAGCTATCAAAAGAATAAGTACATACTAGTCATTTCTTGCCCAAATTGTGATTCTGGGAGATATTAGCAAAAATAATGCCTTTATTTTTACTCAAAAGCCATGTTAAGGCCAGTCAATGACTAGTATTTGAGTCAGTCGACACACTGAGTCAATTAAAGCACACATAAATAAAAGCATGCCCATTGGATGTTTACCAATAATGGAGCAAGTTAGGTTCTGCTACATTAGATTACGTTTAGTTAACTTACAATCCTCATCATTAACCCTTTGACTGTTTCAGGCCCCTCTCTGAAACTGTCATTCTATGTCGCCAAATATTCAAAAAAAAAAAATTATTTTTTTCTTATGAAAATGTTAAGATTATTTTTCTGAGTGTTTTAGTCCAAAAAAAAAATTTTGCCATCGGTACTTACCGAGATATAGAGCCGTGAAGTTTGCAGAAAATGAGCCGCGTATGGCAACAGCGGCGACTGCCGCTCACCCGGTAAACTTTAGTTTACTTGTAATTGAAGGTTTTTTGTTTTTTTCACTATTTTATTTTTTCACATAACTTATGTGGCCTATGAGACCAAAGTAAGGTGCAATGTATATATATACACTCATTGTATACAACACAATAAGCACACAAACATAATTATCAATATATTGTTTACAAAACTTGTTTACAAAAACAAATAATCCTCATCATCATCATCATCCTCCTCATCCTCCTCCTCCTCCTCCTCCTCCTCCTTCTCCTCCTCCTTCTCCTCCTCCTCCTTCTCCTCCTCCTCCTCCTCCTCCTTCTCCTCCTCCTCCTCCTTCTCCTCCTCCTTCTCCTCCTCCTTCTCCTCCTCCTTCTCCTCCTCCTCCTCCTCCTCCTCCTCCTTCTCCTCCTTCTCCTCCTCCTCCTCCTCCTCCTTCTCCTCTCCTTCTCCTTCTCCTTCTCCTCCTCCTCTCCTCCTTCTCCTCCTTCTCCTCCTCCTCCTTCTCCTCCTCCTCCTCCTCCTCCTCCTCCTTCTCCTCCTCCTCGACTTAAGAAATCGTAATGACACGATTGCAAATAAACCATACCCCCGGCCGGGATTGAACCCGCGGTCATAGAGTCTCAAAACTCCAGCCCGTCGCGCTAACCACTAGACCAGCTAGCCACAATAAGATTCATCCAACTAGGTATATTTCTACACCATAGGAAGGTTAGCACAGGCACCTCTGTGACCACAAATGCAAGTTTTTACAGACGAATCTCCAGCTAGCGTGGCCGTGACGAACTCTAGCTCAAGTCCCTTCACTGCCGTCAACATGACTTAAGAAATCGTAATGACACGATTGCAAATAAACCATACCCCCGGCCGGGATTGAACCCGCGGTCATAGAGTCTCAAAACTCCAGCCCGTCGCGCTAACCACTAGACCAGCTAGCCACAATAAGATTCATCCAACTAGGTATATTTCTACACCATAGGAAGGTGTAGAAATATACCTAGTTGGATGAATCTTATTGTGGCTAGCTGGTCTAGTGGTTAGCGCGACGGGCTGGAGTTTTGAGACTCTATGACCGCGGGTTCAATCCCGGCCGGGGGTATGGTTTATTTGCAATCGTGTCATTACGATTTCTTAAGTCATGTTGACGGCAGTGAAGGGACTTGAGCTAGAGTTCGTCACGGCCACGCTAGCTGGAGATTCGTCTGTAAAAACTTGCATTTGTGGTCACAGAGGTGCCTGTGCTAACCTTCCTATGGTGTAGAAATATACCTAGTTGGATGAATCTTATTGTGGCTAGCTGGTCTAGTGGTTAGCGCGACGGGCTGGAGTTTTGAGACTCTATGACCGCGGGTTCAATCCCGGCCGGGGGTATGGTTTTTTTCCTCCTCCTCCTCCTCCTTCTCCTCCTCCTCCTTCTCCTCCTCCTCCTTCTCCTCCTCCTCCTCCTCCTCCTCCTTCTCCTCCTCCTTCTCCTCCTCCTTCTCCTCCTCCTCCTTCTCCTCCTCCTCCTTCTCCTCCTCCTTCTCCTCCTCCTCCTCCTCCTTCTCCTCCTCCTTCTCCTCCTCCTTGTCTTGTGTGTGAGTGTGTGGCTTATAATTGTTTTGAGTCAGAAGTCGGCAGCTGTCAAAGTGACATATTGTCTCATTAGTCACTCCCCCTCCCGCCTGTCAAAACAATGGGGTCGGATGCTGCTTCCCCTCCTCCATTCTATCTAATTATCTTTCTCCCTCATTCTATATCCTTCAATCTGTCTCTCTTTCTGTCTGCCTATCTCTGTCTCACAGGTACACATAAATACAAGTATACATAGTGTAAATTACCTAGGATAACCCAAGAAATCCAGACAAAGTGCTATACTCTGCTTGAAGATGTGAGTAAACGTGATGACACAGTCTTGTGGCTCTCTCTGAGACAGAGAGCAAGATGGACAGACAGGGAGCTTGACAGACAGACAAATAGACAGACAGAAATGTTTGTGTACCAGCAAAAACAAAGGGAGGGCGATGGTCATATAATATTTCCTTAGCTCTACCCTCGTTTACACTCATCAAAGTCAGCTCTTATCAGATGTTATCTCCCCTTATCTTGTCACTGTCATGGGGTGGACTTTTTTTTTTCTTGCTTCAAAGGAGCAATATTATTACATCTTCTTCCTCCTCCTCCTCCTCCTCTTCCTCTTCCTCCTCCTCCTCCTCTTCTCCTCCTCCTCCTCCTCTTCCTCCCCTCCTCCTCCTCCTCTTCCTCCCCTCCTCCTCCTCTTCCTCCCCTCCTCCTCCTCTTCCTCCCCTCCTCCCCCTCCTCCTCCTCATTGCTTTTGGTCTCAAACTCCTCCAAATCATGAAATTGATCTTCACTGACACTTCCATCTGTGTTAGAGCATCACTTGGGAAGAGAAGAGTCCCAGATTTGCTGGGGAATCACATATTTCTTACCGCTAGACATGCTGAAAAAGGACAACTGAAATGGCATTCCCACAATGCACCACTGGCTCCCCGATTTTTTTTATATGGTGCACACTGACCATGGAGACCCATTCTCTCACATGTGGGCCTACCAGCTTTCTCCTGCTTGATTTGAAGCTGCTATAATTTATGCGTATAAATACGTCAGAAACATTGGCTCGTAAGACGTATTTATACGTCGGAAACAGTCAAAGGGTTAAAGTATGCTGGGTGCCTCCAACCAGCCTACTTTAATACTGAAAATAATACCTGACCCTGTTAGCTGTTTTAGAGAGTCAAAAATTTACACCCATCAACAGTTCTATTATTTATAATTCTTGATATGAAGCCAAGAACTCAATTAGCTTTATTGTAAATGCTTATGTACTGTTGTGTTCCCTTTAACCATTTTTGCGGTACGTGCCATAGCACTATGACTTTGAGTTCAGGATCCATGTCGTACAACTACATGATGAGCTCAGCTCACTCAGGTAAGCTGTGAACAGTAAACTTTGGCCTAGATATCAGAGAATGGGTCTATGCGGTGAGTGTGCACCACAAAAAAAAAAATCCTGCTGTACGCAGTGCATGATGGGAAAAACAAAACTGTGACTGTGTGTATGATTTAAAACAGAGACTTTGCAGTGTACTTTTGGATGACTTTTATGGTTTTATTCTGGACCTTGAAAGGGTTAAATCCTGGATCTTTTTTTGCACTCAATTTGACTAAAATCTACATTAATAAAAATAATAATAACAATATTTATTTCTACACGTACATGTACAAGATATACAGGCCAAGCTGACATCAATAATATACTAATACATGTATACAGAAATCCCCTTGTTATGCAGAGGATTTCGAGCAAATTAGGTAAATTTTTTTCTCAAGAATGCAACCCACATTAGTCAACTAGCACCCGGATACCTATTTTACTGATGGGTGAACAGGGATAGTAGATGTCTTAAGGAAACACATCTTAATGTTTCCACCCATACCAGGGATCAACCCTCAGACCTCAGTGTGTGAATTGAGTGTGCTAGCTGTAAGTATACCACAGTTATTTCCTTTTCCTTAAACTCATTTGCACTGAACAGCATCTGCCACTTCTTCAAATATGTGTGGTGTGCCACAGGTCCAACACTGAACCTGTGGCACATTACTAATAATGGGTCTCCATTCCAATTTCTTGGCTGCTTATTGGTCAGCCATGCTTCAACCAAGGAGATAATTGTTACTCCTATTCCATGTGCAGATACTTTCTTAATTGGTCTCCTGTGGTGAACTTTGCCAAAGGCTTTACAAAGCCCATAAACACAATATTGTATTCTTTATCTTGGTCTACTGCTCTGAATACCTTTGTAAAAAAGTTTATTAAATTAATAAGCCACAAACATCCCTTTGTAAAATTGGGCAGAGATTCACTGATAAAATTATTTCTATCAAGATAGTTTCGAATTACATCAGCAATTACTGATTCCATAAACTTTCCCACAATTGAGGTTAGACTGACTGATCTATAATTTGAAGTTAAAGGTCTATCATCCAAATTATAAATGGGTGTCACATCTGCCAGTTTCTATTTATCCAGTAAGATACCTGTTTGTGGTGATAAGTTGAAGAGATTAGCTAATGGACAGCTAAGCAAAAGCAACAATTTATTTGTTTATTTTTATTTATTAATTTGAACATGATACAGAGAAGTACAAGGAATGCAATTTTTAAAGTGCAGCATGCGAAAGCCCCTTGTATGCAGAGCATTATGGGCAGGCTTAAAATTAACTTAAAATTAACTAAGCAATGATATATTCAGTGGTACAAAAATTATTGTAAAACAGATAACAATTTAGTACAAATGAGTATTACAAAGAAAGGTCATATGGTCATTTACTGTGTTGCTGTGTAATCAGTAGAATGGAGTATTCTGTTAGGTAATGAAGTTAAATAGTAACAAAATTTGATTGGGTCAAAGGTTGACATTTATGAGATACAATAATGAGATACATATTCTTTCTTTCAACACACCGGCCGTATCCCACCAAGGCAGGGTGGCCCAAAAGGAAAAACGAAAGTCTCTCCTTTTACATTTAGTAATATATACAGAAGGGGTTACTAGCCCCATGCCCCTGGCATTTTAGTTGCCTCTTACAACACGCATGGCTTACGGAGGAAGAATTCTGTTCCACTTCCCCATGGAGATAAGAGGAAATAAACAAGAACAAGAACTAGAAAGAAAATGGCAGAAAACCCAGAGGGGTGTGTATATATATGCTTGTACATGTGTGTATAGTGTGACCTAAGTGTAAGTAGAAGTAGCAAGACGTACCTGTAATCTTGCATATTTATGAGACAGACAAAAGACACCAGCAATCCTACCATCATGTAAAACAATTACAGGCTTTCGTTTCACACTCACTTGGCAGGACGGTAGTACCCCCCTGGATGGTTGCTGTCTACCAACCTACTACCTATATATGAGAAACAATTTATAAGATACAATTACAGTGGACCCCCGATTAACGATATTTTTTCATTCCAGAAGTATGTTCAGGTGCCAGTACTGACCGAATTTGTTCCCATAAGGAATATTGTGAAGTAGATTAGTCCATTTCATACCCCCAAACATACACGTACAAACGCACTTACATAATTGGTCGCATTGGGAGGTGATCGTTAAGCGGGGGTCCACTGTATTCAGTATTTATTTAGTTGTGGGTGAGTAAGTGATTTTTGAGAAGAGACTTGAATTTATAAACAGACAGTGTTTCTTTTATATCCACAGGTAATGAATTCCAGATTTTAGGGCCTTTTATGTGCATTGAGTTTTTGCATAGTGTGAGATGGACACGAGGAACATCAAAGAGTGATCTGTGCCTTGTGTTATGGTCATGTGTTCTGTTAAGGTTGGTAAGGACATGTTTGAGGGGAGGGTTTATGTCAGAGTTAAGTGTTCTATGTATGTAGTAGGTGCAGTAATAAGTATGGATGTTTTGTATTGTGAGTAGGTTTAGTTTTGAATATTGGTGGAGTGTGTTGTCTGTAGCGGGAATTTGTTATCATTCTGACTGCAGCCTTTTGTTGGGTGATTAGTGGTCTGAGATGGTTTATTGTTGTTGAGCCCAATGCACAAATTCCATAGGTGAGATAGGGGTAAATAAGTGAGTGATATAGGGCCAGGAGGGCTGATTGTGGAACATAGTACCGTATCTTCGATAGTATGCCTACGGTCTTGGAATTTTTTTTGGAAATCTGTTGTATATGTGTTTGAAATTTGAGTCTATTTTCAAGGTGGATTCCTAAGAATTTTCCCTCTGTGAGTTTCGTGATAGGTGATCCATTTATCATTATGTTCAGAGACACATCTGTAGCTCTGTTACCAAACTGAATGTAGTAGGTTTTGTCAATGTTTAGAGTAAGTATGTTGGTCCTCATCCAGGTTGATATTTTCTGTAATTCGGTATTTACAGTATTGGCTAGCATGACTGGGGTAGGGTGAGAGTAGACGTATGTAGTGTCATCTGCAAATAGTGTGGGTTTGAGTAGTTGTGATGCATTTGGTAGGTCATTTATGTATATGAGAAAGAGAAGAGGGCCTAGGACACTTCCCTGTGGGACACCAACTGTAATTGGCTGTGCGGAAGAGTTTGCCCCACTTGTGTACACATATTGGCTTCTGTTGCTGAGGTATGACTTTAGGAAGTTGAGGGAGTGCCCTTTTATGCCATAGTGCGACAATTTTACGTGGAGCAAGTCGTGGTCAACTGTATCGAAAGCTTTACGTAAGTCAATGAAGATCCCAGTGGGACTTCTTTTCTCTCTATTGCTGTATAAATATATTCTAGCATGACTCACGAAATCGAAATGACACGATTGCATGGGGATAATAGCATCATTAGAATTTTTATTAGCCCTGAACCCAAATTGACAGGGGTTGAGTATGTTGTGGGAGATGAGGTAGGAATAGATACGCTTATGGATTAATTTTTCAAAGATTTTAGAGAGAGGGTGTAAGTTGGATATTGGCCTATAGTTATTCAAGTCTGTGTGGTCTCCTCCTTTATGGATAGGGGTGACCCTTGCTATTTTGAGAGCTGTAGGAAAGGTAGAGGATTCAATGGATTTGTTAAAGAGTGTTGCAATGATTGGTGATAGCACCTGTGACATTTTTTTGTATATAATGGGTGATAAGGTATTTAAATCTGTTGTG
This sequence comes from Cherax quadricarinatus, assembly GCF_026875155.1. Lineage (NCBI taxonomy): Eukaryota > Metazoa > Arthropoda > Malacostraca > Decapoda > Parastacidae > Cherax > Cherax quadricarinatus. Next base: position 51,817,876 of record NC_069422.1, read on the forward strand.
TTTTTTAGTTTATTGATAATAAGGGAGACTTCAGTTGGGTTAGTCGGAGCTAGGAACAGTGTGTTCAGGTAGTTGCCAGTGAGGTAGTCACTGGGTGAGGTATCTGAGCTTGGGATTTTATTGGCAAGGTTTTTTCCTATAGTGGAGAAGAAATCATTGAGTCTGTTTGCTGTTTCAGTAGGTGGGAATTGGGGTTCATCTGGTTTTGTTAATTCAATTTCGCTATTTCGTGTTATCTTTTTTGTTCCTAGTATTTCTGATACGGTTTTCCAGGTCTATTTTATGTCACCTCGTAAGTTGGATAATCTGTTCTCATAATACAATTTTTTAGCCCTTCTTATTAGGCTGGTTAGGACTGACGAGTAACGTTTTGTTTGGTCACTGGTTATGTGGCCCATTCTGTACTGTTTTTCATATAGGTGCTTTGTATTTATGGACTTGAGGATACTGGGTGTTAGCCAGGGACTGTTCAGTCTCTTCGCAGTCATCTGTTTAGTTTTTTTAGGGCAGTGCTTGTTATAGAGGTATTGGGTCTTTTTAAGAAAATTATTAATACATTCATCAATATCTGTATAGATTTCTAGCTCAGTGTGCCAGTCAATGTTTGTCACTGCTGCTGTGAAGTTATTGATAGCTACCTCACTGTGAAGTCTGAAAGTGACTTTAGTAGTGTCTAGGGGTAATTTGCCAAGGTTTGTTTTGAGGAAGGTAGGGTAATGGTTTGTGGTATTATCTGTGGTTATGCCTGATCTTAAGGGGGATATGGTGTTGGTCCAGATGTGGTCTAGTAGGGAAACACTAGTCTCTGTAACTCTTGTAGGTTTTGTTACTGCTGGTAGCAACATGCAGTTACTCATAGTGTTTGTGAATTCAGTAACATGTGAGTCTTGGTCTTGCAGGAGATTTATATTGAAGTCACCTGAGAGTAGTAAGTGATCTTTGGTTCATGCGTGCATCGTTATCATACTTCCTAGGTTTTCACTAAATGGCTAATGTTTGACTGTGGTACTCTGTAGTGTTATCATGCGAGAGGTTTTTGTAGGTATTTGGATTTGAATTTAGCTGTTATATATTCCCCATGTTCATCCCTTGTGCAAGTATTATTGATACATTCTAGTTGGTCTGAGTAGTATACAGCTGTGCCACCCCCTTGTTGATCTGGCCTACAGTTGTGTATGGCTGTGTAATCAGGATGCATAGACATCTGTAGTATCAGGCTTAGCCAGGTTTCAGTGAGAGTAATGATGGACATACTGGCATGCAGGGAATTTAGTAATGCTATGAGGTCATCGTAATGTTTGCTTAAAGATCTGATATTGTAGTTCAAGACAGTTTTGTTGTTGTTGGCTCTGAGAAGTGCCTTTGATTGTTCTGCTGTGTAATAATTACAGTTACGGTTTGATTCATTTAAGTCATTAGATAAGAGGTTGGTATCAGGATCAATACTAGTTATCATAAGATTTATAGTGAATCTATGATAGAATTAAGTATAAGACAAAGTAAATATTCTAAAGCTATAAAATAGCACCTGAATTATTTTAACAGATGTAAAAAAATATGAGCTAAGGTAGCTCTTTAAAGCTAAAATAAATGAGGCAATATAAAAGGGACTAAAATAATTTGTGGTGAACAAAAAAGTGGTAATCAAATAAATGAATATAATGGCAAAATAATGAGCTTATTACACTTTAGCACCTGAGAATAGCACCTTGATTATTTTAACAATTGTGAATATATGAACTAAGGTTGTTATATAAAGCTAAAATAAAAGAGAAAAAATATAAGGGACTAAATTAAGTAATGGTAAACAAAGTTAAAATGACAGATAGTCACTATGATATAATATTGATTTGGGAGTAAGATCTGATTTGTTATATATAATAAGTTGAGCAATATATTGTACTATAAAAAGTAAAAAAATAATATGAGGTAGTTGGTACTAGTTAGCAAAAGATAGTTAAGGGCCTTGAACAACTGTATAATTGAAATATACACTAATTGCACACACAATATAGTCACTAAGATATGAAAGTAATCTTAGAGTAGGATTTGCCTTATAGCATAAAGTTTGAGCAGTTAATATCACTATAGGAATATTTTTTGTGGTAGGTGGTACTAGCTAGTAAGGGATGGTAAAGGAATTGCACAGTAGTGTAGTAGGAACATACATTAGTTAGTTATTTGTAGTTAGGGAGAAAAGGGGAAAATTTGGTAAGATTATTAGAGAAATTAAACAGGGCTTAAGTAGGAAAGAAAAAGGTAATACAGATAGTATTAATAAAGAGTAGGTATCCTATTAACAAATAATAATTTGTGAATAGGGAATCTGGGAAAAAAACACAAAAGGGGTCACACAAAGAACTGTGTGGGACACATAGACTAATGAGGTAGTAAAATACTATCTTGGAAGTGATAGTACAGGGATTAGTTCAATAATTACATAGTAACATACACTAACGTAGTAAGAAATTGGTCACTAATATCAGTCAGAATCTGTAATGTTTACATCATGAAGGAAGATTGCTAGTTCATTTTCATTTGTAATGTAGTAAACACGGCCTAGATTTGTTTTTCTTACTAGAATTTGTCCATCATGTACAAAGCACTGGTGAATTTTATCATTATTCTCATGTTCCAGTTTTCTCACTCTGTACAGGAGGTTCTGTCATTTTCTTGTGAGACTCATTTATGTATATATCTTTTTTTGCTTTAACAGATGAAATTATTAGATCTTTTTTCCTGTCTTGTGTGTGAAATCCAAGCATAACACTTTTTCTACTTTGGCTCCCTAATAACCGCGATTCTTTTATTTCCGACACTGGTACATTAACCTGTAGGTGGTCACGTATGATCTGGAGAGTTGTATCTTTGCAGTTGGGATGGTTTAGTTTGCTGGGAAAGAGTGGAGTGTTAATTACTACTGCATCAGATAATTTGTCTTGCTCCGTCTTGTCATCTCGGCATTTTCAGTCTTCGTGTTTAGGGAAGTTATTTGGTCTGACTGGCTATGACTGATTGGAGGGTCTTGCCAAAATCAGTTGTGCCAGATGATGTTAGCTGTTGTTCAAGGTTGTTGATCTTGTTCTCAAGGCGAAGTAGTTTAGATTCATGGTTTGATATTGTTGCACGAAGAGACATATTTTCAGCACAAAGATTCAGGTTATCCGTCGTTAGGGTGGTGATGTAGTTCTTTAGAATGTCAGGATCATTAGTCATACCTGGGAGCATATCAGATGGGTTAAATCCTATGAAACTAGTAGAGGTAGAGAGGGAGTCAGTCACGGTCGGTGTTGTTGTTGTAGCGTCAGCTTGGTTGGGTGTTGAGGGTGAGTCGGCCATGTTTGTTGTTGGTGATGCGTCGCTCTGGGTTGTAAGGGAGGTGGATGATGCACCGGCGTCCTGCTGGGTCGTCCTATGAAATAATCGATTTCTAGGTGCTGCTTTGCTGGTCTTAGTGCTGTTTCTTCTATTAGTTGGTCTCACAGTAGTACAGGAGTTGCTGTTGTTAGATGAAGAAACTAAGATAGTTAAGAGCTTGGAGTGGTAGTCGTCTGGCAGCGGAGTTGTGCTTGGAGATGGAGGGGCAGTCTTCACTTCAATCCATAGTTTTTCAGTTTGTAGGTATCACTGTTGATTGTCTTGGGTCATGCTGGGTTCTACATATGTTAGTGCAGTTAAGAGTGCAATTAGGCCATCATAGAAGCATTGGTGGGCTCTGCAGGTGAGAAAAATAACAGAGCTTGCTGCCTCTGCTGCTGCAACAGCAGATATATTTACCACCAAACAGTAAAAATAACAATATGAGTGAAATATGTTTAAATGCTTTCAGGGGTTCCGTGGCCTGGTCACAGACTGGGCGACGAGGGCATTGACCCCCGAAACCCTCTCCAGGTATACTCCAGGTATACAGACCCCGTGAAGAAGATTTACCTGGATTTACCTTGAGAGAGTTCCGGGGTTCAATGCCCCCACAACCCGGTCTGTGACCTGGCCTCATGGTGGATCAGGGCCTGATCAACCAGGCTATTACTGCTGGCCGCACGCAATCCAATGTAGAAACCACAGCCCGGCTGGTCAGGTACTGACTTTAAGTGCCTGTCCAGTGCCTGCTTGAAGACAGCCAGGGGTCTATCGGTAATCCCCCATATGTATGCTGGGAGGCAGTTGAACAGTCTTGGGTCCCTAACACTTACTGTGTTGTCTCTTATCGTGCTAGTGACACCCCTGCTTTTCATTGGGGGAATGTTGCATCGTCTGCCGAGTCTTTTGCTTTCATAGGGAGTGATTTTCGTGTGCAGGTTTGGTACTAATCCCTCTAGGATTTTCCAAGTGTATATAATCATGTATCTCTCCTGCCTGCATTCTAGGGAGTACAAGTTGAGGAACTCCAAGCGTTCCCAGTAACTGAGGTGTTTTATCTCAGTTCATCAGGATGCAGCGATATATTCATATTTGAACCACAATTAATTGGTATTATGGTAGCGGAGTTCAATGATACATCTTCGGAGGCTTCTTACTTTATTGTTAAGTCGTGGTGGGTACACAGGCTTGTGTGTTGTGCCCATAGCCAGGGAGGGCCATCCCACGAGAGGAGAGAGCTACTAGGCCTTGTGTCTTCCTGCTAGGCCGCTGTGTGTGGGACCAGCTTCCCACAGACCTGGAGCAGGCCCAGAGGGCAGCACCTTAGTGGCGCGAAATATGAACTAAGCTGGCAGACAGCATAGGCTGTCTGTGCAGACAGTACAGGCTGTCTACATACGCTCAGCCACCTACCATGTGGTCGCCCCGACCATGTCTGGCGGTAAAAAAAACTCTGTCTCTCTCTCGTAGGAACAGGGCACAGAGCACAAAATAAAAACATATACATATGGACATGGAAAAACAAACTTCCTACAGGGAGGGAAGAAAAAAACATGTGGGGTGTGCTAAACATCATGGTCATAGGCAGTGAGTGTCGAAGGGCATCACTGCACGCCTTCCTGTGTCTGGACAAATACTGCAACACAGGAGACATCGCTGCAGCTGAGCTGTGACGTAACAGGGTACGGTCTCCTCTGGAACGGTGAAGCAGTCATCGTAGGAGTCGCTGCAGGTTTCACTCAACCTGGGGCATGACATGCTGGTGCCCTTGAGTGAGACGTCGTCAAAACTCGGCAACTGGGCAGGACTTCTGGCAAGCGACTCAGGAGGACACTTCTCGACTGGTACTGTCGCTGGGCTGTCACTGCCGGCGAGCGTGGAGCTAGTTGTGGAGCGAGTCATGGCAGAGACGACTGGGCGAAACATCTGGAAGTCGTAACATCATACACCAAACTGCAGTGAGCGAGATAGCAGCCAAAGTGACATCATCTTTGCGTAGGCTGCTCACTGAAGCTTATGACACGAGGCTGACACAGCACCTGCCGACAGGGCTAACTGCGGCTTGACGAGTGTCATTCTCTTGGCAGTTGGAGTTATAGCAGAAGTTAGTCTAAGCGTCTCCAGACTTGTTTCTCTACATATAACTGCACTCTGAAGGTCTGGAGGTGAAGTGAAACAAATCTCGATGGGAATCGTAGCAGGTACGATTCTGCAGAACATCTATGAGCGACGAGCATAAGAGCTTTCTGTACAAGGGGGCTCGGGCTCAGAGCTGACTGATATCAGCTGTCAAATGCGCTGGTCACACCGGGTAACTAACACAATGGTGTTACACAAGGGTCTGACCACAGACCTCACTGGACACACAGAAAACTTTATACACACCTGCGGTACATGCGGTACAATATGGCTTAACTAGCAAATGATGCTTTTCTGTGCACAAAATTGACACTAAGCCATACACTAACATGTGAGAACACTGACTGAGAGGAACTAATTAACACACGACATATATCTTCTCTCAATCTTCTCGACAATACTGAAATAATTACTAGAAACACTCGATGTGACATGTGTGATGTCAGGCGTGATGTCGCGAGGTGACGTCAGCAGACATCTCGAGGTGACGTCAGGCAGACATCGTGACATCATGAAGTCGGGCAGCAGCATTGGTGACGTCAATGTGATGCGGGCAGCAGACCACAGCATGAGGCCTGGGACATCTGGCTTGGTAACCCACGTGGCTTGTAGATCCACGTGACATCGCCCACACCCCACGTGGTGTCGGGATCCACGTGGTGTCGTGATCTACGTGGCATGCTGATCCACATGGCCTGCTGATCCACGTGGCTTGCTGATCCACGTGGCTTGCTGATCCACGTGGCTTGCTGATCCATGTGGCTTGCTGATCCGCATGGCCTGCTGATCCATGTGGCTTGCTGATCGACATGGCTTGCTGATCGACGTGGCATGCTGATCCACGTGGCTTGCTGATCCACGTGGCTTGTTGATCCACGTGGCTTGCTGATCCACATGGCTTGCTGATCCACGTGGCTTGCTGATCCACGTGGCTTGCTGATCCACGTGGCATGCTGATCCACGTGGCTTGCTGATCCACATGGTTTGCTGATCTACGTGGCATGCTGATCCACGTAGCTTCGAGTGGCCTCGGGCACTCGGATACACAGCTCTGGCAATGAATTCACATGAAAAACAGCAGAAAAACACAGTAGAGGGAGTGAGTAGTGGCGAGTGTATGGTAGTGTGGTGGTGAGGAGCACGGGTGAGTGTATGGCGAGGGAGCAACTGGCCACTTCCTCCTCTCAAACCCACAACACGGCGAAACACACACTGGATGCAGAAATCACCACAAAACTCACCTGTGGCTTGCTGAAACAGCTGTGCTGAGCTGAACAACAACAGCAACATCCAAGTGATGCTGAACACGTGACTTGAGAAACAGTGTGGGATGCTGTAGCGTGGGGTCACTGGGACGCCACTTACAATTCTCGAAGAAATTCGGCAAATTTCGGCTGGATCCTGCTTGTACCTGTGTCTGGATGCTCAAACGTGCAGACACGACATCAGGATAACTCGTTGAGAGACGGATGCTTCTTGTATAGGGTGATAAAGTGAAGATGACTTCATCCCTTCCTCTCTCCGGGCAAACAACTGCTGTGACCACTGCTTCCCACCAATGTGAACCAGCAATTAATTGGTATTACTGGTAGCGGGGTGTATGAATGATACACGTCTTCGGAGGCTTCTTACTTTATTTGCAAAGTCGTGGTGGGTACACAGGCTTGTGTGTTGTGCCCATAGCCAGGGAGGGCCATCCCATGAGAGCTACTAGGGCTTCTGTCTTGCTGTCTGGTCGCTGAGTGAGTGTGAGAGAGTGTGGGTGGAACCAGCTTCCCACAGACCTGGAGCAGGCCCAGAGGGCAGCACCTTAGTGGCGTGAAATATGAACTAAGCTGGCAGACAGCGTAGGCTGTCTGTGCAGACAGTACAGGCTGTCTGTGCAGACAGTACAGGCTGTCTACAATATAAGTGACAATCATGCAAGTAATGTATTAATTTTTGTATTGCTTTCCTTGTTAATAAAAGCCAAGGAAACGCAACTGTTAAATGAAAATTGGTTTCATGGATATGAAACCAATTTTCATGTAGCAAAAGAACCCCAATTAAAGTAAGTTACGGTGTTCGTCTTTACTGAACTATTCTAGATTAATTTACACACAAATTACTATATAAACAATTATTATTATTCATGAGACCACTAAACCCGTAGGAGGCAGCGGCAGCAACAGCAGCGACCTCCAAGCTCCGTACTTTTCTCCAACTATCAGAGCCACCAATGCTCCTATGATGACCTAGTTACAAGCAAAACTGCACTACCCAACGTAGCACCCAGAATGACCCAAGATTACTAACAGTGAAACCTACAAATCGAAAATAATAGAGATCAAAGGAAGATTGCCCTCAAACCCAAAGCAACACCCCGCTGCCAACCGAACAACGTAACCCTAAGCTTTGTATAACTACAACTTCTTCTTAAATACAACAATTCCTGTAGTATTATGAGGTGCAATTTCAGAGGAAACAGCACCAAGGCCAGCAAGAAAACACCAAAAAATCAACTATTCAACAAGTGTAGCCAGGAGGACGCCGGCCCAGCAACCACCGCTCAAAGCCACACCACAACAATAACAACAAACATGGCTGCCCCCAGCCCATCCACCCCTCTCTTCCCTGGATACAACCTACCAAGTAGTCTCTCAGGTATGACCAACGATCCAGATACCCTAAAGTCATGCATCTCCACCTTAGTTATTGAAAATATGAATCTTCGAGAGACGCTAACAAAACAAGACACCAGGATGACACAACTCGAGAACAAAATCCTCAGTCTTGAACAAAAGTTATCAACACCAGGAATGACTAACTATGGCAAGACCATCCAAACAGTCATAGATAGCCTTGCAGAACAAATAATATCTCTTAATACAAAGGTTGAAGAAGCAGTAAAAGAAAGGAAGAACAACTTAGATAACCAGTGGAACAGTCTACCTAGTTGGGTTATTGAGGCTGGGACTTTGGGTAGTTTCAAATCTAGGTTGGATAAGTACATGAGTGGGAGGGGTTGGATTTGAGTGGGACTTTCACATCAGAGCTTATTTCTTGGGTGGCATTGAAAATTGGGTTGGGCAAATGTTTTGTTAGTGGGATGAATTGTAAAGGACCTGCCTAGTATGGGCCAGCAGGCCTCCTGCAGCGTTCCTCCTTTCTTATGTTCTCATGTTGTGTTCACCCTGAGCAGTTCAGACATTGAGGACATCACTTACGAGTGGCCCCTTGGAGCTAGCGATCACGTGGTTCTGAGTTTTGATAATATAGTGGAGTTACAAGTGGAGAAGGTAACAAGAATTGAATGGGAAAAGCCAAACTACAAAAGGGGGGACTACACAGGTATGAGGAACTTCCTGCAGGAAGTTCAGTGGGACAGAGACCTGGTAGGAAAATTAGTAAACGAGATGATGGAATATGTAGCAACAAAGTGCAAGGAGGCAGAGGAAAGGTTTGTTCCCAAGGGAAAGAGAAATAACAGGAAGACCAAAGCTAGTCCATGGTTTACCCGAAGGTGTAGGGAGGCAAAAACTAAGCGCACCAGAAAATGGAAGAGGTACAGGAGGCAAAAGACCCAGGAAAATAAGGAGATTAGTAGGAGAGCCAGAAACGAGTATGCACAGATAAGGAGGGAGGCCCAGCGACAGTACGAAAACAACATAGCATCGAAAGTCAAGTCTGACCCGAAACTGCTGTATAGCCACATTAGGAGGAAGACAACAGTCAAAGACCAGGCCAGCAGGCCTCCTGCAGTGTTCCTCCTTTCTTATGTTTTTATGTTAACCAGTTCAGTGACTTTGCTCTCCAAGAAGATAAAACTGAGCAAGATAAACTATCGGATGCAGTAATAGTTAACAGTCCACTTTTTCTCAGTGATATGAACCAAACGAACAGTAAAGAAATTACTATCCAGATCATAACATAAAGGACCAAACAAAAGTTACAGTACCAGAGTCAGAAATAAAGGAAGCCAGGTTACTAGGATCCCATGGTAGAAAAAGTGTTATGCTTAGATTCCACTCACATGACAGGAAAAAAGACTTAATAATTGCATCTATTAAAGTAAAGAAAGAGGTATACACAAACGAGTGTCTTACCAAAAAACGTCAGAACCTCCTGCATAGAGTCAGAAAACTTAAGCGGGAGAATAATGACACAATACACCAATGCTTCACACGGGATGGGAAAATTCTAGTTAGGAAAACAAATGTAGGTCAACTGTACACAATCACGAACGAGAATGATCTATCACGGTTTCTCAGGGATACTAATCTTACAGAGAATAACTAAACAATTTAATTTTTTTATTATCACACTGGCCGATTCCCACCAAGGCAGGGTGGCCCGAAAAAGAAAAACTTTCACCATCATTCACTCCATCACTGTCTTGCCAGAAGGGTGCTTTACACTACAGTTTCTAAACTGCAACATTAACACCCCTCCTTCAGAGTGCAGGCACTGTACTTCCCATCTCCAGGACTCAAGTCCGGCCTGCCGGTTTCCCTGAACCCCTTCATAAATGTTACTTTGCTCACACTCCAACAGCACGTCAAGTATTAAAAACCATTCGTCTCCATTCACTCCTATCAAACACGCTCACGCATGCCTGCTGGAAGTCCAAGCCCCTTGCACACAAAACCTCCTTTACCCCCTCCCTCTAACCTTTCCTAGGCCGACCCCTACCCCGCCTTCCTTCCACTACAGACTGATACACTCTTGAAGTCATTCTGTTTCGCTCCATTCTCTCTACATGTCTGAAACCACCTCAACAACCCTTCCTCAGCCCTCTGGACAACAGTTTTGGTAATCCCGCACCTCCTCCTAACTTCCAAACTACGAATTCTCTGCATTATATTCACACCACACATTGCCCTCAGACATGACATCTCCACTGCCTCCAGCCTTCTCCTCGCTGCAACATTCATCACCCATGCTTCACACACATAAAAGAGCTTTGGTAAAACTATACTCTCATACATTCCCCTCTTTGCCTCCAAGGACAAAGTTCTTTGTCTCAACATACTCCTAAGTGCACCACTCACCCTTTTTCCCTCATCAATTCTATGATTCACCTCATCTTTCACAGACCCATCAGCTGACATGTCCACTCCCAAATATCTGAATACATTCACCTCCTCCATACTCTCTCCCTCCAATCTGATATCCAATCTTTCATCACCTAATCTTTTTGTTATCCTCATAACCTTACTCTTTCCTGTATTCACTTTTAATTTTCTTCTTTTGCACACCCTACCAAATTCATCCACCAATCTCTGCAACTTCTCTTCAGAATCTCCCAAGAGCACAGTGTCATCAGCAAAGAGCAACTGTGACAACTCCCACTTTATGTGTGATTCTTTATCTTTTAACTCCACGCCTCTTGCCAAGACCCTTGCATTTACTTCTCTTACAACCCTCTATAAATATATTAAACAACCACGATAACATCACACATCCTTGTCTAAGGCCTTTTGTTACTGGGAAATAATCTCCCTCTTTCCTACATACTCTAACTTGAGCCTCACTATCCTCGTAAAAACTCTTCACTGCTTTCAGTAACCTACCTCCTACACCATACACCTGCAACATCTGCCACATTGCCCCCTATCCACCCTGTCATACGCCTTTTCCAAATCCATAAACGCCACAAAGACCTCTTTAGCCTTATCTAAATACTGTTCACTTATATGTTTCACTGTAAACACCTGGTCCACACACCCCCTACCTTTCCTAAAGCCTCCTTGTTCATCTGATATCCTATTCTCCGTCTTACTCTTAATTCTTTCAATAATAACTCTACCATACACTTTACCAGGTATACTCAACAGACTTATCCCCCTATAATTTTTGCATTCTCTTTTGTCCCCTTTGCCTTTATACAAAGGAACTATGCATGCTCTCTGCCAATCCCTAGGTACCTCACCCTCTTCCATACATTTATTAAATAATTACACCAACCACTCCAAAACTACATCCCCACCTGTTTTTACATTTCTATCTTTATCCATCAATCCCGGCTGCCTTACCCCCTTTCATTTTTACCTACTGCCTCACGAACTTCCCCCACACTCACAACTGGCTCTTCCTCACTCCTACAAGATGTTATTCCTCCTTGCCCTATACACGAAATCACAGCTTCCCTATCTTCATCAACATTTAACAATTCCTCAAAATATTCCCTCCATCTTCCCAATACCTCTAACTCTCCATTTAATAGCTCTCCTCTCCTATTTTTTACTGACAAATCCATTTGTTCTCTAGGCTTCCTTAACTTGTTAATCTCACTCCAAAACTTTTTCTTATTTTCAACAAAATTTGTTGATAACATCTCACCCACTCTCTCATTTGCTCTCTTTTTACATTGCTTCACCACTCTCTTAACCTCTCTCTTTTTCTCCATATACTCTTCTCTCCTTGCATCACTTCTACTTTGTAAAATCTTCTTATATCTAACTTTTTCTCCCTTACTACTCTCTTTACATCATCATCCACCAATCGCTCCTCTTCCCTCCCGCACCCACTTTCCTGTAACCAAAACTTCTGCTGAACACTCTAACACTACATTTTTAAACCTACCCATACCTCTTTGACCCATTGCCTATGCTCTCATTAGCCCATCTATCCTCCAATAGCTGTTTATATCTTACCCTAACTGCCTCCTCTTTTAGTTTATAAACCTTCACCTCTCTCTTCCCTGATGCTTCTATTCTCCTTGTATCCCATCTACCTTTTACTCTCAGTGTAGCTACAACTAGAAAGTGATCTGATATATCTGTGGCCCCTCTATAAACATGTACATCCTGAAGTCTACCTAACAGTCTTTTATCTACCAATACATAATCCAACTACTGTTTTTTCGCCCTCCATCATATTTTGTATACTTTTTTAATCCTCTTTTTCTTAAAATAGGGAATTCCCCTAAAAAAAAACCCCCCTTTCTATACAAATTTTCAATCAAAGGGATCCCATTACCCTTTTACCCTGGCCCCCAAACTTTACCTACCACCCCCTCTCAAAAAAGTTTCTCCATTTTTGCATTCAGATCCCCAAACCACAATTCTCTTTTCATTTTGGTTCAAAGGCTCCTTTTACTTTTTTTCATTTTAAAATCTCCCAAAATTTTCTCTCCCCTAGTTTCCCTTTCCTTTCCGGGTGCATACATCTTTTTATGACCCATTTTTTCGCTTTCCAAAAACCTTTTTTAAAAACTTTAAAATCCACAAAAATTTTGAATTTACACATTCATATTCTTTTTTTCCCCTTTTCCATAACTGATCCTTCAACATTACGGGCCCCCCCTTCCCTTTTGGGGTTTAAAACTCTCTAGTTTACTCCAGTTTTTAATCCCATTTTTTCCCCCCACCGAAATCCCCTCCCCCCTTTCAAGCTTTTTTTCCCGTTTTAGGGCCAGGACACCCAAACTTCTTTTCTTCTTAACTCAGCAACCCATCTGTTTTTTGTCTTCCGCACTATTTCCCCACACCATTCAAGCATCCGTTTTAAAAATTTTTTCTTCTTCTTTTTTTTTAGTAAATGTCTCGAGAAAGGGGTTACAAACCCCATTGCCCCCGGCATTTTAGTGGGCCTCATAGGGGACACCCATGGTTTACGGGGGAAAAGATTCTTTTCCTTTTTCCCCTTTGGACAATAAAAGGAAATAAAGAAGAACAAGAGCTATTTAAAAAAAAAGAGAAAAATATTTGTATTTAAAAAAAATAGGGCATTTTGGGTGTCTGTAAAATTTGTAAACCAAAGGGAAAGTAGGATTAGAAAATTTCCCTGTTATCTAGCATTTTTTGGAAAACAGAAAAAAAACCGGGCAATCCTACCTTTCATGCAAAACATTACGGTTTTGTTTCAAAAGTCATTGGCAGGAGGGTTTGGGTACTTCCCCCGGGGTTTTTTGGTTTGTCTCCCACCTACTCCCTATAAACAATGTCCAACCTAAAACCCTATTTATGTAGTGTATTTTTTTGCCCCAAATTATTGTTAAAAATTTCATATTTAAAAATCTCTTAGTAATTAAAAAACCCAAAACTACTAATATGAAATTTTTTACTAGTAAGCATAAGTCCCCCTTATGAAATTTTTTCTTATTTACTATTTTTTTGCTTAAATATTGGGCTAAATTTTGATATTTTCTCTGCCCCTTATTCCCTAAAATTTTTTTTTAAAATACTTTTAAATGATATTATTTACAAAAATTTAAATAATTAATTCCCTTTTTTTACTATCAGAAAATTTTAAAACTCTTAACATTTTTGACATCATTTAATTACCAATGCTTGTTAATTACCAAAACCTGTTTTATACCACTTTTACATTTTAGGTACTCTTAAATCCCTTTGTACTGCCAAAAACCCCCAAAAGTATAACACCTGGGGGCAAAAAATTTAAATCCAAAAAAACTGTTTTTAAAAATTTTAAATATTGAAATAAAAAATTACTTTTTATTTTTTTTTTTTGCTTTTTTAATCTTTTTTTGTAATCATTTTTACTTACAAAAATTTTTATTAAACACCATATTTAACCAGTAATTTTACTTTTGTACATTAATCATTTTAAATTTTTTACTTTTTTATAACAAAATTTTTTGGCCCCCAAAATTTTCAAGTTTGTATATTCAACTCCAACCTTTTTAATTTTCCTTTGTACCCGTGGGACCGTAACCCCTTACTATCACATTAAAAAACCAAGGGCATTGCCCTTTGTTATTTTTTTACTTTTTTTCTTTTGGTACTTTTAAAGGGGGTTTTTTTTGTAATGGGAATTAGGGGGATATTTGGGGGTTTTTGGGCAATTTTATAGAATGCAATTGGGGAAGTTTATTTTAATTTTAAATTTTAATATTAAAGTTTATAACCATTGGGGACCCCCTTTTTGGGTTATTCAGGGGGGGCAATAATTGGGGGAACCCAACAAAAAACTTTTTTTTAAAATTAACCTTCCTTGGTTTGGGGGAATTTAGGGGGGGCCCTTCTTAGGGGGAAAACATTTTTGGGGGGCAATATTTTTAATTTTCCTTTTAAAAGTTTATTAAAATTACTATACTCTATTTGACCAAAGTTTTTTTCCTTTTTAGGGCCCCCCTAAAAACCTAAAAACCAAACCTTTCACCACTACCAAGAAAATTTGTTCTAATTAGAAACTCACCACAAAAAATTACAAATAGAACCAACCCACTTTTTTTTAAACCTTTTTAAAAATGAAAAAAGGAATTTTCCCCCTTTTAAACCATTAAATCCCAAAACCTCCCATTTAAACTAAAAAACCCCCCACAAAATTCCCAAAAAAAACTTATTGGAAAAAGTAAAATTTTCCTTTATTTTACAAACCGCAAACACATGCCAAAACCCTATCCCCCAAAAACACTGGGTTTAAAAGGGCCTTTTTTTTTCAGTTCTTAAACTTTCAAAAATCCCGGCCCCCTTTAAACAAACACAGAAAAATGGGGCCTTCCTGGAAATTTCCTTGAGTCATAAAAAGGGGCACCCCGCTCCTTTTTAATTTATTTTCTTTACCCAGACCAAGGCTTAAAAGGGGCAAAAATTTTTTAATATCCAAACCAAATACCAGGATAACAAAGGGGAAAACCAAAAAAATTGGGAGACCAAAAAAGGGTTGGGGTGGGTAATTGGGAATCTTTAAAATTTCTTCTAAACCAACTATTTGTTAAATTAAAACACTAAAAAATTGGCCCCTTTTTGTGTTTTTAAAATTAATTTTTGGGGAAATTCATTTTTGGCCCAAATTTTTCTGTTTTAAAAAAACCTTTAAGCGCCTTAATAACAATTTTAGTGGCCCTTTACCGGGGGGACCCTACAACAAACAATTCTTAAAAATAGTGAAAATTCTTAAAAAGTCCAAAAAAATAACAAGACCAAAATGAACAACAAACCAAAAAAAACCTTCCTCCTTTAAACCCGGAAGAAATTCAATATCAACCTTGGGCCCTTAAAACCAGTGACCAAAAAAATTTGGAACTGAAATTTCACCCCAAACAATTTTTGGACAAACACCCTTCCCCAAAACCCAAAAATAAACTTAAAACCAAACCCGGGCTTTTAAATTGAACCCAAAGGGCCAAACCAAAAATGGGCCAAAATTTTGGAAAAACCAATATAACTAGCCCCCTTTTTAAATCCAAAAGGGTAAAAACACAGGGAAAAGGGACTTAAAGGGGGGCCAACCCAACCCCTAAAAACCCCCTCTTAAACAAACAATAGAAGCCCCCCCCTTGGGAAACAAAAAAAAAGTTTCCTTTAGACCCCATGGGCCCAGGCCCTCAATAAGGGAAATTTTACGCCCGGAAATTAAAAAAGGAATTTTTTTAAACCCCGGGGCTTTTACAGAATTTTCTCCAAAAGCCAAAAAAAAAACGGTTTAAAGGGAACAAAAGGGAGGGCCATTTTTCTTAAAAAAAAATTACTTAAAAAACCTTTTGACAACAAAACCCCTTTGTCCTAAAAAACGAAACCCCCAATTTACGAATTTTAAACCAGGGCTTGGTTCCCATTTGGTTAACCAAAAACAAAAACATTCGAAAATTTCCCTGGGGGAAAAAACCCAATAAAAAAAAAGCAATTTAAACCCGGGGTTAAAAAATACCAAAGAATAATTTCTTTTAAAAAAAAAATACTCAACCAAATTTCTCAAAACCAAAAATTTAAACAAAGAAAAGGCCAAAAAATGTAAAAAGACTCCCCGCCCGAATTTACTGAAAACAAAGAGGAAAAAATTAAAAAAAAAAGAAATTAAAAAACAAATTTCCCCAAAAAAATTTTGGGGGAAACCCCCAAAAACTTGAAAAAAAAAGAATAATTTTGGGGTTTTAACTAAAACCTCATGAAAAACCCCCCCACCAAACCCCAAGAAAAACAAGGGGGAACATAGAAAAAAAAACGGCTTCTTCTTTAAAACAAAAAAGGATTTAAAAACTTTTGCCCAGGGGAAAAAAATTCCCAACGTACCAATGCCCCCTTGGGAGGGCAACCTACCTTGATGGGAAATTCCCAAATTTTTATCTATCTTTCCTAAAAAAATTGGGGCAACCCCTTTTAAAATCGCCCGGCCCCCCCAAAAAAGTTCCACTTTAAAAAATACTTTAAAAAGGAAAACTGTCTCAAATTTCCCAACCCATTATTGGTTTCAAAAGGGGGAAACCCCTGTCCTTTCGGGTTTCCTATTTCATTAAAATTTTTTAACCAAGTTCAAAAAATAAAAAATTTCTAGCCCCCCTTTCCGGGGGGGGGGGAAAAAAATTGGAACAAAAAAAAGGGTTGAAAAACCAAAAATTAACTTAAAAAAAGGGGGGGACCCTAAAGAGTAAACAATATGGCCCAAAATCAAACTTCCATTGTTCCAAAATTTTTCGAGAAACAGTGCACAGGAGCTACAGTTTATTATTTTTTAAGGGCACAAAAAATACCAAAAACCCGCCATTTGGATTTAAAGGAAAAAAAAAAAGCAATAATGAAACAAATTTTAAAAATGTGACCTGCTTTTCACAGTACTGGAAAATAAAGGGAAAACTGTTGGGGTTTTTTTTTTACTAAGAAAAGCCTTTTTTAACACGTAGACCCCGGCTCCCACTCCACAAACTTGACCACTTAAGGGGACAAGAGGCCATGGTTAATTTTTTAAAACCTACCTTTTTAAAAGGGACGTAAAGTTTACCATTAAAAAAACACCCGCCAAACAATTCGGGCACGGGGGGGGGGGGGTACCTGGAGGGGGGTTTTCACAAAAGTGTCCCCTTTAAACCCCCGCTCTACCCCATTTTCATCAATGAAACTTTCCCCAAAAATTTTCCCAACCTGAAAACCCTTTATTTTTTTCGACGGGCACATTTTGCATCTCCCCCCCTAATCTTGCCACCTCAACACCCTTTTTGAAAAGAGGACTGCTCAAAAAAATCGACCCTTTGGGTGAGAGCCAATAAAAATTACACTTAAAACCCGGCAAAAAAAAACTATACTATGTTTGGGAAACCCGGCAGGGGTTGCCCCAATTAACATTAAGATTGACAACAAATCTAATTTTCCGGGCAAAAATGAGGGCAAATTCCTAGGGCCTTTTACCTGGACAAAAACCTAAATTTTTAGAAACCCAAACCAACCATAACAAAAAAAAATATCCAAAACGGGGGGGATCCCTCCAAGATACGATACTAGTGGGTGCAAAAATGCCCTTCTCACACTATACCATTCACCTTTTTATATCCCCCACCTCCCATGCTATTTGTTTCTTGGGGGTTTAACGCAGCAACACCCCTAAAGCCAATAATAACCGAAAAAAGCCCCAGTTTAAGGGAAAAATCCTAAAACCCATTCCCCGGCAACCCCACCCCCCCCACTTTATAGATCTAAACTTACTCCCCGTTTAAACATCCAACCCTTTCCAATGTGCAATCTATATCTAAGGGCCCCTTAAAAATTTCCCAAAATTAACCTTTACCTAAAATGCTTTCTTGTAGTTGGGACAGGAACCACAGGGTTAAAAACCCGGGCACAAAATCTCTATGACATTCCCCATGGTTTTGGCTTAAAACCCTTTTCAAAAATTCAATGTTTTTTCAAAGGGGCCTAAAAAACTGGGAAAACCCCACCTGAAAACCCCTAGAAAATGAACACATTCATCACTTTCAAAAAATACAGTTAGAAAACCCTCTTATTCCCTGATCCACCCCGACAAAAAACTACATGGGTAACCCCCTGGTGGTTCACAAATTTCACCACTCACCCCCTGACATAAAAACGAAAAACCAATTTTTAAACCCTTTAAAAAAATGAATTTCCCAACTATCCTAAGGGGGTTTCCCATGTTTCTCCCTTTTTGACACCTTGTATTTTTGCCATTACAGAAAACATTCCAAAATTGCCTTTAAATCACAAATTAATTAGTTCCCCTTAGCCTTAAAACCCTAATCGGGAAAAAATTAAGAAAAAAATCTAAATCTGCTCGAAATGCCTACCATGGCTAGGTGTCCCAGTGGCCCCCCCCCGTAATTAGTATTTTTATAACATGTAAACCCCACAATACCCAAAAAAATGTAAACCCCCAATTTTAACCTTTAGTTAAACTTGAAAATTTAATTGAATTGAATTTGGGGCTGGAAGGGCAAATTTTGGTTCGATCCCTGGAAAACAGAGGGGCAGATCCACTTCCTTTTTATCAAAAAGCATTTCCCTCAGCATCAAGGTTTCCTTCTCCCAGGGGAAGGCAACCCGTTTAAAAAACCCAAGACGTGTGCCATGAAATACAACCTTTTTACGTTGGGCCCTTTACAAAACTTACTCCCCCAGATGTGGAGCTCAGGGTGAGGTTTCCTCCTCTTTCCCCCGATGACTCCAATAATGTTGTTAATTAAAACCCTTTGGGAAACCCTTTTAAACGTTTTTCTTGTTGTTGTTTAGGGTTTTCCCGGACCAGTAACGCTTAAGCTGAGTAAAGTTTTGCTTTCCGGGTGCCGGTAAGAACCTCCCCCAAAAAGCGCAGTTAAAGGGTGGTATGTTGTTGTTGTTGTTGGGTTAAAGACTTTTGGGGGTTGAAGACCGGTTCATTTCTTTTTTTTCTATGTTGGGTTATCGGGGCCCAGGACGCTAAGCCTTTGACCCGACTTCCGATGGCGGGAAAAATTTTTGTTCCCAAAGGGCTGGGCGAAAAAGAAAAGGAAAAAAAATTCCTTTGAGATAGAAATGGAAGTTTCCAAATAACCCCTTGCCAAACCAACAAGAGGACCCCACCCCCCACCTGAGTTCGTAACGGCTTCCCCCCCAAAGACCGTTAAAGAATTTCCCAGGAAGAAAAAAAAAGGGAGCTGGCTAAAAGTAAGCTGATGAACGGTGCCCCCCTGTAGGTGCCAGGCGGGAAAAATAGAGAGGAAAAGCGCCCCAAGAGAACGGGGGAAATTTGTCACTGTACCAGCGAGAGAGAGACGTCCACACCGACGAAGCCCGGGCGAAGTTAAGAGCCCTGTTTTTTGTTTGTTTGGTTTATCAGGGCCTTTTACTAAAGCGTGGGGTTGAGACACTTTTGCCAAAGCAATCTTTATTCCTAAACTTTCGCCACAAATTGGCTCACAGTCCAAAACAAAAGGGAAAGGGGTAGGAGAGGGGATTGAGAATCAGTCCCTCGGGCCCGGGGGTCGTTTTTTCAGTCCACAAACTTTAGAAGTACAGCATAGGAACGAAAAACGAAAGTTCAGGGAAATCCCAAATGGGGTGGGGGGAAAAACGGGACAGACAAGAATAGTGCGGGGAGGAGTGTTTTTTAGTCGTAGAAATAAGCCAGGGCTTAAAACCCCGCAGCAAAGGCGATCGTGGGACAGAATTGAAAAAAGGGAAAATTCCGGTTTTCTGTTGGGGCCCCCGGGGGGGGTGACGGGGTTAAGGGGCTTCGACCTTTTTGAGCTAGAGAGGAGTGCAGAACTGAGTCATGTCTTTAACCCAAAAAAACTAACAACTGGGGTCAGAGAATGGGACCTTCTTTGAAGGTACCCGTCACGGATCCCCAAGGTTTTTTGAAGTAGGGTTAGAGCAGGATCAGCAAGGAGTAGAAAAGGGTTTTGCAAAAAAGGGATAAAAAACCGCAATTGAAAATTAAACACTGTCAACATCTGGATACTTTATTTAGTAGAACGTTTCGCCATCCAGTGGGTTTATCAATACAGATTTTAGGACATAATAGGAAGACAGAAAAGGTTGTGTTGGTTGTGGGTCTGCGAATGTCCACGTCAAGGGCCGTAGACGTGGCTTATATACTGTAGTGAAGTGAGGTGAAGCAGGCGGAGGCGGGGTCATAGTGGTACCATCCACTTGTCGAAGTAGGTCTCCGCCTCCGCCTGCTTCACCTCACTTCACTACAGTATATAAGCCACGTCTACGGCCCTATGCTGTACATTCTACAAGATTGATGGACTGAACACATCGACTCCAGGCCGAGGAACTGATTACCTCATACTCCTCCTCTCCTTACGCCTTCCTCTTTGTATTGGACTGATGAAGCCACTGTGTGGCGAAACGTTTAGTGAATAAAGATTCTCATATGCTGCATAAGTGTCTCAATCTTCAACTTGTCGGTTTTTCTAACCATTCATCACAACTGTCCCGACACTGCAGCATCATGGATCTTGTTACAAAGAATTCTTCAACACTTGTTCAACCTTTGGACGAAGACCTACTTCGACAAGTGGATGGTACCACTATGACCCCGCCTCCGCCTGCTTCACCTCACTTCACTACAGTATATAAGCCACGTCTACGGCCCTATGCTGTACATTCTACAAGATTGATGGACTGAACACATCGACTCCAGGCCGAGGGACTGATTACCTCATACTCCTCCTCTCCTTACGCCTTCCTCTTTGTATTGGACTGATGAAGCCACTGTGTGGCGAAACGTTTAGTGAATAAAGATTCTCATATGCTGCATAAGTGTCTCAATCTTCAACTTGTCGGTTTTTCAAACCAGTCATCACAACTGTCTGACACTGCAGCATCATGGGATCTTGTTACAAAGAATTCTTCAACACTTGTTCAACCTTTGGACGAAGACCTACTTCGACAAGTGGATGGTACCACTATGACCCCGCCTCCGCCTGCTTCAACCTCACTTCACTACAGTATATAAGCCACGTCTACGGGCCCTATCTGTACATTCTACAAATTTATGGACTGAAACATCGACTCCAGGCGAGGGACTGATTACCTCTACTCCTCCCCCCTTACGCCT
>NC_069422.1:51839594-51879594 GCF_026875155.1 Cherax quadricarinatus
TTTTAGAGTAAATTTTTTTTCAGCGAATGTAATTATGTTCGACCTTACTTCACCAGCAATGTTACGTGTCATAAGTTTTTTAACTGTGTTCATTATTATTTAAAAAATATGACTATAATGCGTTTTTAGTGTTCTCTAAAGTTTAGCAATACGTAGTTCTCTTCTTTTGTGAGTTACGCTAGTTTTACCATGTTTATTGTCGTTTTGAGGCAATATGTCTGGTTTACATCAAAAACTGGGTTACATCGTGGCTTTTGGAGCCAATTAATGATGTAGGGCAGGGTATGACTGTAATTAATAATAGTAAAATTATTTTATTTTTAACACACTGGCCGTCTCCCATTGAGGCAGGGTGAACCGAAAAATAAGAAGCGAGAGGTTTCCCTTCTTTTTACATTTAGTAATTTACACAGGAGAGGGCGTTACTAGCCTTTTGTTCCCGGCATTTTAGTTACCTCTTATGAAATACATGGTTTATGGAGGAAGAATTCTTCTCCACTTCCCCATTGAGATGATGATAATAATATATTTTGTACTTTTGTAATGCATCTGAGAAAAATTACTGTAATGTGTTATAATTGCAGTGGAACCCTGAGTTTTGTACAGCTCCCAACTCGAACAATTATGTAAATATATTATTGTGAGTGCTTTTGTAAGTGTATTTTTGGGGGTCTGAAACAGACTAATCAAATTTATATTATTCCTTATGGGAACAAATTTTGTTCGGTAACGGCACTCGAACAGCATTCTGGAACAAATTATTGCGAAACTCGGGGTACCAAGGTATTACTACTTTACTACATTACAGTTATA
The DNA here is from genome assembly GCF_026875155.1 of Cherax quadricarinatus. NCBI lineage: Eukaryota > Metazoa > Arthropoda > Malacostraca > Decapoda > Parastacidae > Cherax > Cherax quadricarinatus. The sequence goes on from NC_069422.1 coordinate 51,840,408, forward strand.
ATACTTTATCACATTTTTGCAGGTGGAGACAGTGGATGTTTCAACACAAGAAAGTAACAAGAAGAAAAATGCTCTCTCAGTGCTAGCTCTCAAAACAGCAGCTCTCTTGAACTGGAACTTAGAAATCTTTGAGCAAAAGTATGTGTACTGTCATTAAATGTCTAATTAACAGTGCTGAGACTGTTTTACTTGAGTGAGAAGTCCTTAACTTGGAGTACATTATGTATGACTAAATTTTTTTTTTTTTTGACCATAACAACCATCTGCCATTTATAGTATATGGATAAATGTTAAGTGGATTACAGGTTTTTGTCACAGTTGTATAATTGGAAAGGATAGGGACCTAAATCCTTATGCTAGTTAAGATGAAACATCATTTGGCATTAACCTTGCTCCCAAAAATCCTTCAGTCTAAGAATTATAGCTAATGCTGTTGATCTTTACCCCTTTCAGGTCAGCAGGGCCCTCTCCCTAAACTTTTCTCAGGTCGGAAATTTTCCCCAGAAAAAAAAATTAGTTTTTCTCATGAAACATAGAGAATCTTTTCCCCGATCATAAAAATGAAATTTGATGGGAAAGACTTACGAATTATTGCTCTTGCGAAGTTAGCAGTCTCGCCCATTTTACGTATCCGGTGATTCGCCCCACTTTGAGCCTTATTTTTTAACCAATTCCATGCAAAAATCAATAACTATTTTTCGCTAGAACTTCCATGTTTTTTCTATCGATGAGTACAAGAAACCACTCATTTACAGATTTTCAAGCTATCCAATAAAGTGTCAGAAATTGCAATTATGCCATTTTCACACAAATTTCCAAAAGATGTCAATTCTCCAAATAGTGTCTGCAGAATAAACAAGACGAACATCCTGGCACTCAAAATAACATTTCCGTCTCTTCATTAGTCCAACGTCCCCAGGTCTCTGTTACTTTCATTTGCTTTCCACTTTGAATTTTTTTTCTCACATAAAATAGAGATTTAGCTGTTTTAGCAGACTACTGCATAGTGTAGAAATGGTGCAGAAATAAATCGTATATATATCAGTATCACTTGTGAAAGAATATAGACCTCACCAGTTAACGTTTTCTGGACGTAGGCATGAGATTGTTTACTTTTGAACTTTTGGGCAAAAATCGAACATTTCCATGGCTACATGAGCTCAATTTCACAAGTACTTGTCCTTGTGAAGCCGTCCAAAATCATCTCCATTTCTGTAATATGTCATCCTTTTATAAAATGAGACCAGGAAAATAGAAACAAAAACCAAAAATTAGCATACAAAAATACACTGCAAAGTTTGCGTTTAAACCAAAACACGGTCGGATTTTTTCTTTTCTCATTATGTCACTGTGCTGCAGGATTTTTTTTTATACTGCACACACTGACCACTAACCCCTGGTCTTTCATATTATAGGCCTACCAGCTTTCTCTCATAGATTTGAAGGCTCTAGAATTGATGCGTACTAGTACGGCACCATCCCTGGCCGGCAAGCCGTACTAGTACGGCACACCGAGAAGGGTTAAAAAAAATGCACATTAAATTCTTTTATAGTGCATAAATATTGATATATGATAAATGCTTTTGTATATGATCATATCATCGTCTTGCAATTGTTACACATTTTCAGATGCCACTGCATATGCAAGAATGCACTCCTTATTGCACTTCTTCATGAAACTCTGGAGGAGCTGAGCAGTCCAACAACACACGGGACCTTTGGACACTGGACCCTTGCTGCCTTACCAACTGTTCAAGTGTTGCTTTGTATCATCGCTGGCTCTTAGAGCACTTGTCCAGGCTATGTTGCCAGCCAAGCCTTTCAAGGTCCTCCAATGTTCCAATGTAAGGAAAACTTCTTCAGTTTAATAATGCTCATAAATTTTGTGATAGACATATTGTATTTCATTTTCAAGTAGACACAGTGGCTCTCCCGTATACAATATTAATCTTTCCTGTGAGCTCATCGAATACATAAAAATCGAAAAGCGATCAGTTTTTTCCCATAAGAAATATTGGAAATCTAATTAATCCGTGCAAACACCCAACAGTATGAAAAAAAATAACAAAATTTTTAACCACATAAATATTAATTTTAATCACACAAACTGAAGAAGACATGCACAGTTACTGACACTTACTTTATTGACGATCCTGGTGATAGATTGATGGGATGGGGAGGTAGGGGACGACAGTGTGGATGTGTTAGTGTTTAGAAGGGAATCCCCTCCATTAGGACTTGAGTAGCAATCCTTTTCCGGGTTACTTCCCTTCTTCTTTTAATCCCACTAGGACCAGCTTGAGAGTCCACTGGACCTCGTCCCGCACAACAAATCTGTCCATAGAGCACTGTACCTCCCGTCCTTTACGTTTAGTCTAAAATGGGCCACAACATTGTCATTGTAATTAAAGTTTTTCACCAGCACGGCTTGCTGGAGCTGTGGTTAGGGTGATTTGTCCTCCATAAAGGTTGCAGTTTCAAACCCACTGTGCACACATTTCTTTAATTTTGAAAGTAGGCCACCTAATGGATTTCCACAACGGGCATAGGCTTCTCAGGTTAGCCCCAAACCCTTCAAATCTTTCTTAATTTCTGTACTAATCACCAACCCTTTTTACCACAGGGTTGGCACCTAGAAGCGTTCTTGGGCCCATGTACTTAACTTTTGCAGAAACCAGCACCAAAACCAGTGATAATATGAATTACCGAATGTATTCGTAGATGCCGCACATCTGGCGGGCTTGTAAACACTGGCGCACACAGGGCAGTTCAGGCCACACATGGACACGTCTCGTACAATCGTATCGAATACTGGGTTTTCAATCGATACCGAGGCAAAATTTTTGCGTTAAAAATGCATGCGATACCGGATTTTATCAAATACCGTTGCCATCGAATACCGGGGGTTCACACTGTAATTTTAATTTGACACTTTTTTTCCAGATTTGATACAAGTTTTCCGTGCCTTTGTGTTGCTTTATTGTGTATGATTTCCACACAGTATAACCAGTAATTTGCTGTAGCTAGTATAAATTTGCTTTTTTGTGACTACCCAAGACCATTACCTCTTGATTTTTTACTAGATCTCTTTAAATATTCTAAACATTAAAAGATTAAAAGGAAACAGATTTAGGTGTGTGAAAAAATAAGTCCAGCTTATTGTGAGCAAAATTCTAAGGTCAGGTTTCAGTTTTAAATTTCTTTTTTTTCTGAACTTTGGTCATCTCCCACTGAGGCAGGGTGACCCAGGAAGAAAGAAAATCCCCAAAATTAAAATACTTTCATCATCATTCAGCATTTTCACCTCACTCACACATAATCACTGTCTTTGCAGATACGACAGTTTAGAAATCCCTCCAAACTGCAAATACCCCAAACGCCCTCCTGTAAAGTGCAGGCATTGTCTTCCCACTTCCAGGACTCATAATATTAACCGTTTCCTTGAATCCCTACAGAATATTACCCTGCTCACACTCCAACAGCTCGTCAGGTCTCAAAAACCATTTGTCTCCATTCACTCCAGTCTTAGAGCTCATACATGCTTGCTGAAATCCAAGCCCCCCCCACAAAAACCTCCCTTTATTCCTCCCTCCAACCTTTTTTCGAGGACGACCACTTACCCCGCCTTCCTTTACCTATAGAGTTATATGCACTCCAAGTCATTCTGCTTTGATCTATCTCTCTAAATGACCAAAACCACCTGAACAACCCTTCTTTCAGCCCTCTGACTATTATTTTAGTATCTAACTCCACGCTACCTAATTTCCACACTCCAAATTCGCTCCTACCAACCCTATTGAAGTTATCTCATCATAACACCCCTTAACAAACAAGGCAGGAGACATAAACAACTTTGCCTGCTTATAGTACAAAATGCTTCTCACGTAAACCTACAAGGGAAATAACCTGCGTGAACTTAGTATGGCAAACAATGAATCCCTTGTTATTAATTTAGAATTTCAGGAGGAACTGGGTTGCTATCGAAGCGACCACAAATCAATACATTTAGCATTGAATGGGAAGTACATAGTAGCGATAACTCATAACAGTCCCAATTTTCGCTTAGCATATACGATGGCTTAGAGAACACTTTCATCTGATGACTGGGGTAACGAAAGGAGACTCTCAATATGACATTTTCTGAACACTATACATGCTGCTCAAAAGAGCGTTTATCCCCATATATAGAAAATAGATCAAATAGAAATGACCCAAAATGGATGAATAATAGGCTCAAATATCTACTAGGGCATAAGAAAGGAATTTATAGGGCGTATCCAAAGAGGTTGAGGTGTCATCTTATGAATCAGTATATTGAAATTAAGAGGGACAATTAAAAAGGGATAAGAAAAGCAAAAGGGACATATGAAATTATAGTTGGCTAGGGATCTAATACTAACCCTAACAAGTTTTTTCCAGTCTATAGAAAAAAAGTTAGAGATAAGATAGGTCCCCTTAAAAATAACTATGGGTCACCTTACTGACAATGAGAATGAAATGTGCTGATTTAAATAATTATTTTTCACTCCAGTTTTACACATGAATACACTAACAATATTCCAGTAATTAATTTTTACAGTGGGCTAGAAGACGATATATTATGTAACATCACAGTCACTAGTGAGATGGTTTGTGAGGGCAGATAGACAGACAGAAGCAAAATAATCCGCCGGGTCCTGCGAGGTTTTTTCAAGGGTTCTTAAGAATGCAAAATATGGAACTCTGTTGAACCATTAACTAATATTTTATTATCTCTTCAAACAGGTGAAGTGTCCCTGATATGTGGAAGATGGCTAATGTAGACCTCCTAATTTTAAAACATGGGACAAGTCGTTACCGTCAAATTACCGCGCCAATAAGCCTACCTCATTGTAGGGCAACATTAACTAGAGTCAATTATAGCTGAGATTATAAAAGCCATCTTGAATAAGCATAGCTTGATTAATGATACTCAGCCAGGATTCACAGAGGCCGGTTCTTGTCTAACAAATTTATATTAAACTGTCTTCAGTAAACTTTTGAGGCTGTGACCACAAAAAAGAATTTGATATTATTTACTTAGTTGATTAGTAAGATTTTGATAGAGTTTTCCGCACCATAGAACTGTTTAAAGAAAGTGGCAGCTCATGGCATTGGGGGAAAAGTGCTCTCGTGATCGAGTCATGGCTCACTGACAGGAGCAGAGAGTGTCCCATAAATGGGTTAAATCCCGAGTGGGATCTGTAACAAGTGGCGTTCCACAGGGATCATCTTGGTCCCGTTGTTGTTTATAATATAAATCAATGAACTTGAGATGGAATTACTAGTGATATGAGCAAATTCCGCCGATGACACAAAGATAGGTAGGATAATTGATCAAACGTAGATGTTCAGGGAACTCAGGAGGATTTAAACAAACTCTATTCTTCTTGTCAGAAAAGTGGCAGATGCAGTTCCCAATTAGATAAGTGCAAGGTTCTGAAGCTTGGGAGTGCCCATAACCCTAAATTACTTATAAAATTAAATGATGTAAGAAACCTTAGCCATACAGATTGCGAAAAGGACTTGGGGGTTTATGGTGAGCAGCAAACCTTAAACCAAGACAGCAATGGCCAAAGCGTACGTAATAAGGCAAATAGAATTTACAGGATTTTATATCAAGAAGTGTAAGCAAACAGAAAGTCCAGAGTCATACTGCAGCTTTATACATCATTTTAAAGCGCCTCAACTTGATAGCAGCTCAGTTTGTCCCGTATTACACAATGGACATAAATTCGTTAGAAAACATTCAGCGTAGATGACTAAATTAATACATAGCAATCAGAAATCTTCCGTGGAAAGAAAGATTGAAGACTCATAAGTTACATTCACTTGTTTAGACGAAAATGAGGGAGACCTGATCATAAGTGTATAAGTGAAGATAGGTATTAATAAATGGGGATATTAATAAGGTCTTGAGGATTTCTCTCCAAGAGAGACCCTCAGTAATGGATTTTAAATTTTTAAGTTTAGATTTAGAAAGGACATAGGAAAGTAATTGGTGTGGCGATAATAGGTAGTGATGAGTGGAACAGTCCTACCTAGTTGGGTTATTGAGGCTAGGACTTTGGGTTGTTTTTTCAAATCCATAGATGAATAATACATGAGTGGGAAGGGTTGGATTTGAGTGGGACATTCACATCAAGTTATTCTTGGGTAGCATTGTAAAATTGGGTTGGGTAAATGTTTTGTTTATGGATGAATTGTAAAGGACCTGCCTAGTATGGCCCAGCAGGCCTCCTGCAGTGTTCCTCCATTCTTATGTTCTTATGTTCTTTATGTAATTGTCACCATTATTGCAACGCTCTTTAACAATTCCATTGATCATCTGCCTTCCCAACAATCCCCAAAAGACGAGGGTCAATCCGATCCATAAAGGAGGTGACCAAACTGACTTGAATAACTAAACTAATATCAACTTACCACTGCTCTCTAAATCCGTTGAAAAATTAATTCCTAGCGCATCTAATCCTGACCTCGTTTTCACACAACATATTAAACCCTTGTGAGTTTGGATTAAAATAATAAAAAGCACAAATGACGCTATCATACACATGCTAGAACTAGTAATACCACACTTGAAAAGAAAGAAATCCCGCTGGGCATTTTCATTGATTTACGTAAAGCTTTCGATACAGTTCGACCATGAACTACAGTACTCCAAATTAATGCACTATGGTATCAGAGGCCACTCCTCAACTACCTGAAAGTCCTACCTTAGTAACAGCATTCCAATAGTGTATCAAATGATGCAATCTCATCCACCCAACCAATCACAGTAGGAAGTCCCACAAGGAAACGACCTTGGACCACTCTCTTTCTCACTACATCAATGATCTACCGAATGCATCACAGCTAACTCAAACCCATAATTATTTGCAGATGAACACTACATATTATTTTCTTTTCCCCACCCAAATGCAGTCATACCTAGCAAACACAGTCATGCGGAATTACAGAAAATGTCTGCTTGATGATGACTAAACTTACCCTGAACAACTGATAAAACCTAATTCATCAGTTTTGGAAACAAAGCTGCAAATGATTCAATTAACATTACACTAAATGGATCATCAGTCACAAGAACTACTCACAGAGGGAAAATCCTTTTATCCGCCTTTGACATAGCCTTAAGTTCCGGACACACCAATACATCACCAAGAAACTCCAAGACCTGTAGGCATACTATCAAAGATAAGGTACTACGTTCCACAATCAGCTCTCCTGGCACTGTACCATTCACGTCATATTCCCTTATCTTACGTATGGAATTTGTACATGGGATCACTAACATCCCATCACCTAAAACCCCTAATAAACCAGCAAAAGGCAGCAGTAATAATTGATAACAAATTCCCACTCCTGCCAGCAACTCCAACCCAATTTTTCAAAAGTCGAATTCTGCTACCATTAAGAACATCCATACTTATTCATAGTGCCCTACTACATACACAGAAAAATACACGCAAATATAAACCCCCACTCAAACTTTTCCTCACCAACCTAAACAGGACACATACCACAGACTCAAAGACATAGATCTCTTTATGATTATACCTCGTTCCATATCACACTGTGTAAAACACTAATGTGCACATAAAGTGCTCCAAATATGGAATTCATTACCAGAAGATATTAACCCTTTCCAGGGTCCAAGGCCCAAAATCTGGAGTCACGCACCAGTGTCCGAGAATTTTCAAAAAAAAAAATTGTTATTTTTTCTTATGAAATCGTAGAGAAATATTTTTGTGAAAGGTAAAACAACAAAAAGTAACGAAATTATGGGGTGGAAAATGACGAAATTATGCTCTTCGCGAATTTATGAGTGTCAGCGATAATTTACGCATCGTGATTTGCCGACTTTGACTCCCATATTAAAGGCCCAATTACATTATTCCACTCACCAAATTCTTAGCTCTTTCACAAGTATTACTCTATTCTATCGATTGAGCACAAGAAATCGCCAAGTCAACTGTTTCCAACTACAAAAATAAATTGATCGAAATTGTAATTTGCCAATTTAAACACAAAGTTCATAATATTCCAATTTCAAAATAGGTCCAGAACTGAACAATGTAGGTATTCCTGGCACAAACTAACATTTTTCTCTGTTCATTAGTATATGTTTTGAGCTTTACAAATAAATTCCATTTTGATTTTTATTCACATAATGAATTTTTATTCACACCAAAAATAGAAGATTGCTGTAATGCAAAACGGTAAGTAATTGTATAAATATCATTAACCATATTTGGTGAATGTATATTAGAACCCCACCAGCTGACGTGTTATTAGAACCGTGTGAGGTCGTTTGTTTACTCCTTGAATATCGGCAAAAAGTTTAACATTTCTGCTACTTGAGCTCAGTTTCAGAGCCGATTTCCAGTGCTAAAACCAATCAATAATCATTCTATTTCTGTAATTGTCTTCCATTCTATCAAAGGAACCCAAGAAATCGCCAATAACCAAAAACTTATAAAAAAACATACGAAAAAACACTGCAAAGTTGCTGTTTTTAATCGAAAAATCATGATTACATTTTTTTTCTCTCATTATACACAGTGTGCTGCAGGATCTGTTTTATGTGGTGCACACATACCACATAGATGTATTCTCTCATATCTAGGCCCAAATGTACCATTCACAGTTTATCAGAGTGAGCTGAGCTCATGGCGTAGATCTACGGTTTGGACCCTGAACGTAAAGCCGTAGATCTACGGGACGGACCCTGAAAGGGTTAAAGTAGCCCAGTCTGAAAATCAATTTAAGACTCTTCTCAAAAGCCACTTAATCACCCTAGACTAAATGCTAAATACTCAGTATACATTTACTCACCTATGTACTCCCACATCATAACTGAAACAATCACATTGAACCTTTTATCCATTGTTGACAGGAATATAATTAAATCATTGTTTTTCACCAAAGCATTTTAGAATATAAATACGTATATCTTTGTATTATTTAGGTAGTAGGTTGGTAGACAGCAACCACCCAGGGAGGTACTACCGTCCTACCAAGTGAGTGTAAAATGAAGCCTGTGATTGTTTTACATGATGGTAGGATTGCTGATGTCTTTTGTCTGTCTCATAAATATGCAAGATTACAGGCATGTCTTGCTACTTCTACTTACACTTAGGTCACACTACACATACATGTACACATTTATTTATACACACTCATCTGAGTTTTCTTTGATTTTATATTAATAGGTTCTTGGTCTATTAATTTTCCTTTTATATCCCTGGGATGTGGAATAAGAATCTTACCCTCCTAAGCCATGCGTGTTGTAAAAGACAACCTTAAAATGCCGGAACCAATGGGCTAGTAACCCCTTTTCCTGTAAAGATTACTAAAAAAACAAAGAAGAAAATTGTCAAAGTGGAATTCTGAATGTGCGTGGATGTAGTGCAGATGATAAAAAGTGCGGAAGATTGTGGATGTTATGAATGAAAAAAGCTGGATGACCTGCTTTAAGTGAAACAAAGCCTGAAGGTGGTGGGAGAGTTTTCAGTGGAGAGGAATAAATGGGATTAGGTCAGGGGGTTTCAAATAGAGTTAGAGCTAAAGAAGGAGTAGCAATAATGTTGAAGGATAAGCTATGGCAAGAAAGAGGGACTATAAATGTATTATTCAAGGATTATTGGAGCAAAATAAAGATTGGATTGAAAAGTGGTTTCTAATAAGCGTGTATGCACCTGGAGAAGAGAGAAGTGTAGAGGAGAGAGAGAGAATATTGGGAAATGTTGAGTGATTTGCGTGGGGGGAGTTTTGAGATCATGTGTGGAGAGTAAGGAGGTTGGGATTTTTAATGCTAAAGTGGGTAAAAAATGTTATGGAGGGATAGTCGTAATTTGGGGGTGCCATGGGTAAATGTAAATGGGAGCCTTTAATTGAGCTATGTTAAGAAAGAACTTTGGTAGTAAGTAATACATATTTTATGAAAAAGAGGATAAATAAATATACATGGTATGAGTAGCACGTAATGAAAAGTAGTTTATTAGATTAATGTATTGGGTGGATAAAAGGTGTGATGGGTAGGCTCCAGGATGTACATGTTTATATAGGGCAACTGATAATATCGATCACTATTTTAGTTGTAGCTACAGTTAGAGTAAGAGGTAGATGGGAAAATAGGAAGGTGGCAACAACAAGTAAGAGGGAGTTGAAAGTTAAAACAAAGGGAGGAGGAAGTTCAGGGTGAGATATAAGCACTATTGGCATAACGGTGGGCTATTGCAAAGATGAGTAGTGGGGGGGTTGAAGAGTTGGAATAGTTTTTAAAAAGGCAAATTAGAATGTGGGGCAGAATTTTGTGGTTTATAGGAGGGTGGGGGCAGGAGAAAGAGGAGTGATTGGTGGATGATAAGTAAAGGGTGTGATAAAAGAGAAAAAGGTAGCTTAAGAGAGGTTTTTACAAAGCACAGTGTTATAAGAAAAGCAAGTATTGGAGAGTAAAAGAAAGGTAAAGAGAGTGGTGAGAGAGTGCAAAAGGAGAGCAGATGAAGAGTGGGGAAGGCACTGTCAAATTTTAATGAAAATAAGAAAAAATTTTGGAGGCGAGTTTAAACCAGTTAAGAAAGCCTAGGGAATATGGATTTGTCAGTGTAAAAACAGAGTAGGGAGTTTAGTAGATGGGGAGATTGAGGTATTGGGTAGATGGCGAGTAATATTTTGAGGACTTTTAAATGTTAAGAAGAAACAGAGGCAGTAATTTCATGACTGGTCCAGGGCGGTATAAAACACTCTTTTAGGAGTGAAGAAGAGCAGAATGTAAGTGTGGGGGAAGGACATGAGGCATTACGTAAAATGAAAGGGGGTAAAGCAGCAGAACTGATGGGATCATGACAGAAATTTAAAAAGCAGGGGGATAAGTGTTGGAGTGGTTGGTACTTTTGTTTAATAAATGTATGAAAGTGGGGAAGGTACCTAGGATTGGCAGAGAGCATGTATATCCTCTTAGATAAAGGGAAAGGGGACAAAAGAGACTGTAAAAATTAGAGAGGAATACCTTACTGAGTATACCCTGAGGAAAATGTACGGTAGGGTTTATAATGAAAAGATTAGAGTTAAGACAGAATGTAGGATTTTGCGAATGAGCATGGAGGTTTTAGAGTGGGTAGGGATGTGTAATCAGGTGTTAAACATTGAAGCATATATGTGAACAGTATTTAGATAAAGATAGGGAGTTTTTATTGCATTTATGGATTTTAGAAAAGGCAATATGATAGAGTGGATAGAGGAACAATGTTGGCAGATGGTTGCAAGTATAAGGAATAGGTGGTATGTTATTAAATCAGTAAAGAGTTTTTATGATGATAGTGAGGCTCAGGATAGGGTGTGTAGAAGAGAGGGAGACTACTTCCCGGTAAAAAGTTGGTCTAAGACAGGGATGTGTAATGTCACCATGGTTTTTTAATATATTTATAGATGGGTTGTAAAGGAATAAATGCTAGGTGTTTGGGAGAGGGGTGGGATAAATTATGGGGAATCAAATTCAAAATGGGAAATTGACACAGTTACTTTTTGCTGATGACACTGTGCTATGGGAGATTCTAAAGAAAAATTGCAAGGTTAGTGGATGAGTTTGGAATGTGTGTAAAGGTATGAAAGTTGAAAGTGAACATAGAAAAGGGTAAGGTGATAGGGGTCAATATTATTTAGATAAAGAAAAATTGGATATCAAATGTTGAGGAGAGTATGTTAGAAGTGAATGTTTTTCAATACTTTGGGAGTTGACCGTGTCGGCGGATGGATTTATGAAGAAAGTTAATCAAGAATTGATGAGGAAAAACGGTGAGTGGTGCTTGAGGTATAATGTGGAGTCAAAAAACGTTATCTATGGGAGGCAAAGAAGGAATTATGAAATATAGTAGTACGCAACACTCCTTAGTATGGGTGAAGCTGGGGTGGTAAATGCAAGACTTCGAGAGACGGTTGAGGCATCGGAGATGTCCTGTCTAAGGGCAATGTGTGGTGTAAAAAAATATGCAAAAAAATTCGGAGTGTGGAAAATAGGAGAAGGTATGGAGTTAATAAAAGTATTAGTCAGAGGGCAGAAGAGGGGTTGTTTGAGGTGGTTTGGACATTTAGAGAGTATGGATCTCAGTAGAATGACATGGAAAGCATATAATCTGTAGGGGAAGGAAGGCGGGGTAAGGGGTCGTCCTCGAAAGGGTTGGAAGAGAGGGGGTAAGGAGGTTGTGGGTAAAGGGCTTGGATTTCAGCTAAGCGTGCTGAGCGTTTAATAGGATTGAATGGAGACGAATGGTACTTGGGACCCTGACAGAATCGTTTTGTAGTGGTGAACAGGGTAATATTTTAGTGAAGGGATTCAGGGAAACCGGTTATTTTCCATATAGTCCGGGCTCCGACTTGAAGTCTGGAAAGGAAGTACAATGCCCTGCACTTTAAAGGAGGGTTTGATATTGGCAGTTTTGGAAGGGATAATGTTGTTATCTTTATATGTTATGCTTCTAGACTGTTGTCTATTCTGAGCACCTCTGCAAAAGTGTAATTGCGAGTGGTGAGAAAAGTGTTTAATAATAGAATGATGATGAAAGTAATTTTCTTTTGGGGGATTTTCTTTCTTTTTTGGGTCAACCCTGCCTGGTGGGAACGCCGACTTTTTTGAAAAAAAAAAAAAAAAAAAAAAATCTTTGGTATTATAAAATTATGATTCATTTATAATATTCTACTGTACAACTATGAAATAATTACTTTCCCACTGTACAGCTATGATATACTACTCCTTAGTATTAACCCTTTCAGCGTTTCGGACGTACTAGCACGGCTTATGCACCAGGTTTTTGACGTACTAGTACGCCTAAATTCTAGCTCCCGCAAATCTAGTGAGTGGAAAGCTGGTAGGCCTACATATGAAAGAATGAGTCCCTATTGGTTCAGTGTGCACAGTATAAAAAAATCCTGCAGCACACAATGCATAATGAGGAAAAAAAAAACTTTTAACCGTGTTTTTTTTGGAATAAAGCCTGCGACTTTTGCACTGTATTTTTCGTATGGTATTTAATTGTTGTATTCTAGTTTTCCTGGTCTCATTTTAATAAATGGAAGACATATTACGGAATTGAGATATTTTGACTGGTTTAACAAGAAAAGTACCTTGAAATTGACTCCAAAAGTAGCAAAATTTCGATTTTTTACGCAAAGTTCCAAAAGTAGGCAAATCATGCTGTGCACCAATACACATCAACGGGTAGTCTAATATTCTTTCACAATTGCGCTGATATTATTAATACCAATTATAAACTAATGAAGTAGTCTGCATACAGAAATATTCCATTTTTTTGTGAGAAAAAAAAATCAATGAAAGCAAAGGAATTAACAGGGCGTGGGACATGACCTAATGAACAGATGAAATGTTATTTTAGTGCCAGAATATCTTTCCTTGTTTATTCTGGACCCATATTCGGAAATTGGCATCTTTTGAAATTTGTGTGAATTTTGCAAAATTGCTATATCTGACCACTGTATGGATAGAGATGAAATCGGTAAATGAGTGGTTTCTTGTACTCATTCGATAGAAAAGAATGGAGTTCTAGTGAAACATTTATGATTTTCGTTGACTAGTACAATGAAATTGGCTGAATATATGGACAGAAGTGGAAAAACGCAATTGCCTAAACTTGCCTAACCGCTAACTTCGCGAGAGCATAAGTTCGTAAGTTTTCCATCAAATTTCATACTTTTGGGTGTCATTATGATTGGAAAGATCTCTTCTTTTCACAAAAGAAAATAATATTTTTTTTTTTTTGAAATTTGGCCGACCTGAGAACAAGTCTGGGAGAGGCCCTGTCGACCCTGAAAGGGTTAAGTGAATGGGTAAGCCCCCCAATAATGTTAAGTATGGCCCATAATCCAAGGCATAATAGTAAACTCTCACTCTTTGCATTGCAACCACTATTGTATATACACAATTCTCAATGTACTGTTTGCAAAGACATTAATAAATAAATAAAATAAATAAAAATTTACACCACACATTGCCCTTAGACAGGAAATCTCTCACTGCCTTCCAGCCGCCTCCTTGCAGCAGCAAATCAGCAACCCAGCTTCACACCCATAAAGAGTGCTTGGTAACAATAACAAAAAAAACGGGGGCACAATACCTTGACCCGGAACGATACCCAAATAACCCACACTTAGAAGAGAGGAGCTTATGGCGACATTTTGGTCCGACTTGGACCAGTGTGACTTTGTAAATGGTCCATGTTGGACCGAAACATGGTCATAAGCTCCTCTCGTCTGTGTGTGGGTTATTTGTGTAAGAGCTTGTAACCGCTATCTTACGAGCATTCCCTTCTTTGCCTCCATGGATAAGGTTTTTTGTCTCCACAGATACCTCAATGCACCACTCGCCTTTTTTTCTTCATCAGTTCTATGGTTAACCTCATCCTTCATAAACCCATCCGCTGACAAGTCAACTCCTAAATATCTGAAAACATTCACTTCTTCCATACTCCCTCTCTCCAATGTGATATCCAATTTTTTTTATCTAAATCATTTGATACCCTCATCTCCTTACTCTTATCTATGTTCACTTTCAATTTTCTACCTTTACACACCTTCCCAAAGTCGTCCACTAATCTTTGCAACTCTTCTTTAGAATCTCCCATAGGCACAGTATCATCAGCAAAAAGTAACTGTGTCAATTCCCATTTTGTACTTGTTTCCCCATAATTTAATCCCACTCTTCTCCCCAACACCCTAGCATTTACTTCTTTTATAACCCCATCTATAAATATATTAAACAACCATGGTGACATTACACATCCCTAAGACCTACTTTACTGGGACATAATCTCCCTCTCTTCTACACACCCTAACCTGAGCCTCACTATCCTCATAAAAACTCTTTACAGCCTTTAGTAACTTAATACCTATTCCATATGCTTGCAACATCTGCCACATTGCTCCACTATCCACTCTATCATATTTTTTTTTTCTTTTTCAACAAGTCGGCCGTCTCCCACCGAGGCAGGGTGACCCAAAAAGAAAGAAAATCCCAAAAAAGAAAATACTTTCATCATCATTAAACACTTTTTCCTCACTCACACATAATCACTGTTTTTGCAGAGGTGCCCAGAATACAACAGTTTAGAAGTATATATATACACGTATAAAAATACACAATATATCCCTCCAAACTGCCAGTATCCCAAACCCCTCCTTTAGAGTGCAGGCATTGTACTTCCCATTTCCAGGGCTCAAGTCCGTTTATATAAAATAACCGGTTTCCCTGAATCCCTTCACTAAATATTACCCTGCTCACACTCCAACAGCTCGTCAGGTCCCAAACACCATTTGTCTCCATTCATTCCTATCTAACACGCTCACGCACGCTTGCTGGAAGTCCAAACCCCTCGCCCACAACACCTCCTTTACCCCCTCCCTCCAACTTTTTCAAGGACGACCCCTACCCCGCCTTCCTTCCCCTACAGATTTATACACTCTCCATGTCATTCTACTTTAATCCATTCTCTCTAAATGACCAAACCACCTCAACAAACCCTCTACAGCCCTCTGACTAATACTTTTATTAACTCCACACCTTCTCCTAATTTCCACACTCCGAATTTTCTACATAATATTTACACCACACATTGCCCTTAGACAGGACATCTCCACTGCCTCCAACCGCCTCCTCGCTGCAGCATTTACAACCCAAACTTCACACCCATATAAGAGTGTTGGTACTACTATACTTTCATACATTCCCTTCTTTGCCTCCATAGATAACATTTTTTCCCTCCACATATACCTCAATGCACCACTCACCTTTTTTCCTCCATCAATTCTATGATTAACCTCATCCTTCATAAATCCATCCACTGACACGGACACATTCACTTCTTCCATACTCCTCCTCCCTAATTTGATATCCAATTTTTCTTTATCTAAATCATTTGATACTCTCATCACCTTACTCTTTTCTATGTTCACTTTCAACTTTCTACCTTTACACACACTCCCAAATTCGTCCACTAACCTTGGCAATTTTTCTTTAGAATCTTCCATAAGCACAGTATCATCAGCAAAAAGTAACTGTGTCACTTCCCATTTTGTATTTAATTCCCCATAATATAATCCCCCCTCTCCCGAACACCATAGCATTTACTTCTTTTACAACCCCATCTATAAATATATTAAACAAACATGGTGACATTACACATCCCTGTCTAAGACCTACTATAACCGGGAAGTAGTCTCCCTCTCTTCTTCACACCTTAACCTGAGCCTCACTATCCTCATAAAAACTCTTTACAGCATTTTGTAACTTACCACCTATTCCATATACTTGCAACATCTGCCACATTGCTTCCCTATCCACTCTATCATATGCCTTTTCTAAATTCATAAATGCAATAAAAACTTCCGTACCTTTATCTAAATACTGCTCTCGTATATGCTTCAGTGTAAACACGTGATCTACACATCCCCTACCCACTCTAAAACCTTGCTCATCCACAATTCTACATTCTGTCTTACCTCTAATTCTTTCAATAATAACCCTACACTTTTCCTGGTATACTTTGTAAACTTATTCCTCTATAATTTTTACAATCTCTTTTGTCCCCATTCCCTTTATATAAAGTGACTATACACGCTCTCCGCCAAACCCTAGGTACCTTCCCCTCTTTCATACATTTATTAAACAAAAATATGTACCAACCACTCCAACACTATGTACCCCCCTGCTTTTAACATTTCTGTCATGATCCCGTCAGTTCCAGCTGCTTTACCCCTTTTCATTCTCCGTAATGCCTCACGCACCTCTCCCACACTCACATCCTGCTCTTCTTCACTCCTAAAAGATGGTATACCTCCCTGGGCAGTGCATGACATTACCGCCTCCCTTTTTTCGTCGACATTTAAAATTTCCTCAAAAGGAAGATTTGTTGCCTGATTGTGAGTAAGGTAGTAGGTTGGTAGACAGCAACCACCCAGAGAGGTACTACCGTCCTGCCAAGTGAGTGTAAAATGAAAGCCTGTAATTATTTTACATGATGGTAGGATTGCTTGTTTCTTTTGTCTGTCTCATAAATATGCAAGATTACAGGTACATCTTGCTACTTCTACTTACACTTAGGTCACACTAAACATACATGTTCACATTTATTTATACACACACTTCCGAGTTTTCTTTAATTTTATCTTAGTTCTTGTTCTTATTACTTTTTCCTTTTATATCTGTGGGGAAGTGGAATAAGAATCTTTCCTCCGTAACCCATACGTGTTGTAAAAGTCAACTAAAATGCCGGGAGCAATGGGCTAGTAACCCCTTTTCCTGTAATAATTACTAAAAATAATAAGAAGAAGAAAATTGTCAAAGTGGGAAGTCTGAATGTGCGTGGATGTTGTGCGAATGATAAGAAAGAGATGATTGTGGATGTTATGAATGAGAAGAAGCTGGATGTCCTGGCTTTAAATGAAACAAAGCTGAAGGGAGTAGGTGAGTTTCAGTGGAGAGGAATAAATGGGATAAGGTCAGGGGTTTCTAGTAGAGTTAGAGCTAAAGGAGTAGCAATAATGTTGAAGGATAAGCTATGACAGGAAAAGAGGGACTATAATTGCATTAATTCAAGGATTATGTGGAGTAAAATAAAGGTTGGATGTGAGAAGTGGGTTATAGTAAGTGCATATGCACCTGGGGAAGAGAGAAGAATAGAGGAGAGAGAGAGAGATTTTGGGAAATGTTGAGTGAATGCGTGGGGAGTTTTGAACCAAGTGTGAGAGTACTTGTGGTTGGGGATTTTAATGCTAATGTGGGTAAAAATGTTGTGGAGGGAGTAGTAGGTAAATTTGGAGTGCCAGGGGTAAATGAAAATGGGGAGCCTTTAACCCCTTGACTGTAGCAACCCCCAATCCTGAGGTGTCTCCTGGTGTCGCAAAATTTCAGAAAGAAAAAAAAACGATTTTTTCTTACGAAATGATAGAATCTTTTCCTGATTGCAATGATACCAAAAAAAATGAAATTTCATGGAAAACTGACGGAATTACGCTCTTGTGAAGTTAGCAACCTCGGCGATATTTACAAATCGGCGATTTCGCCCACTTTGAGCCCTATTTTCGGCTAATTCCATTGCTCCAGTCGACCAAACTTATAGCTATTTCTTTAGAACTCCATTTTTTCTATCGATTGAAAACAAGAAACTGCCCATTTACCGATTTTAACTACCTAGTAACATGGTCAGAAATTTGCAATTTGGCCAATTTCACGAAAATTAAAAAATATGACAATTTCAGAATAAGGTCCAGAATGAACAATGCAGGCATTCCTGGCTCTAAAATAAAATTTTTCCTTGTTCATCAGTCATGTCTCCAGGCACCTGTGATATTACTTTTGCTTTCTATTTTGAATTTTTATTCAAACAAAAAATAAAAGATTTACTGTTATGCAGACTACTGCAATATTGTAATACAATTATATAAATAATGTCACCCCATTCATGACTGCATATTAGAATGGCTACTTGGACATTTATTGGAAAATGACATCATTTGTTTACGTTTGAACATCGGCAAAAATCAAACATTTCCCCTATTTTGAGCTCCATTTCAAGGTTCTTTTCATAGCAAACCCAATCAAAATCACCGCTATTTCTATAATATGTTTTCCATTCTATCAAATGAGACCATGAAAACGAGAATACAACCATAAATACTACACGAAAATAGACCACAAATTCGGCATTTTAATTAAAATAAAAAGCAGTCAGAGTTGGGTTTTTTCTCATTATGCACTGCGTGCTCCAGGATTTTTTTTATATGGTGCACACTGACCAAACAGACCCATTCTGTCACATGTGGGCCTACCAGCTTTCTCCTGCTTGATTTGAAGCCGCTAGAATTTATGAGTATATATATGTCCAAAACACTGGCTCGTAAGACGTATATATGCAACCGAAACAGTCAAAGCGTTAATTGAGCTATGTGTAGGAAGAGGTTTGGTAATAAGTAATACATATTTTATGAAAAAGAGGATAAATAAATATACAAGGTATGATGTAGCACATAATGAAAGTAGTTTTAGATTATGTATTGGTGAATAAAAGGTTGATGGGTAGGCTCCAGGATGTACACGTTTATAGAGGGGCAACTGATATTTCGGATTATTATCTAGTTGTAGCTACAGTTAGAGTAAGAGGTAGATGGGAGAAGAGGAAAATGGCAACAACAAGTAAGAGGGAGGTGAAAGTGTATAACCTAAGGGAGGAGGAAGTTCGGGTGAAATATAAGCAACTATTGGCAGAAAGGTGGGCTGGTGCAGGTATGAGTAGTGGGGGGGTTGAAGAAGGTTGGAATAGTTTTAAAAATGAAATATTAGAATGTGGGGCAGAAGTTTGTGGTTATAGGAGGGTGGGTGCAGGGGGAAAGAGGAATGATTGGTGGAATGATGAAGTAAAGGGTGTGATAAAAGAGAAAAAGGTAGCTTATGAGAGGTATTTACAAAGCAGAAGTGTTATAAAAAGAGTAGAGTATATGGAGAGTAAAAGAAAGGTGAAGAGAGTGGTGAGAGAGTGCAAATGGAAAGCAGATAGAGTGGGAGAGGTACTGTTAAGAAATTTTAATGAAAATAAGAAAAAATTTTGGAGTTAAACAAGTTAAGAAAGCCTAGGGAACAAATGGATTTTTCAGTTAAAAATGGAGTAGGGGAGTTAGTAGATGGGGAGATGGAGGTTTTGGGTAGATGGCGAGAATATTTTGAGGAACTTTTAAATGTCGACTCTATCATATGCCTTTTCTAACCCATAAATGCAATGAAAACTTCCCTACCTTTATCTAAATACCATAAAGTGTATGGTAAAGTTATAATTGAAAGAATTAAGAGTAAGACGGAGAATAGGATAGCAGATGAACAAGGAGGCTTTAGGAAAGGTAGGGGGTGTGTGGACCAGGTGTTTACAGTGAAACATATAAGTGAACAGTATTTAGATAAGGCTAAAGAGGTCTTTGTGGCATTTATGGATTTGGAAAAGGCGTATGACAGGGTGGATAGGGGGGCAATGTGGCAGATGTTGCAAGTGTATGGTGTAGGAGGTAGGTTACTGAAAGCAGTGAAGAGTTTTTACGAGGATGTGAGGCTCAAGTTAGAGTATGTGGAAAGAGGGAAATTTTTTCCCAGTAAAAGTAGGCCTTGACAAGGATGTGTGATGTCACCGTGGTTGTTTAATATATTTATAGATGGGGTTGTAAGAGAAGTAAATGCGAGGGTCTTGGCAAGAGGCGTGGATTAAAAGATAAAGAATCACACACAAAGTGGGAGTTGTCACAGCTGCTCTTTGCTGATGACACTGTGCTCTTGGGAGATTCTGAAGAGAAGTTGCAGAGATTGGTGGATGAATTTGGTAGGGTGTGCAAAAGAAGAAAATTAAAGGTGAATACAGGAAAGAGTAGGTTATGAGGATAACAAAAAGATTAGGTGATGAAAGATTGAATATCAGATTGGAGGGAGAGAGTATGGAGGAGGTGAACGTATTCAGATATTTGGGGAGTGGACGTGTCAGCGGATGGGTCTATGAAAGATGAGGTGAATCATAGAATTGATGAGGGAAAAAGAGTGAGTGGTGCACTTAGGAGTCTGTGGAGACAAAGAACTTTGTCCTTGGAGGCAAAGGGGGAATGTATGAGAATATAGTTTTACCAACGCTCTTATATGGGTGTGAAGCGTGGGTGATGAATGTTGCAGCGAGGAGAAGGCTGGAGGCAGTGGAGATGTCATGTCTGAGGGCAATGTGTGGTGTGAATATAATGCAGAGAATTCGTAGTTTGGAAGTTAGGAGGAGGTGCGGGATTACCAAACTGTTGTCCAGAGGGCTGAGGAAGGGTTGTTGAGGTGGTTCGGACATGTAGAGAGAATGGAGCGAAACAGAATGACTTCAAGAGTGTATCAGTCTGTAGTGGAAGGAAGGCGGGGTAGGGGTCGGCCTAGGAAGGGTTGGAGGGTGGGGGTAAAGGAGGTTTTGTGTGCGAGGGGCTTGGACTTCCAGCAGGCATGCGTGAGCGTGTTTGATAGGAGTGAATGGAGACAAATGGTTTTTAATACTTGACGTGCTGTTGGAGTGTGAGCAAAGTAACATTTATGAAGGGATTCAGGGAAACCGGCAGGCCGGACTTGAGTCCTGGAGATGGGAAGTACAGTGCCTGCACTCTGAAGGAGGGGTGTTAATGTTGCAGTTTAAAAACTGTAGTGTAAAGCACCCTTCTGGCAAGACAGTGATGGAGTGAATGATGGTGAAAGTTTTTCTTTTTCGGGCCACCCTGCCTTGGTGGGAATCGGCCGGTGTGATAATAAAAAAATAAAAAAAAATATATATGTTTCAATGTAAACACTTGATCTACACATCCCCTACCCACTCTAAAGCCTCCTTGCTCATCTGCAATCCTCTCTGTCTTACCTCTAATTTTTTCAATAATAACCCTGCCGTACACTTTTCCTGGTATACTCAGTAAACTTCTTCTTCCTTTCAACAAACTGGCCATATCCCACCGAGGCAGGGCGGCCCAAAAATAAAAACAAAAGTTTCTCTTTTTAACTTTAGTAATGGGTTACTAGCCCCTTGCTCCAGGCATTTTAGTCACCTCTTACGACACGCATGGCTTACAAAGGAAGAATTCTGTTCCACTTTCCCATAAAAAACTCAGTAAACTTATTCCCCTATAATTTTTACAGTCTCTTTTGTCCCCCTTCATTTTATATAAAGGAACTATAAATGCCCTCTGCCAATTCCTAGGTACCTTCCCCTCTTTCATACATTTATTAAACAAAAATACCAACCACTCTGACACTATATCCTCCCCTGCTTTTAACATTTCTGTCATGATCCCGTCAGTTCCAGCTGCTTTACCGCCTTTCATTCTCCGTAATGCCTCATGAACCTCCCCCACACTCACATCCTGCTCTTCTTCTCTCCTAAAAGATGTTATACCTCCCTGGCCAGTGCATGAAATTACCGCCTCCCTTTCTTCATTGACATTTAAAAGTTCCTCAAAATATTCCCGCTATCTACCCAATACCTCCAGCTCCCCATCTACTAACTCCCCTACTCTGTTTTTAATTGACAAATCCATTCATTCCCTAGGCTTTCTTAACTTGTTTATCTTGCTCCAAAACTTTTTCTTATTTTCATCAAAATTTCTTGACAGTGCCTCTCCCACTCTATCATCTGCTCTCCTTTTGCACTCTCTTACCACTATTTTCACCTCTCTTTTACTCCCCATATACTCTGCTCTTCTTATAATATTTCAGCTTTGTAAAAACCTCTCATAAGCTACCTTTTTCTCTTTTATCACACCCTTTACTTCACCATTCTACCAATCACTCCTGTTTCCTCTTGCACCCACCCTCCTATAGCCACAAACTTCTACCTCACATTCTAATAATGCATTTTTAAAACTATTCCAACCCTCTTTAACCCCCTCCCCCCCCCACCCACTACTCATACTTGCACTAACCTACCTTTCTGCCAATAGCTGCTTATATCTCACCCTAACTTCCTCCTCCCTTAGTTTATACACTTTCACCTCTCTCTTACTTGCTGTTGCCATTTTTCTTTTGTCCCATCTACCTCTTACTCTAACTGTAGCTACAACTAAATAATGATCCGATATATCAGTTGCCCCTCTATAAACATGTATATCCTGAAGCCTACCCATCAACCTTTTATCCACCAATTCATAATCAAACAAACTACTTTCATTACATGCTGTATCATACTTATGTTAATATGTTAAGTAGCATGTTTATTATATAATTTTGAAAAAAAAATGTCATAGATGAATTAATCAAAATGTCTATATTAACATAATATATGACATTTAATGCACTTCAGAGTGATTATTATTGTGTGTTATTATTATGATTATTAATATGGTGTCTTCAAGACTAATAAGACACTCTCAGTGATTTTAATGTGTACCTGCATGCCAGCACAGTGTGTAAGTTTATTTAGGTACAGGTACACATAAGTAAAATTATCAGAGTATACAGGTCTCCCTCAACATTTGCGAGGGTTAGGGGATCAAGAGCCTCGCGAATGTTGAAAAACCTTGAATGTTTGGTGCCTCAATATATTGTAGGGAAATCTAATTCAATACTGCTTCCTTAACGTATTGAACCATGTACAATCATAAAACACATGGAAACATCATAAAATATATATTTTTCTTTTTCTTTTTTTTTTTTTCCAACAAACCGGCCGTATCCAACCAAGGCAGGGTGGCCTCCCTCCCCCCCAAAAAAAAAAAATTCTCTTTTTAAATTTAGTAACCTATACAGGAAAAGGGGTTACTAGCCCCTTGCTCCTGGCATTTTAGTTGCCTCTTAAAACACTCATAGCTTATGGAGGAAGAATTCTGTTCCACTTCCCCATGGAGATAAGAGGAAATAAACAAGAACAAGAACTAGTAAGAAAATAGAAGAAAACCCAGAGGGGTGTGTATATATATGCTTGTACATGTATGTGTAGTGTGACCTAAATGTAAGTAGAAGTAGCAAGACGTACCTGAAATCGTGCATGTTTCTTTCTTTCTTTCAACACACCGGCTGTATCCCACCGAGGCAGGGTGGCCCAAAAGGAAAAATGAAAGTTTCTCCTTTTACATTTAGTAATATATACAGGAGAAGGTGTTACTAGCCCCTTGCTCCTGGCATTTTAGTTGCCTCTTACAACACGCATGGCTTACAGAAGAAGAATTCTGTTCCACTTCCCCATGGAGGTTAGAGGAAATAAACAAGAACAAGAACTAGAAAGAAAATAGAAGAAAACCCAGAGGGGTGTGTATATATATATATGCTTGTACATGTGTGTGTAGTGTGACCTAAGTGTAAGAAGTAGCAAGATGTACCTGAAATCTTGCATGTGTATGAGACAGAAAAAAAAGACACCAGCATTCTTACCATCATGTAAAACAATTACAGGCTTCCGTTTTACACTCACTTGGCAGGACGGTAGTACCTCTCTGGGCGGTTGCTGTTTACCAACCTACTACCTATGATTGAAGTACATATTGTATGAAATTAAAGAGCAAATCAAGATAATGGTTTCCCTGAATTCTCAGTGCAATGATCAATTTAGTTTGCATTGGAGCAAGATTGTTAGTTTGTATGTGTAAAGAAAGATTAACATTGTGAAATGCATGTTTTATAATTTTTTCAGTCCAGGACAGCAGGATCCGACCCATGAGTCTCATGAAGTTCAAGAGGGTATATTAAGTGTGCTGGAGAGAGGAGGAGATGTGTCAGTCAGGATCCTTGAGCAGTTGCTTGGAGCAGGAGAGGCAAGTATCAATTAAGAATTCTGTTTTAACAAAGCAGTAACATCTTACTATACAGGAGGGCCCCCACACATACAGCACCCTCTTTTTGGTGTTCCACATTTTTAGTTGACTTTCAGTTGAGCTATTGCTCATTATGTTTGGTTCTTTTACTGCTTTTCTGCCATGTTTACTGTTTTCGTACAACAGTTGTGTAACAGAAGGGCGACCTGCACCTTATTTCAAGTTAAGTATTGTATTTACTGTGTATTTAATTATTTTTATCTGTTTTTTTCATACTTAGCTGTATTGAGCACTTAATGCAGTGGTACATCGAGTTACGAACTTAATTCATTCCAGAAGGCTGTTCGAGTGCCGAATTTGTTCCCATAAGGAATAATGTAAATTAGATTAGTCCGTTTCAGACCCCCAAAAATACACTTACAAAAGCAAACTTACATAATTGTTCGAATTGGGAGCTGTTCGAAACTCGAGGTTTCACTGTATGTATATGTTAGTGTAAACACGTTATCAGGCATTTTAGACAAATTTGATGATGATGATAAAAGATGCTTTTTTCCACCTGCCAGCAATTTTCATTTATTGTGTGGGGTCAGGAACCTAAACGGGGCCCTCAGGATGAACTGAAGGTGCACAATACTGCTCTCAGGATGAACTGAAGGTGCATAATGCTGCTCTCAGGATGACCTGAAGGTGCACAGTACTGTTCTCAGGATGACCTGAAGGTGCACAGTACTGCTACCAGGGTGACCTGAAGGTGCACAATACTATCAGGATGACCTGAAGGTGTACAATACTACTACCAACATGAACTAAGGGTGCACACTGCCACTCTCAGGATTAACTGAGGGTGCACAATACTTCTCTCAGGATTAACTGAGGGTGCACAATACTACTCCCAGCATGAACTGAAGGTGCACATTATCACTCAGGATGAACTAAGGGTGCACAATACTACTCTCAGGATGAACTAAGGGTGCACAATACTACTCTCAGGATGAACTGAGGGTACACAATATTATTATCAGGATGAACTGAGGGTGCAAACTCAGCAAACAAAGCTCCCCTACATACCATCAATACGATGACATTTATCTTTGCAAACATACATGGTCTAAAGCTATCAACAAACAACAAAATACCTTTCGTCAGTTGACTGCTCACGCAGTCAGACGGAATGTTTGTGGCCTAAATGGGTTCATCCTGTATATATTTTTTGAAGATACCTAAGAATTAGAGGTAAGACAGAGAGCAAGATTGCAGGTGGATGAGGAGGCTTTAGAATGGGTAAGGGATGTGTAGATCAAGTGTTTACATTGAAGCATATATATGAACAGTATTTAGATAAAGGTAGGGAAGTTTTCATTGCATTTATGAATTTAGAAAAGGCATATGATAGGGTGGATAGGGGAGCAGTGTGGCAGATGTTGCAAGAGTATAGAAGAGGTAGTTAAGTACTAAATGCTGTAAAGGTTAGTGGACGAGTTTGGGAGTGTGTGTAAAGGTAGAAAGTTGAAAGTGAACATTGAAAAGAGTAAGGTGATGAGGGTATCAAATTATTTAGATAAAAAAAAATTGGATATCAAATTGGGGAGGAGTATGGAAGAAGTGAATGTTTTCAGATACTTGGGAGTTGACGTGTTGGCGGATGGATTTATGAAGGATGAGGTTAATCATAGAATTGATGAAGAAAAAAAAGTGAGTGGTGCATTGAGGTATATGTGGATACAAAAAACGTTATCTATGGAGGCAAAGAAGGAATGTATGAAAGTATAGTAGTACCAACACTCTTATATGGGTGTGAAGCTTGGGTTGTGAATGCAGCAGCGAGGAGACGGTTGGAGGCAGTGGAGATGTCCTGTCAAAGGGCAATGTGTAGTGTAAATATTATGCAGAAAATTCGGAGTGTGGAAATTAGGAGGAGGTGTGGAGTTACCAAAAGTATTAGTCAGAGGGCTGAAGAGGGGTTGTTGAGGTAGTTTGGTCATTTAGAGAGGATGGAAAAAAGTAGAATGACTTAGAGAGCATATAAATCTGTAGGGGAAGGAAGACGGGGTAGGGGTCATCCTACGAAAGGTTGGAGGGAAGGGGTGAATGAGGTTTTGGTGACGAGATGTTTGGACTTCCAGCAAGCATGCGTGAGCATGTTAGATAGGAGTGAATGGAGCAGGGTAATATTTTGTAAAGGGATTCAGGGAAACTGTTTAGCCAGACTTGAGTCTCGGAGGTGGGAATTAATATGTCTGTGTACTTTAAACCCTGAACTGTCCTAACTTAGATCTACGTTCTTGCTGCTAGCACTCGAAATGTAGATCACCGTTTTATTTTTCCTGCCTCCAAATTTGGCACGATGGGTCTAAGTTGCCTGGTCAGTATAGATTGGGTCTTAACACTCGGTGTGCACAGTACGTATTAAAATATCTGGGACCACTTAATACCTTGTAGGGGCACCAGTTCAATTGAGTGCCAGCTAAAGCAAGCAGCGCAGCAAACGCTTAAAGAGGAAAGTGATGTTGACCCTGAGTTTAGTGGCTTTGACATGGATGTGGCCACAAGTGGTCGAGGAAATATCAAAAACCTCAATAATAACCCATGTGCAGCATCCTTTCAATTTTGATATCACTAGTTGTGTCATCCTGCCAGAATGTCCTATAACGTATGCCCTAATTGAAAAGAAACAATTCTGGAATGTGTAATACCTGTTCGGCAGGCCGGCTGGCTGGCCGGCAGCTGGCTGGATGGGTGGGTGGGTGGGTGTCTAATTGACTTTGGCTGTCTCTCTCTCCATCTGTCTGTACACATAATCCATCTGTCAGGTACACATAAATACAGTTATTATACATATTGTAAATTACCTAGAATATCCCCCCCCCCAAAAAAAAAAATCCAGACAAAGTGCTATGCTGTACTTGTAGATATAAGGCATAATAAACATGACTGGCAAGTAATACGCATTTTCACTTGTTCAGGAATCAGACGTGACGACTGCATCATGTGTAATGGTATAAACCTTGGTAATAAATACCGACAAGTTGGTTTAGTAAGACACGTAAGCAAACACTATGACATATTTATTAGAAAACATTTCGGTCCTGGGGACCTTGATCACTTCTAACATACAGAGGTAGAAAGACATTATATATAGGCAGAGAGTGAGGTGTGAGTGACGCATGGTGACCTGAAGAATGCCATGTTGGGATGAGAACGGGTAGACGATGACATCATGTGACTCTTCTGTTGTTGGGTTGGTGGTGCTTAGCTTGCTTGAGTATCAGGCTAAGCACCACCAACCCAACAACACAGGAGTCACATGATCTCATCGTCTACCCGTCCTCATCCCAACATGGCATTCTTCAGGTCACCATGCGTCACTCACACCTCACTCTCCGCCTATATATAATGTCTTTCTACCTCTGTATGTTAGAAGTGATCAAGGTCCCAGGACCGAAATGTTTTCTAATAAATATGTCACAGTGTTCACTTACGTGTCTTTCTAAACCATCACGTGTAATACTTGTTGGTTCATGAGCAGCTCTTTCTCTGAGACAAAAAGAGACAAGCAGACAGAGAGACAGGAAGAGAGACAGAAAGACAGATATCCATAGACAGAGATGAAGAGACAGAGCTAGACAGACACAGACAGATACATAGAAAGACAGAAAGACAGACAGACATGTTTATGTGTAGCAGTGAAACCAAATACAGTGGACTCCCGGTTCGCGATATTAATCCGTTCCTGAGAACTCATCGTAAACCAAAATTATCGGAAAGCGAATCAATTTTCCCCATAAGAAATAATGGAAATCAAATTAATCCGTGCAAGACACCCAAAAGTATGAAAAAAAAAACTTTTACCACATGAAATATTAAGTTTAATGCAATAGAATAATTACAATAACAACAATAACAATAGAATAATAACAATAGAATAATTGACCCTTACCTTTAATGAAGATCTGGTGATGATTGATGGGATGGGAGGAGGGGAGAGTGTTGAACCTATTGTTTAGAAGGGGAATCCCCCTCCATTAGGACTTGAGGTAGCAAGTCCTTTTCCGGGGTTACTTCCCTTCTTCTTTTAATGCCACTAGGACCAGCTTGAGAGTCACTGGACTTCTGTCGCACAACATATCTGTCCATAGAGGCCTGTATCTCTCGTTCCTTTGTGACTTTCCTAAAGTGGTTCACAACAGTGTCATTGTACAGGTTGCCAACACGGCTTGCAGTAGCTGTCTGAGGGTGATTTTCATCAGAAAAGCTTTGCACTTCAAGCCACTTTGCACACATTTCCTTTTGCAAGAACAGCTTCCTTGATTGCCATTTTCCTGCTCACTATAGTAGAGATGGTTGATTGGGGTTTACTATACAACTTGGCCAGCTCCGACATACGCACTCCACTTTCGTACTTTGCAATTATCTCTTTCTTCAATAGTCATTAGCACCCTTGGTCTCGAAGGGTTGGCACTAGAAGCTTTCTTGGGGCCCAGGGTGACTTATTTTGCAGAAACAAGCACCAAAAACAGTGATGATATGGATAATATGGAATATACCGAATGTATCCTTAGATGCGTGCACACTGGATGGCTTGTAAATGCTGGCACACACGGGGCAGTTCAGGCCACACGTGGACACGTCTTGTACGAATCGCATTGCATACCGGGTTTTGTAACGGGACCCAAGACAAATTTTTTTGCGATATAATGCATCGGATACTGGATTTATCGGATACTGATAGCATTGCGAACCAGGGGTCCACTGTAAAGCCAAGGCAGTGCACGATCGTCAATTGTCATTCCACTGCTGCACTGACAGCAGTGGAGTGACACTCATCTTACGCTGTGCTTCAAGGAGATTCATATATACTCCAGCATGTCTAAAACAAATAGCAGATGAACAAGGAGGCTTTAGGAAAAGTAGGCAGTGTGTAGAGCAAGTGTTTACAATGAAATATATAGGTGAACAGTATTTACATAAGGGTAAAGAGGTTTTTGTGGCATTTATGGATTTGGAAAAGGCATATGACAGGGTGGATAGGTGGGCAGTGTGGCAGATGTTCCAAATGTATGGAATAGGAGGTAGGCTACTGAAAGCAGTGAAGAGTTTTTACGAGGATGGTGAGGCTCAAGTTAGAGTATGTAGGAGAGAGGGAGATTATTTCCCAGTAAAAGTAGGCCTTAGACAAGGATGTGTGATGTCACCATGGTCGTTCAATATATTTATAGATGGGCTTGTAAGAGAAGTGAATGCACTGGTGTTGGCAAGAGGTGTGGGGTTAAAAGTTAACCCTTTCAGGGTTTTCGACGTACTAATACGGCTTACTCACCAGGGTTATTGACGTACTAGTACACCTAAATTCTAGCGCCTTCAAATCTAGTGAGAGAAAGCTGGTAGACCTACATATGAAAGAATGGGTCTATGTGGTTAGTGTGCACAGTGTAAAAAAAAACCTGCAGCACACAGTGCGTAATGTTTTTGGTTTAAAACAGCGACTTTGCACTTTATTTTCGTATGGTATTCATGGTTGTATTCTAGTTTTCCTGGTCTCATTTTATAGAATGGAAGACATATTACAGAAATTGAGATGATTTTGATTGGTTCACAATGAAAAGTACCTTGAAATTGAGCTCAAAGTAGCAGAAATGTTCAATTTTTGCCAAAGTTCAAAAGTAAACAAATCATGCCACGCGTCCAATACACGTCAACTGGTGAGTCTAACGTTCTTTTACAAGTGCACTGATATTATTTATACCATTTCTACATTAATGCAGTAAGTAGTCTGCATAACAGTAAATCTTCTATTTTTTGTGAGAAATTTTGTGTGAAATTGGCAAAATTGCTAATTTCTGACCACCTTATTGGATACTTGAAATCATTAAATGGGTGGTTTCTTGTACTCATTCGATAGAAACAATAGAGTTCTAGCAAAATAGTTATGATTTTTGTCGACTAGGTTACAGAGGAATTGGCCTTAAATAGGGCTCAAAGTCTGCAAAATTGCCGATGCATAAACATCGTCAAGACCACTAACTTCGTGAGAGCATAATTCCGTAAGTTTTCCATCAAATTTCATACTTTTGGTGTCATTATGATCAGGAAAGCCCCTCAAGGAAGGTTCCTTGATGTTGGTGAGGGGCTCTTGATTTAGGGAATTGGATCTGTGCTCCAGTTCCCCGAATTAAGCCTGAATGCCTTCCACATCCCCCCCCCCAGGCGCTGTATAATCCTCCGGGTTTAGCGCTTCCCCCTTGATTATAATAATAATAATGATCAGGAAAAGATTCTCTATCGTTTGATAAGAATTTTTTTTTTTTTTTTCCCGAAAATTTTTCGACCCTGAGAACAAGTTTAGGAGAGGGCCTCTCGACGTTGAAAGGGTTAAAGAATCTAACAGAAAGTGGAAGTTGCCACAGTTGCTCTTTGCTGATGACACTGTGTTTTTGGGAGATTCTGAAGAGAAGTTGCAGAGGTTGGTGGATGAGTTTGGTAGGATATGTAAAAGAAGAAAATTAAAAGTGAACAGAGGAAAGAGTAAGGTGATGAGGATAACAAAAAAATTAGGTAATGTAAGCTTGGATATCAGATTGGAGGGAGAGAGTATAGAGGAGGTGAATGTGTGTATTCAAATATTTAGGAATGGACATGTCAGCAGATGGATCTATGAAAGATGAGGTGAATCATAGAATTGATGAGGGGAAAAAGGTGAGTGGTGCACTAAGGAGTCTGTGGAGACAAGGAACTTTGTCCGTGGAAGCAAAGAGGGGAATGTATGAGAGTATGTATAGTTATACCAGTGCTCTTATATGGGTGCGAAGCATGGGTGGTGAATGTTGCAACAAAGAGAAGGCTGGAAGCAGTGGAGATGTCATGCCTGAGGGCATGTGTGGTGTGAATATAATGCAGAGAATTCATAGTTTGGAAATTAGGAGGAGGTGCAGGATTACCAAAGCTATTATCAAGAGGGCTGAGGAGGGGTTGTTCAGGTGGTTCAGACATGTAGAGAGGATGGAATAAAATAGAATGACTTCAAGAATGTATAAATCTGTAGTGGAGGGAAGACAGGGTAAAGGTCGGCCTAGGAGAGGGTGGAGGGAGGAGTTAAAGGAAGTTTTGTGTGCGAGGGGCTTGGACTTCCAGCAAGCATGCGTGAACACGTTAGATAGGAGTGAATGGAGGCAAATGATCTTTAGGACTTGGTGTGCTGTTGGAGTGTGAGCAGGGCAATATTTATGAAGGGATTCAGGGAAACTGGCAGGCTGGACTTGAGTCCTGGAGATGGGAAGTACAGTGCCTGCACTCTGCAGGAGGGTTGTTAATGTTACAGTTTTATAGCTGTAGTGTAAGCCCACCTCTGGCAAGACAGTGATGGATTGAATGATGATGAAAGTTTTTCTTATTTACGCCTCCTTACCTTGGTGGGAAACTCCCACTTTATGTTAGATTCTTTATCTTTTAACCCCACACCTCTTGCCAGCACCTGAACATTCACTTCTCTTACAACCCAATCTATAAATATATTGAACAACCATGGTGACATCACACATCCTTGTCTAAGGCCTACTTTTACTGGGAAATAATCTTCCTCTCTCCTACTTACTCTATCTTGAGCTTCACTATCCTCATAAAAACTCTTCACTGCTTTCAGTAACCTACCTCCTATTCCTTACATTTGCAACATCTGCCACACTGCCCACCTATCATCCCTGTCATATGCCTTTTCCAAATCCATAAATGCCATGAAAACCTCTTTACCCTTATCTAAATACTGTTCACCTATATGTTGTACTGTAAACACTTGGTCTACACACTCCCTACCTTTCCTAAAGCCTCCTTGTTCATCTTCTATCCTACTCTCTTGTCTTACTCTTAATTTTTTCAAAAATAACTCTACCATGCACATTACCAGGTATACTCAACAGACTTATTATGCTATAATTTTTGCACTTTGTTTTGTCCCCATTGCCTTTTATACAAGGAACTATGCAAACACTCTGCCAATCCCTAGGTACCTTACCCTCTTCCATACATTTATTAAATAAAAGAACCAACCACTCCAGAACTATAACCCCACCTGCTTTTAACATTTCTATCTTTATCCCATCAATCCCAGTTACCTTATCCCCTTTCATTCTACCCACCCACTGCCTCACAAACCTCCCCCACACTTACAACTGGCTCTTCCTCACTCCTACAAGATGTTATTCCGCCTTGCCCTATACATGAAATCACAGCTTCCCTATCTTCATCAACATTTAACAATTCCTCAAAATCTTCCCTACATCTTCCTGACAACTCTAACTCTCCATTTAATAGCTCTCATGTTCTGTTTTTCACTGTCAAATCCATTCACTCCCTAGCCTTCTTCAACTTATTAATGTAACTCCAAAACATTTTCTTATTTTCAAGAAAATGTGTTTATAACTTCTCACCTACGCTCTCATTTACTCTCTTTTTTACATTGCATCACCACTCTCTTAACCCCTCTTTTTCTCTTCTTGTATTCTTCCCTACTTGTATTACTTCTACTTTGTAAAAACCTCTCACATGCTAACTTTTTCTCTCTTACTACTCTCTTTACATCATCATTCCACCAATCGCTCTTCTTCCCTCCCACACCCACTTCCTGTAGCCACAGACCTCTGCTGAACACTCTAACACTACATTCTTAAACCTACCCCATACATCTTTGACCCCATTGCCTATACAGTGGACCCTCGACCAACGATATTAATGCGTTCCTGAGAGCTCATCGTTAGTCGAAATTATCATTAGTCGAGTTGATTTTCCCCATAAGAAATTATGCAAATCAAACTAATCCATTCCTGACGCCCCAAAGTATTGAAAAAAAAAAAATTTTACCACATGAAATATTAATTTTAATACACACAAACTGAAGAAGACATGTACAATTACTGACACTTACCTTTATTGAAGATCTGGTGATGATTGATGGGATGGGAGGAGGGGAGAGTTTCGATGGTGTTAGTGTTTAGAAGGGGAATCCCCTTCCATTAGGACTTGAGGTGTCAAGTCCTTTTCCAGGGTTACTTCCCTTCTTTTAATGCCACTAGGACCAGCTTGAGAGTCACTGGACCTCTGTTGCACAACATATCTGTCCATAGAGCTCTGTACCTCCCGTTCCTTTACGATTTGTCTAAAATGGGCCACAACATTGTCGTTGTAATAGTCACCAGCACGGCTTGCAATAGCTGTGTTAGGGTGATTTTCATCCATAAAGGTTTGCGGTTCAACCCGCTTTGCACACATTTCCTTAATCTTTGAAGTAGGCACAATGGATTCCACAACTGGCATAGGCATCTCAGGGTTAGCCCCAAACCCTTCAAAATCTTTCTTAATTTCCATACTAATTCTCACCCTTTTTATCATAGGGATGGCACTAGAAGCTTTCCTTGGGCCCATGGCGACTTATTTTGCAGGTGCAATCACTAAAAACGCTGTGATAATATGAAATGTTCCGATTGTATGTTTGGATGCGACCGCGGTGGCTGGCTTGTAAACACTGCACAGGCCACACGTGGACGCGTCTCAAACGGAACAAATCGCGTTGGTTAAGTTTTTTAGCGTTAGTCGAGGCAAAAATTTTGCATTAAAATGTATCGCTAGTCGGATTTAACGTTATACGATGCCATTGTTGGTTGAGGATCCACTGTACTCTCACTAGCCCATCTCTCCTCCAATAGTTGTTTATATGTTATCCTAACTGCCTCCTCCTTTAATTTATAAACCTTCACCTCTCTCTTACTTGCTGCTTCTATTTTCTTTGTATCCCATTTACCTGTTACTCTCACTGTAGCTACAACTAAAAAATGATCTGATATATCTGTGGCCCCTCTGTAAACATGTACATCCTTAAGTCTACTCAACAGTCTTTTATCTACCAACACGTAGTCCAACGAACTACTGTCATTACTTCCTACATCATATCTTGTATACTTATTTATCTTCTTTTTCTTAAAATATTTTTATATTATTAACACACTGGCCGATTCCCACCAAGGCAGGGTGGCCCAAAAAAGAAAAACTTTCACCATCATTCACTCCATCACTGTGTTGCCAGAAGGGTGCTTTACAGTACAGTTTTTAAACTGCCACATTAACACCCCTCCTTCAGAGTGCAGGCACTGTACTTCCCATCTCCAGGACTCAAGTCCGGCCTGCCGGTTTCCCTGAATCCCTTCATAAATGTTACTTTGCTCACACTCCAACAGCACGTCAAGTATTAAAATCCATTTGTCTCCATTCACTCCTATCAAACATGCTGACGCATGCCTGCTGGAAGTCCAAGCCCCTTGCACACAAAGCCTCCTTTACCCCCTCCCTCCAACCTTTCCTAGGCCGACCCCTACCCCTCCTTCCTTCCACTACAGACTGATACACTATTGAAGTCATTCTGTTTCACTCCATTCTCTCTACATGTCTGAACCACCTCAACAACCCTTCCTCAGCCCTCTGGACAACAGTTTTGGCAATCCTGCACCTCCTCCATTCTTCCAAACTACAAATTATCTGCATTATATTCACACCACACATTGCCCTCAGACATGACATCTCCACTGCCTCCAGCCTTCTCCTCGCTGCAACATTCATCACCCATGCTTTACACCCATATAAGAGCATTGGTAAAACTATACTCTCATACATTCCCCTCTTTGCCTCCAAGGACAGAGTTCTTTGTCTCCACAGACTCCTAAGTGCACCGCTCACCCTTTTCCCCTCATCAATTCTGTGATTCACCTCATCTTTCATAGACCCATCCACTGACACGTCCACTCCCAAATATCTGAATACATTCACCTCCTCCATACTCTCTCCCTCCAGTCTAATATCCAATCTCTCATCACCTAATCTTTTTGTTATCCTCATAACCTTACTCTTTACTCTTTCCTGTATTCACTTTTAATTTTCTTCTTTTACATACCCCTTCCAAATTCATCCACCAACCTCTGCAACTTCTCTTCAGAATCTCCCATGAGCACAGTGTCATCAGCAAAGAGCAGCTGTGACAACTCCCACTTTATGTGTGATTCTTTATCTTTTAACTCCACGCCTCTTACCAAGACACTCGCATTTACTTCTCTTACAACCCCATCTATAAATATATTAACCCTTTGACTGTCGCGGCCGTATATATACGTCTTACGAGGTACCGTGTTTGGCGTACGTATGTATATTCATAAACTCTAGCGGCTTCAAATCAAGCAGGAGAAAGCTGGTAGGCCCACATGTGAGAGAATGGGTGTGTGTGGTCAGTGTGCACCATATAAAAAAAATCCTGGAGCACGCAGTGCATAATGAGAAAAAAAAGTCCGACCATTTTTTTAATTAAAATGCCGACTTTGTGGTCTATTTTCGTATAGGATTTATGGTTGTATTCTCGTTTTCTTGGTCTCATTTGATAGAATGGAAAACATATTATAGAAATAGTGGTGAGTTTGATTGATTTTACTATAAAAAGAACCTGGAAATGGAGCTCAAAGTATGGGAAATGTTTTGATTTTTGCCAATGTTCAAAAGTTAACAGATTATGTCATTGTCCAATAAATGTCCAACTAGTCATTCTAATATGCAGTCATGAATGGGTTGATGTTATTTATACAATTATTACAGTATTGCAGTAGTCTGCATAATAGTAAATCTTCTATTTTTTGTTTGAATAAAAATTCATAATAGAAAGCAAGAGTAATATCAGAGGGGCCTGGAGACATGACTGATGAACAGAGAAAATGTTATTTAAGAGCCAGGAATGTCTGCATTGTTCATTCTGGACCTTATTTTGAAATTGTCATATTTTTTAATTTTCGTGAAATTGGCCAAATTGCAAATTTCTGACCACATTATTGGGTAGTTGAAATGGGTAAATGGGCAGTTTCTTGTACTCAATCGATAGAAAAGCAGAGTTCTAAAGAAATAGCTATGAGTTTGGTCGACTGGAACAACGGAATTAGCCAAAAATAGGGCTCAAATTGGGCGAAATCGCCGATTTGTAAATATTGCCGAGGTCGCTAACTTCGCAAGAGCATAATTCCGTCAGTTTTCCATCAAATTTCGTTTTTTTGGTGTCATTACAATCGGGAAAAGATTCTCTTATCATTTCATAAGATTTTTTTTTTTTTTTTTTTTTTTTTTTTTTTTTTTTTTTTTTTTTTTTTTTGAAATTTTGTGACACCAGGAGACACCTCAGGATTGGGGGTTGCGACAGTCAAGGGGTTAAACAACCACGGTGACATCACACATCCTTGTCTAAGGCCTACCTTTACTGGGAAATAATCTCCCTCTTTCCTACATACTCTAACTTGAGCTTCACTATCCTCGTAAAAACTCTTCACTGCTTTCAGTAACCTACCTCCTATACCATACACCTGCAACATCTGCCACATTGCCCCCCTATCCACCCTGTCATACGCCTTTTCCAAATCCATAAATGCCACAAAAACCTCTTTAGCCTGATCTAAATACTGTTCACTTATATATTTCACTGTAAACACCTGATCCACACACACCCTACCTTTCCTAAAGCCTCCTTGTTCATCTGCTATCCTATTCTCCGTCTTACTCTTAATTTTTAAATAATAACTCTACCATACACTTTACTAGGTATACTCAACAGACTTATCCCCGTATAATTTTTGCACTCTCTTTTGTCCCCTTTGCCTTTATACAAAGGAACTATGCATGCTCTCTGCCAATCTCTAGGTACCTTACCCTCTTCCATACATTTATTAAATAATAGCACCAACCACTCCAAAACTATATCCCCACCTGCTTTTAACATTTCTATCTTTATCCCATCAATCCCAGCTGCCTTACCCCCTTTCATTTTACCTACTGCCTCACGAACTTTCCCCATACTCACAACTGGCTCTTCCTCACTCCTACAAGATGTTATTCCTCCTTGCCCTATACACGAAATCACAGCTTCCCTATCTTCATCAACATTTAACAATTCCTCAGAATATTTCCTCCATCTTCCCAATACCTCTAGTTCTCCATTTAATAACTCTCCTATTTTTAACTGACAAATCCATTTGTTCTCTAGGCTTCCTTAACTTCCAAAACTTTTTCTTATTTTCAACAAAATTTGTTGATAACATCTCACCCACTCTCTCATTTGCTCTCTTTTTACATTGCTTCACCACTCTCTTAACCTCTCTCTTTTTCTCCATATACTCTTCCCTCCTTGCATCACTTCTACTTTGTAAAAAGTTCTCATATGCTAACTTTTTCTCCCTTACTACTCTCTTTACATCATCATTCCACCATTCGCTCCTCTTAAAATATGTATTACCTATAACCAAACCCCTTTCTATACAAAGCTCAGTCAAAGGGCCCCCGTTATCATTTACACCTGGCACCTAAACTTACTGTAATACCACACCCTCTCTAAATGTTTCTCCTACTTTAACATTTAGGTCCCATACCACAATTACTCTCTCACTTGGTTCAGAAGTTCCTACACACTCACCTGACATCTCCCAAAATCAATCAGTCAATCAATATATATATATATATATATATATATATATAATATATATATATATATATATATATATATATATATATATATAAATATATATATATTGTAGGAGTGAGGAAGAGCCAGTTGTGAGTGTGGGGGAAGTTCGTGAGGCAGTAGGTAAAATGAAAGGGGGTAAGGCAGCCGGGATTGATGGGATAAAGATAGAAATGTTAAAAGCAGGTGGGGATATAGTTTTGGAGTGGTTGGTGCAATTATTTAATAAATGTATGGAAGAGGGTAAGGTACCTAGGGATTGGCAGAGAGCATGCATAGTTCCTTTGTATAAAGGCAAAGGGGATAAAAGAGAGTGCAAAAATTATAGGGGATAAGTCTGTTGAGTGTACCTGGTAAAGTGTATGGTAGAGTTTAAATTGAAAGAATTAAGAGTAAGACGGAGAATAGGATAGCAGATGAACAAGGAGGCTTTAGGAAAGGTAGGGGGTGTGTGGACCAGGTGTTTACAGTGAAGCATATAAGTGAACAGTATTTAGATAAGGTTAAAGAGGTTTCTGTGGCATTTATTTATTTGGAAAAGGCGTATGACAGGGTGGATAGGGGGGCAATGTGGCAGATGTTGCAAGTGTATGGTGTAGGAGGTAGGTTACTGAAAGCAGTGAAGAGTTTTTACAAGGATAGTGAGGCTCAAGTTAGAGTATGTAGGAAAGAGGGAAATTTTTTCCCAGTAAAAGTAGGCCTTAGACAAGGATGTGTGATGTCACCGTGGTTGTTTAATATATTTATAGATGGGGTTGTAAGAGAAGTAAATGCGAGGGTCTTGGCAAGAGGCGTGGAGTTAAAAGATAAAGAATCACACACAATAGTGGGAGTTGTCACAACTGCTCTTTGCTGATGACACTGTGCTCTTTGGGAGATTCTGAAGAGAAGTTGCAGAGATTGGTGGATGAATTTGGTAGGGTGTGCAAAAGAAGAAAATTAAAGGTGAATACAGGAAAGAGTAAGGTTATGAGGATAACAAAAAGATTAGGTGATGAAAGATTGAATATCAGATTGGAGGGAGAGAGTATGGAGGAGGTGAACGTATTCAGATATTGGGAGTGGACGTGTCAGCGGATGGGTCTATGAAAGATGAGGTGAATCATAGAATTGATGAGGGAAAAGAGGTGAGTGGTGCACTTAGGAGTCTGTGGAGACAAAGAACTTTGTCCTTGGAGGCAAAGAGGGGATGTATGAGAGTATAGTTTTACCAACGCTCTTATATGGGTGTGAAGCGTGGGTGATGAATGTTGCAGCGAGGAGAAGGCTGGAGGCAGTGGAGATGTCATGTCTGAGGGCAATGTGTGGTGTGAATATAATGCAGAGAATTCGTAGTTTGGAAGT
>NC_069422.1:51884594-51910452 GCF_026875155.1 Cherax quadricarinatus
GCAGCAGCGAGGAGACGGTTGGAGGCAGTGGAGATGTCCTGTTTAAGGGCAATGTGTGGTGTAAATATTATGCAGAAAATTCGGAGTGTGGAAATTAGGAGAAGGTGTGGAGTTAATAAAAGTATTAGTCAGAGGGCAGAAGAGGGGTTGTTGAGGTGGTTTGGTCATTTAGAGAGAATGGATCAAAGTAGAATGACATGGAAAGCATATAAATCTATAGGGGAAGGAAGGCGGGGTAGGGGTCGTCCTCGAAAGGGTTGGAGAGAGGGGGTAAAGGAGGTTTTGTGGGTAAGGGGCTTGGACTTCCAGCAAGCGTGCGTGAGCGTGTTAGATAGGAGTGAATGGAGATGAATGGTACTTGGGACCTGACGATCTGTTGGAGTGTGAGCAGGGTAATATTTAGTGAAGGGATTCAGGGAAACCGGTTATTTTCATATAGTCGGACTTGAGTCCTGGAAATGGGAAGTACAATGCCTTCACATTAAAGGAGGGGTTTGGGATATTGGCAGTTTGGAGGGATATGTTGTGTATCTTTATACGTATATGCTTCTAAACTGTTGTATTCTGAACACCTCTGCAAAAACAGTGATTATGTGTGAGTGTGGTGAAAGTGTTGAATGATGATGAAAGCATTTTCTTTTTGGGGATTTTCTTTCTTTTTTTGGGTCACCCTGCCTCGGTGGGAGACGGCCGACTTGTTGAAAAAAAAAAAACAATTAATCCATTTCAGACACCCAAAAATATTAACAAAAAATACATTTTTTAATAACTCTACCATGCACATTACCAGGTATACTCAACAGTTTTACATATACAGAACAATGAGAACTAAATAAAATGACTAATGAAATGGATAAATGAACATTTAACATCACATTTACCTTTATTGAAGATTCTTGTTGGCTTATGGAAGACAGGGAGGAGGAGAGAGGGAGGACTGATTATTGTTTGGAAGGGGAATCCCCCTCCATAAGGACTTCAGGTATCAAGTCCCTATCCGGGGTTACTTCCTTTCTTTGTCTTTTACTGGCACTAGGACCAGCTTGAGAGTCACTACACCCCTCTCGCACAAAGAGAACTGTCCAGAGAGGTCTGTTTTTGGCGTCTCTTTTAAGGTTTGCCTGAAGTGGGACAAGGTTTTGTCACTGAACATGTTGCAGATATGGCTCGTTTCAGCTTGGTCAGGGTGATATTTCTCCTCAAAACTTTGCACCTCCCTCCACTTTACACAAATGTCCTTAATCTGCTAAGAAGGCACCTTCTTCCCTCTCTCTTCCTCCTCCTCTGAACCAATTTCCTCGGCTATGGTCTGTTGCTGTTGCTGTTGCAGATGAAGGTCTTGCAGCTCTTTATCAAAGGGCTGGCACTAGGAACTTTCTTTGGGCCCATGGTGGATTATTTCGCAGTCACACTCAATAAACAACCACAGAAAACAACGGATTATAACAAAATGTTTGGATGAATGCGTGGAGTGTTGCTCACTCACCGAGAGACACAGCCAGTCTGACTCATGCACGCTGTGTGGCGGGCAGACTTGTTCAGTATGGCTGATTTCCTAGTTGCCAGCTGAAATCCAGGATAGAATTTCGCCCAAAAAAGCGGCCGAAATCCAATTTGGCCAATATCCGCACCAGCCAATATTCAGGGGGTCTAATGTACATGCATGTGCATGCCTGTGTAGTGTGACCTAAGTGTAAGTTGAAGTAGCAAGATATACCTGTTATCCAGCATGTTTATGAAACAGAAAAAAGACACTAGCAGTCCTAACATCATGTAAAACAGGTACAGGTTTCTTTTTCACACTCACTTGGCAGGACAGTAGTACCTCCATGGGTGGTTGCTGTCTACCAACCTTTTATATTTAAGTTAATTCAGTAACACTGGTATACCCTGGAAATTTTCATCCAAATTGGTTTGTAACTTTTAACCCTTTGACAGTTGCAACCCCAAATCCTGAAGTGTCTCCTGGTGTCGAAAAATATTTAAGAAAAAAATTATTTTTCTCGTCAAAATGTTAAGATTAATTTTCTGATTGTTTTAAGCCCCAAAAAATTTTTTTGCGATCAGTACTTACCAAGATACAGTGGACCCCCAACATTCGATGGCATCGACATTCGATAAATCCGACATTAGATGCATTTTAACGCAAAAATTTCGCCTCGACATTCGATCGAAAACCCCGCTATTCGATACGATTCGTACAAGACGTGTCCACGTGTGGCCTGAACTGCCTTGTGTGTGCCAGTGTTTACAAGCCAGCCAGTGTGTGCGCATCTAAGGATACATTCGGTACATTCCATATTATCCATATTATCAC
This sequence comes from Cherax quadricarinatus, assembly GCF_026875155.1. Taxonomy (NCBI): domain Eukaryota; kingdom Metazoa; phylum Arthropoda; class Malacostraca; order Decapoda; family Parastacidae; genus Cherax; species Cherax quadricarinatus. Next base: position 51,886,912 of record NC_069422.1, read on the forward strand.
TGTTTTTGGTGCTTGTTTCTGCAAAATAAGTAACCATGGGCCCCAAGAAAGCTTCTAGTGCCAACCCTTAGAGAAAAAAGACTTGATACCTCAAGTCCTAATGGAAGGGGATTCCCCTTCTAAACACTAACACCATCCACACTCTCCCCTCCTCCCATCCCATCAATCATCACCAGATCTTCATTAAAGGTAAGTGTCAATTATTCTGTTGTTATTAATCTATTGTTATTGTAATTATTCTATTGCATTAAACTTAATGTTTCATGTGGTAAAATTTTTTTTTTTCATACTTTTGGGTGTCTTGCACGGAATAATTTAATTTCCATTATTTCTTATGGGAAAAATTAATTTGACTTTCGATATTTTCGACATTCGATGAGCTCTCAGGAATGGATTAATATCGAATGTCGGGGGTCCACTGTATAGAGGAGTAAAGTTGGCAGAAAATGAGCCGCGTATGGCAACAGCGGCGAATGCCGCTCACCCGGTAAACTTTGGTTTACTTCCATTTGAAGGTTTCTTGTTTTTTTCACTACAGTGGACCCTCGACCAACTGCATTAATCCGTTCCAGAGAGCTAGCCGTTAGTCGAATTTGCCGTTGGTCGAAATAATTTTCCCCATAAGAAATAATGGAAATCCTGTTAATCCGTTCCAGACAACCAAAAGTATTAAAACATAATTTTTTTCTACATGAAATATACATTTCCCTACACAGAAAACAATTAGACATGCACAATACATACATAAATATATACATGTACTAAATTGACACCTTTATTGAAGAGTATTGATGAGTGATGAGACACTGTTTTTCTTGAACACTCTAGGAATTTCAGAGTGATACATGAGTAAAGGCTTCACTTTGCAATCCCCACTAGCATTACAACAAAACAAGAAAGTTAGCCTGTCTTTAATAGGCTTGTGTCCTGGGAGTGCCTTTTTCTTCTGAGTAATGTAGGTCCTGTTTGGCATTTTCTTCCAGAACAGGCCTATTTCGTCACAACTGAACACTTGTTGGGGTTGGAATTTTTCAGCTTCGCCATGCCTTATCACACTATGTATGCCACTACGATTCTTAAATCTCTCAAACTAACCTTGGCTGGCCTTAACCCTTTCAGGGTTGACAGGCCCTCTCAGAGACTTGTTCTCAGGGTCGCCCAAATTAAAAAAAAAAAAAATTTCATAATGACACCAAAAGTATGAAATGTGATGGAAAGCTTACGGAATTATGCTCTCGCAAAGTTAGCGGTCTCGACGATGTTTACTCATTGGCTATTTTGCCCACTTTGAGCCCTATTTTCGGCCAATTCCAGTGTACTTGTCGACAAAAATCATAACTATTTCGCTAGAACTCCATTTTTTCTATCAATTGAGTACAAGAAACCACCCATTTACCAATTTCAACTATCCAATACAGTGGTCAGAATTTAGCAATTTTGCCAATTTCACACAAATCTCAAAAGATGCCAATTTCCGAATAGGGCCCAGAATAAACAAGAAAGACATTCCTGGCACTAAAATGACATTTCCTCTGTTCATTAGTCATATCCCCACGCCCCTCTTACATTCTTTTGCTTTCCACTTTGAATTTTTATTCTCACAAAAAAATAGAAGATTTACTCTTATGCAGACTACTGCATTGGTGTAGAAATGGTATAAATAATATCAGTGCACTTGTGAAAGAATATTAGACTAACCAGTTGACGTGTATTGGACGCTTAGCATGATTTGTTTACTTTTGGACTTTGGTAAAAATCGAACATTTCTGCTACTTTGAGCTCAATTTCTAGGTACTTTTCTTTGTAAAACCAGTCAAAATCATCTCAATTTCTGTAATATGTCTTCCATTCTATAAAATGAGACCAGGAAAACTAGAATACAACAATAACAAAAAAAGGCACAATACCGTGACTGGGACGATACACACATAGAAGAGAGGAGCTTACGACGACGTTTCGGTCCGACTTGGACCATTTACAAAGTCACACTAATCAGAAGTGGAGCAGGATGGCTATATATAGGCAGGAAGAGGTAGTGGTGGTGGTAGTAGTAGTAGTAGTGGTGGTGGTGGTAGTGGTAGTAGTGGTGGTAGTAGTAGTAGTAGTGGTGGTAGTAGTAGTAGTGGTAGTGGTAGTGGTAGTACATAGTGGGGAACTAAGGAGGAGGAGCCAGTCAAATATAAAGAAAGGGGAGCACTGCAAGGGAGCTAGGTGCCCTAAGTCTGTCAGACTTAGGGAGCACAAAAATAGTGTTAGGCTTGCCGACACTAACAATGCTCCTTTCTGTCACGTCAGAGATCACAGCCATCCTATAGACTGGTCTTCTGCTAAAACTTCTTCCCTACTTCCAACTTTAACAGTCGCCGACTTGTTGAATCCTCTCTAATACACAACTTTCCTTGTATGAATCTTAGCCCTGGCTTCGTCTCTGTAGATGCCTTCCTCTCCCACTACATTGTAAAATGCTCCAAACTTCAGAACACCCGTGACTTAACCTGATTCCTCATTTTTTTTTCTTCTTCTCCCTCTTCCCCTTTCCTCTTTCCTTTTTTTGTCTTTCTTCTGTCGCGTGTTTCTGTTCCTTCATTATTTATTTCATCACTTCCCCTTCCTCCCACCTCTGTGCACTTGCTCTCCCTCTGTGGACACCTAACTCCCTTGCAGTGCTCCCCTTTCTTTATATTTGACTGGCTCCTCCTCCTTAGTTCCCCACCACCACTACTACTACTACTACTACTACTACTACTACTACTACCACCACCACCACCACCACCACCGCTGCGCCGCACGCACCACCCCCACCACCACCACCAATCCACCACCACCACCCACCACCATCCACCACCACCACCATCCACCACCACCACCACCACCACCACCCACACCACCACCACCACCACCCCACCACCACCACCACCACCACCCACCACCACCACCACCACCACCACCACCACCACCCACCACCACCACCACCACCACCCACCACCACACCACCACCACCACCACCACCACCACCACCACCACCACCACCACCCACCACCACCCACCCACCACCACCCACCCACCACCACCCACCCACCACCACCACCCACCACCACCCACCCACCCACCACCACCAACCACCACCACCACCACCACCACCACCACCAACCACCCACCACCACCACCACCACCAACCACCCACCACCACCACCACCACCACCACCACCACCAACCACCACCAACCACCACCAACCCCACCAACCACCCACCACCACCACCACCACCCCCACCTCCCCCCCCCCCCACCACCCAACCTCCCCCCCCCCGGCTGCCGCCGCCTCTTCCTCTTCCTCTTCTTCCTCCTCCTCTTCTATATAGCCGTCCTGCTCCACTTCTGATTAGTGTGACTTTGTAAATGGTCCAAGTTGGACCGAAACGTCGTCGTAAGCTCCTCTCTTCTATGTGTGGGTTATTTGTGTATAGAATAAACAATAAATACCATACGAAAATACAATGCAAAGTCGCTGTTTTAATCCAAAAAACATGGCCAAAGTTTTTTTCTCATTACGCACTGTGTGCTGCAGGATTTTTTTTTATACCACGCACACTGACCACATAAACCCATTCTTTCATGTGCAGTTCTACCAGCTTTCTCTCACTAGATTTGAGGGCGCTAGAATTTAGATGTATTAGTATGTCAAAAACCCTGATGCGTAAGCCGTACTAGTACAGCCGAAACCCTGAAAGGGTTAAATTTACCAATATGAGCACTAGTTCCAGGCGTTTTTTCCTGTTCACCTGGGTGTTAGTTGACTGGTGTGGGTCACATCCTGGGGGACAAGATTAAGGACCCCAAAGGAAATAAGTTAGACAGTCCTCGATGATGCACTGACTTTCTTGGGTTATCCTGGGTGGCTACTCCTCTGGGGTTAATTGTTTCTTGGTATTCTTGATAAGCCACACCTACAATAGTCTCTCCACATCTTCGAGTAGTACAGCTGACCATGGTGCAGCAGCAGCTGACGGTGGTGCAGCAACAGCTTATGGTAGTACAGCAGCAGCAGCTGATGGTGTTGCAGCAACAGCTGATGGTAGTGCAGCAGCAGCTGACGGTGGTGCAGCAACAGCTTACGTTAGTACAGTAACAGCAGCAGCTGATGGTGTTGCAGCAACAGCTGACGGTAGTGCAGCAGCAGCTGACTGTGGTACGAAAGTATTTCGAGAGTATTTCTCACCTTTTTTAGCACTAGAAGCTTTCTTGGGTCCCATGGTGGTTTATTTAGCAGTTACAAGCACTGAAAACACTGGAATAATACAAAATATATTGCAGGTACACTTGGAATCGACCACAATGGCGTGTAAACATTGGCACACTGGCTATACACGGGGTCTTGGAGTGGCTGGGCCCGCTCAGGCTGCATGCCATTAGATGAGTTTTTCGTCGTTGGTAGAACCAATTTTTTGACACCAAAGAGCGCCGTTAGACGAATTTGCCGTTACTTGATGTCACCATTGGGTGGGGGTCCACTGTATTTTAATTTTTCACATAACTTATGTGGCTTGTGAGACCAAAGTAAGGTGCAATGTACAGGTACCATCCGACTTACGACCGAGTTCGGTTCCGAGAAACTGGTCGTAAGTCGAAATGGACGTAAGTCGAACCTTACTTCTGAATATCAGCATCACATTTTTGTAATGCTTTATTTTATTGTTTTATTTTGGTATTTCATTTTTTACTTTACTTTTTATGCTGTTAGCACTGTATTTTATACTGTAAGGTTTATGATAAACACTGTGTACAACACAAACAGTTGTTTATTTCCCAGAAATTTGGCATAGAAAACAAGATCGTAAGTCGAATGGTCGTATGTCGAGCAGGCTGTAAGTCGGATTGTAGGTGTACATATATACACTCGTTGTATGTAACACAATAATCACACAAATATTAGTATCATTATATTGTTTACAAAACTTGTTTACACAAATGAAAAATATAAAAATTTGTTTATTGCTATTGTTCTGTAATATACTGTATATACAAATGTACAATCACTGGACACTTTCCTAGAACTGCTGCAGCTTGTGAAAGTCTTTGAAACATGGATGTATGCACAATGGTGTTTTACACTCTTCACACATTAAACGAGTGTGTGTGCATTTTTGTGGGCGTTTTTTTTTTTTTTTTTTTTTTTTGTATGTGCGCAGATAAAACACCTCTTCTGAGCACTTTTCTTCACAGTATTAGCAGGCAGTTGTGTTAGGTAGTTCTCCTAGGTAAATGGTCATGTGTCATCATTTCTATCTACCTACCTATCTTTCTTTCTTCATTCTTTCTTTCTTTCTCCATTCTTCTTCATTCTTTCTTCTTCAATTTTTCTTCATTATTTCTTTTCTTCACTCTTTCTTCATTCTTTCTTTCTTCATTCTTTCATCCCTTCCTTCTGGTGTCTGTAATGTATATACACATATATAGTCACTGAACACTTATAAAGAACTGCTATTATCTTCTGGAAGCTTGTGTTGTGTGTGTGTGTGTGTGTGTGTGTGTGTGTGTGTGTGTGTGTGTGTGTGTGTGTTTGTGTGTGTGTGTGTGTGTGTGTTGTGTGTGTGTGTGTGTGTGTGTGTGTGTGTGTGTGTGTGTGTGTGTGTGTGTGTGTGTGTGTGTGTTTGTTTGGGTGGGTGTGTGTGAACTCTTAACCCCTTGACAGTCACATCCCCCAGTCCTGAGGCGTCTTCTGGTGTCGCAAAATTTAAAAAAAAAAAAAATTACGAAATGATAGAGAATCTTTTCCCGATTGTAATGACACCAAAAAAAAAAAAAACGAAATTTGATGGAAAACTGACGGAATTATGCTCTCGCGAAGTTAGCGACCTTGGCGATATTTACAAATCGGCGATTTCGCCCACTTTGAGCCCTATTTTCGGCTAATTCCATTGTTCCAGTCGACCAAACTCATAGCTATTTCTTTAGAACTCTGTTTTTTCTATCGATTGAGTACAAGAAACTGCCCATTTACCGATTTCAACTACCCAATAATGTGGTCAGAAATTTGCAATTTGGCCAATTTCACGAAAATTAAAAAAAATGACAATTTCAAAATAAGGTCCAGAATGAACAATGCAGACATTCCTGGCTCTTAAATAACATTTTCTCTGTTCATCAGTCATGTCTCCAGGCCCCTCTGATATTACTCTTGCTTTCTATTTTGAATTTTTATTCAAACAAAAAATAGAAGATTTACTGTTATGCAAAGTACTGCAATATTGTAATAATTGTACAAATAACATCAACCCATTCATGACTGCATATTAGAATGGCTAGTTGGACATTTATTGGAAAATGACATCATTTGTTTACTTTTGAACATTGGCAAAAATCAAACATTTCCCCTACTTTGAGCTCCATTTCCAGGTTTTTTTTTATAGTAAAACCAGTGAAAATCACCTCTATTTCAATATGTTTTCCATTCTATCAAATGACACCAAGAAAACGAGAATACAACCATAAATACTATACAAAAATAGACCACAAATTCTGCATTTAATTAAAAGAAAGGGTCAGTTTTTTTTCGTCATTATGCACTGCGTGCTCCAGGATTTTTTTTATATGGTGCACACTGACCACACAGACCCATTCTCTCACATGTGGGCCTACCAGCTTTCTCCTGCTTGATTTGAAGCCACTAGAATTTATGAGTATATATACATCAAACACGGTACCTCGTAAGACGTATATATGTGACCAAAACAGTCATAGGGTTAAATGTGCTGAGTCAGGGTCTGGCAGCTATCAAAATGACATATTACTGCCTGTCAACACGCATGGGGTCTCATGCCTTCCCGCCCACCTCCTTTGTAACTACCCACCATTCTTTCTTCTTTATTTTTCTTTCTTTCTTTCTCTCCTTTTTTGTTCATCCTCTTTCTTTTTCTTTCTCTTTCTTTCTCTTTTTTCTCTTTCTTTTTCTCTTTCTCTTTTTCTTTCTCTTTTTTTTCTTTCTCTCTCTTTCCTTCTTTCTCTTTCTTTCTTTCTCTTTCTTCCTCTTTCTTTCTTTTTCTTTCTCTTTTTCTTTTTTTTATCTTTCCTTCTTTCTCTTTCTTTCTTTTGGTATCCTGGGCAGTGCTTTCGGTCACAAACTCCTCAAAAACATGAAATTCATCTTCACTGACACTTCCATCTTACCATTAGGCATGCTGAACAAGGACTACTGAAGTGGCATTCCCACAATGCACCACTGGCTCCCCAGTTTTTTTTTATAGTGCACACACTGACTATGGAGACCCATTCTCTCACAAATGGGCCTACCAGCTTTCTCCTGCTTGATTTGAAGCCGCTAGAATTTTGGCGTATTAATGCGTCAAACACATTGGCTCGTAAGACGTATATATACAACCGAAACAGTCAAAGGGTTAAGTTACAACATAATAGTGAATAACATCCTTGATGTAATACATCCATTTTCTGATGAGTTTATCTGTCACCTCTATCTTTAGGATGAAAGATGTTTGTGAACCTAGAGTATCATTAGATCCCAGCCACATGTTTTTTTTTGTTTTTACTTTGATTACTTAGATATTTTAATTTTGCCTAATCAGTATACCCTGTGCTATATCAGCTGGTAAGATATCATAACATACCTTTACATTAACAAAATCTAGCATTATGTATTATTCTAACTTCTTTTTAGCTCCTGACTTGTATATAGTGCTTGTGTTAACCCAGGTAGCAATGTTTCTCAAACTGTAGGTCACAGTATCTACTGGGACATAAGATAGATAAACTTAACTAAATGGTTGGTTGTTGTCTGTCACATTGACTGAGAAATAGTGCTATATAGTCTGAACAATTTTTGTGACCATATAACATACGTTTGAATTGCTCATTTATACATTGTTGCTGTTTCATTATTTGTTCAGCCTTATAACTGATTAATCTGTTAAGTCTCAGTTTTACTCTCTCACTTACCAATAGGTTCGTGCACCGGTGTTATCTACCTTCACAGTGCACACCCACCATACTACCACCATAACTCACTCCTGGGAACGCTGCAAGTCTGTAGCTGACGAACAGTTTAAATGTCAGGTTGGTTTTAATGGTGTTAATTGTTTTGCTTAATATGTTTAGAGCTGCACAGAACTGTTAGGTACAGGTTATGTCTGAACATGAGAAAGAAATTTCTCTCAGTATTTTTAAAAACTAGTTATACATCTGCAATGGATTCGTATTCTCGCTGACGCTTAGCTTTTCAGACTATGATAAGAAATAACTTAGAGTGCTTTGAGATGTCAAAATTTAGCTATTTAACAATATGAATAGTGTCTCTTTTTACTTTAATTTTTCATACTTAAAAAGATCATTTAGAACCTGTTGAAATTGACTGCATTTTACATTGATTTTAGGATGATGATTTCTTTTTTTTTTTTAATGAGATAAATCCAGCATGTATGTTGTTCATGTGATATCATCTACTTAGTAAATGATTACATCTTTTAAAATTGTATATTTGATTTAATATTTAATGAAAGAAGTTGTATCGGCAACGACCACAAGACAATATTGTAACATTTTGCTATTTTTTCCATCTGAAGTGAAAAATTACTACAATCTAATTTCTGAAGCAGGTGTCTTTCACTGTATGTTGTTGCATTCCAGGATCATAGCAACTGTACTTAGCTTAATCACACCACCAACACTTAACTCTGCATAATAATAATCTTTACTACACATTGCATCAAAAGCATGTGGCAAATGTGTATATGAATGTATGGGAGAGGCACTGTCAAGAAATTTTAATGAAAATAAGAAAAAAAATTGGAGTGAGTTAAACAAGTTAAGAAAGCCTAGGGAAGGATTGGATTTGTCAGTTAAAAACAGAGTAGGGGAGTTAGTAGATGGGGAGATGGAGGTATTGGGTAGATGGCCAGAATATTTTGAGGAACTTTTAAATGTCGACAAAGTAAGGGAGGCGGTGATTTCATGCACTGGCCAGGGAGGTATACCATCTTTTAGGAGTGAAGAAGAGCAGGATGTGAGTGTGGGGGAGGTGTATGTGGCATTACGTAGAATGAAATGGGGTAAAGCAGCTGGAACTGACGGGATCATGACAGAAATGTTAAAAGCGGGGGGGGGGGGGGGGGGGGGGTAATATAGTGTTGGAGGGGTTGGTATTTTTGTTTAATAAATGTATGAAAGAGGGGAAGGTACCTAGGGATTGGCAGAGAGCATGTATGGTCCCTTTATATAAGGGGAAGCAGGACAAAAGAGATTGTAAAAATTATAGAGGAATAAGTTTACTGAGTTTTAGGAAGTAGGTTGGTAAACAGCATCCGCCCAGGGGAGTACTACCGTCCTGCCAAGTGAGTGTAAAACGAAAGCCTGTAATTGTTTTACATGATGGTAGGATTGCTGGTGTCTTTCTTCTCTCATACACATGCAAGATTTCAGGTACATCTTGCTACTTCTTCTTACACTTAGGTCACACTACACATACATGTACATGCATATATATACATACCCCTCTGGGTTTTCTTCTATTGTCTTTCTAGTTCTTGTTCTTGTTTATTTCCTCTTATCTCCATGGGGAAGTGGAACTGAATTCTTCCTCCGTAAGCCATGCGTATCATAAGAGGCGACTAAAATGCCGGGAGCAAGGGGTTAGTAACCCCTTCTTCTGTATTTATTACTAAATTTGAAAGGAGGAACTTTCGTTTTTCCTTTTGGGCCTCCCTGCCTCAGTGGCATACGGCCAGTGTGTTGAAAGAAAAAGAACAGCATATGTGTAGAGAACCTAGGATAACCCCAAGAAGTCAGACAGAGTGACTTATTTCCATTAGCCTTCACTCAGAGCGTCATTTCTTCTAAAAATTGTCTTATACTTAACCCTTTCAGGGTCCGTCCCGTAGATCTACGGCTTTACGTTCAGGGTCCAAACCGTAGATCTGTGCCAAAATTCTAGCGCCGTCAAATTTAGCATGAGAAGGCTGGTAGGCCTACATCTAAGAGAATGGGTCTGGGTGGTCAGTGTGCACACCATAGAAAAAATCGGGACGCCCGCATGGCATTGTGGGAAACGCCGGCAAAGTACTTTGTTCATAGTGCCGGCGCAAGGAAGCTCTCACTCCCAACTCACTCTCGGGGCGGGGCGAATTCTGACTCTCCCTCTCACAACTTACAGTTCCTACAGACTGGAGGAAAGTGGAGCTTGGAAGACGAATTCTATGGTTTTTGAACCAGTGGTATGTACCATTGAGCCATATGGTAACAGTGGAGTACCATATGGACAATGGTGCCTCTGTACATAGTGTTATCATATGTACACCAATGGTATCATATGGTACAATGGTATATGGTACAATGGTACCATATGGTACATGTACATAAAATACATTGTACCATATGACATTATACCATATTGTACAGGGACCCTAATAAATAATTAATTTCTGACGACTTTTTTGGGTATCCAGGGTTCTACTCCAAACATATGCTGCTAAGTATGATCTTCTATGTAATTTATTTGTGTATAACAAATAAACTTACTTAAATCCACATGCACTTGAGTATGTTTATTCAGTGTACAGAATACAATTACATAAATATCATACATAGCAGCATACGTATAAAAATCCTAGGATAACCCAAGAAAGAAAAAAAAAAAAAGTCAGGTGACTTATTTCCACAGTATCCCTGTATCTGTACTATGGAGTCCTGTACTTATGTACCCTGTACCATATGGTACCCTGTACCATATGGTACCCTGTACCATATGGTACCCTGTGCCATATGGTACCCTGTCCATATGGTACCCGTTTCCATAATGGTACCACTGTGCCATAAGGTACCCTGTGGCATACGGTACCCTGGCCATATGGTACCCTGTGGCATATGGTACCCTGTACCATATGGTATCGTGTACCATATGGTACCCTGTACCATATGCTACAATTTGGCAGTAGTGTAATGGAGAAAACGTTCAAAAGGAACCCATGTTAATCAACGGTCTACTGTAGTAGATGGGTGTGTACACACAAACATTTTCATAAACATGTAGTGTGACCTAAATATAAATAGAAGTAGTTAGATGTACCTGTTATCTTGTTTGTTTATGAGAAAAAGAAAAGACACCAGCAATCCTACCATCATATAAAACAATTACAGGTTTCCATTTCATACTTGTTTGGCAGGTTGGAATTACTTTCTGAGTGGTTACTGGTTACCAACCCACTACCTCTATATTCTTCTTTCAACAAACTGGCCGTATCCCACCGAGGCAGGGTGGCCCAAAAAGAAAAACAAAAGTTTCTCTTTTCAAATTTAGTAATTTATACAGGAGAAGGGGTTACTAGCCCCTTGCTCCCAGCATTTTAGTCGCCTCTTACAACACGCATGGCTTACGGAGGAAGAATTCTGTTCCACTTCCCCATGGAAATAAGAGGAAATAAACAAGAACGAGAACTATAAAGAAAATAGCAGAAAACCCAAAAGGGTGTGTATATACATATGCTTGTACATGTATGTGTAGTGTGACCTAAGTGTAAGTAGAAGTAGCAAGACGTACCTGAAATCTTGCATGTTTTGAGACAGAAAAAAGGACACCAGCAATCCTACCATCTGGGGGGGGGGGGGGGGGGGATGTAACCACAATTACAGGCTTTCATTTTACACTCACTTGGCAGGACGGTAGTACCTCCCAGGGCAGTTGCTGTCTACCAACCTACTATCTAGATCTACCTCTATATATTTATTTATTTATGTAGTGCTTACACATGGTTAACAACTGCAGATTGTTAACTAACATATTTTTCAGATCCATATGACCTTGGAGCTATCACTTCCTCCCAGGAGAGAATATGAAGATGCATAATTCACACTTTTCTGAAGCTTGCAAACTGTTGCCTGAATTGGGATCCCACGCAGAATATTGCCAAATGAATGAGAGCAAGCTTAGGGGATACTACAAGAGTTGTGCATCTCTCTGCAGCCAGTCAACACCTTTAGAGCAGAGGTCACTCTATGACAGGTTCTTGTACTCTCTGGGCAATGAATATCAGGTATGATATGCTTCACAAGGTCATTTAAATTTTTATGTCTGCACATTTATAAAATGACAGGTAATGAATGATTCATTTCAGTACATTTCAATTTAGTTCTTTATTTTAAAATTGCTCCACATATGAAATATTCATTAATCCTTTTGACTGTTTTCGATGTATTAATACGCCAAAATTCTAGCAGCTTCAGATCAAGCAGGAGAAAGCTGGTAGGCCCACATGTGAGAGAATGGGTCTCCATGGTCAGTGTTCACAGTATTAAAAAAAAATCGGGGAGCCAGTGGTGCATTGTAGGAACGCCATTTCAGTAGTCCTTGTTCAGCATGCCTAGCGGTAAGAAATATCTGACACTCCGGCGAATCTGGGACTCTTCTCTTCCCTAGTGATAGCTCTAACATAGATGGAAATGCCTCTGAAGCTGAATTTCATGGTTTTGAGGAGTTTATGACCGAAAGCAATGTCCAGGATACCAGAAGGAAGGAAGGAAGTAAGAAAGGAAGGAAGAGATGAGAGGAAGGTAAGATGAAGTAAGGAAGGAAGGTAGGAAGAATGGAAGGAAGGACAAGATGAAAGGAAGGAAGGAAGGACAGTGGGGAAGAAGTCATGTGACCCCATTGGTGTTGACAGGCAGTAAGAGGGAAGGAAGGAAGGTAGGTAGGAAGGAAGGACAGTGGGGAAGAAGGCATGGGACCCCATGGGTGTTGACAGGTAGTAAGAAGAAGGAAGGAAGGTAGGTAGGAAGGAAGGACAGTGGGGAAAAAGGCATGGGACCCCATGGGTGTTGACAGGTAGTAAGAAGAAGGAAGGAAGGTAGGTAGGAAGGAAGGACAGTGGGGAAGAAGGCATAGGACCCCATGGGTGTTGACAGGCAGTAAGGGTAGTGAGTGATGGTATAATTTGTCATTTTGACAGTATCCACACCCTAACTCAGCACATTTACAAGGCCCCCCCCCCCACACACACACACATACATACATACATATATTTGGGAGGGGCAAAGAAGACCGCAGACAGAGTGTAGGCTAGGTGGACAAAGACTACAGACCTCACTCAGGGAGAAAGACCTTGGGGTGACCATAACACCGAACACATCACCGGAAGCACACATCAACCAAATAACTGCTGCAGCATACGGGCGCCTGGCAAACCTGAGAATAGCGTTCCGATACCTTAATAAGGAATCGTTCAAGAACACGTACACTGTGTATGTTAGGCCCATCAGGAGTATGCAGCAACCAACTGGCACCCACCCTGGTTCCAAGCACATCAAGAAGTTTAGAGAAAGTAAAAAGGTTTGCAACAAGGCCTAGTCCCAGAGCTCAAGGGGAATGTCGTACGAGGAAAGGTTAGTGGAAATCGGACTGACGACACTGAGGACAGAAGGGTCAGAGGGGAGACATGATAACGGCATACAAGATACTGCGGGGAATAGACAAGATGGACAGAGATAGGATGTTCCAGAGAGGGGACACAGGGAAAAGGGGTCACAACTGGAAGCTGAAGACTCAGACAAGTCACAGCGGACGTTTAAGGAATATTTCTTCAGTCATCGAGGATGTCAGGAAGTGGAATTAGCCCTAGCAAGTGAAGTAGTGGAGGCAGGAACCATACATAGTTTTAAGAAGAGGTATGATACAGCTCAGGAAGTAGAGAGAGGGAGGACCTAGTAGCTCGGAGCTCGGACTCGACCCCCGCAACCTCAACTAGGTGAGTACACACACACACACACACAAACTTGCAAATACAAGAGGCCTAGTGTCTAAAAGACATGTGCCTAGGACAAAATGGTAACTAACACACACACACACACACACACGCACGCAGTGGAATAGCCTAGAAAATGACGTAGTGGAGGCAGGAACCATACACAGTTTTAAGACGAGGTTTGATAAAGCTCATGGAGCGGGGAGAGAGAGGGCCCAGTAGCAACCGGTGAAGAGGCGGGGCCAGGAGCTAAGACTCGACCCCTGCAACCACAAATAGGTGAGTAAATTCAAATTCAAATTCAAAGTTTATTCTCTATAAGGATTACAATGCTGAGTTTACAGAATTTGGTTATTGTGTGGTTTACATGTAGTAAAATAATAATTACAGAGTGTACCACTAGAACACCTAGCATGGCTAGGCATTTCGGGCAGAGTTAAATTAAATCTTAAGTTTAAAATATTACAAAATTATGAGGTAAGTTGGTATTATGGCTAAGTGACTAAATGCTAGTTTGTGAGTTTAGCAGGTGTGAATGCTTTTGTTTTGGCACTATAAAAACAAAAAATAAGGTCTCAGTATGAGTATCACAGGCCAACTTATGACTAGTTAAGATCATTATTTGAGAAAATAATTGAGATTGATATTTTCTGTTTATGGTCCAAATGGGTGAGTGAGGTAAGTGTTAACCACCAGGTGGTATTCGTGGTAAATTAGTTGACAGGGTGTATCAGGGAGATAAGATTTTTTCTGATGGTAGTTTTGAAGTGATGACGTGTCCTGCAGTTTTAGATTTTCGGGTAGGGTGTTTCCAGATTTTAAGGGCCTGTTTGACGTACATTGAATTTTGTAAAGGTTTTAGTCGGACACGGGGAATGTCGTAAGATGTTTGGTGGTCTTGGTGTTGTGCCTTGTGTGGGTTCTGTCACAACTATCAGGGTATCAAGAAAACATTTTAGTTCAAGGTTAATATTGGAATTTTAAGGGTTCCTGTAGATGTTAGATTGCACAGTAGTTAAGTGTTGAATGTACGAACAGGAGTAAGTTGTTTTAGATCTATGAAGAGTGGGGGGGGGTGGTGTTGCCAGGATGGATTAGTGATTAACTTACTGCGGCTTTTTTGTTGGGTATTATTGGCTTAAGGTGTGTTGCTGCAGTTGAAACCCCAAGCACAGATAGCATAGGTGAGGTATGGATATATAAGTGAATGTATAGTGTGAGAATGGCAGTTGGCGGCACGTAGTATCGTAATCTTGGAGAGGATTCCAACCGTTTTGGATACTTTTTTTGGTTGTGTGTTGGATATGGGTGATGAAGTTCAGTTTGTTGTCGGGTATAGCCCTAGGAATTTGCCCTCATTATGGCATGGCAATTAGAGTGTTGTCGATCTTAAAGTTAATTTGTGCATCTCCTGCTCTACTACCAAACATAATTTAGTAGGTTTTGTCAGTGTTAAGCGTAAGTTTATTGGCTGTCATCCAAGTCGATATTTTGATCAGCTCCTCATTAACAATGGTGTTGAGGGTGGCAAGATTAGGGTGAGAGATGACATAAGTCGTGTCGTCAGCAAAGAGAATGGGGTTCAGGTGTTGAGATACGTTTGGAAGATCATTGATGTATATGAGGAAGAGCAGGGGACCAAGGACACTTCCCTGCGGAACTCCAGTATCAAGTGGCTGTGTTGTTGATGCTGTGTCTTTAATGGTGACATACTGATACCTATTAGTAAGGTAAGATTTGAAATATGCAAGCGCATGGCCTCTTATACCATAATGGTCAAGTTTGTGGAGTAGGATGCCGTGGTCTACTGTGTCAAAAGCTTTTCTTAGGTCAATAAAAATTCCTAGTGGATATTCCTTATTTTCCAATGCTGTGTAAAGCAGATCTAGCATTTTTATGATTGCATCGTTAGTGCTTTTATTTTTCCTGAATCCAAATTGGCAGGGGTTGAGTATGTTTTGTGCCGTTATAAATGAATATAGTCTCCTGTGCACGAGTTTCTCAAAGATTTTGGATAGCAATGGTAAGTTTGATATTGGCCTATAGTTGTTTAAATCTGTAGGGTCACCACCTTTATGTATTGGTGTAACCCTTGCCGTCTTGAGTAGTTTCGGGAAGGTGCTAGTTTCTAGTGACTTGTTAAAAAGTAATGAGATAGCATGCGAGAGGACATGGGCCGCTCTCTTGTACAATAATGGTGGGACATGAGACAGATTCCCTGAGTTATTTTTAAGTGACTTTATAATCTCGGTGACTTCCATGGGCTCAGTTGGAGCAAGATAGAAGGAATTTGGGAAATTCCCATCTAGGTAGTCCCCGGCATGGGCATTGGTGCGTGGGATTTTATTGGCGAGATTAGAACCTATGGTTGAGAAGAAGTCGTTTATCTTGTTAGCTGTGTCAGTGGGATGCAGTGGTGTTTCATTAGGTTTAGTTAGGGCAATATTCTTGTTTTTTTTCAGTTTGTGGGTCCCTAGAATCTGAGAGAGTGTTTTCCAGGTCTTTTTTATATCTCCTCTTGTGTCAGTGAATCTACTGGAGTAGTATAGTTGTTTGGCTTTCTTTATTACTTTGGTGAGGACTGATGAATAGTGTTTAAGAATATCTTTGTGTATTAAGCCCTGTCTATATTGCTTTTCATATTGGTGTTTCTTATCAATGGATTTCAGAATGGTGCTGGTTAGCCATGGGCAACCAAGCCGTTTGTTTGTGATCTGTTTCGTTTTTATAGGACAATGTTTGTTGTATAGTCTAAGTAATTTGTTAAGAAAAATGTCTGTCCAGTCGTCAATACCATTGGCCTTGGAGAATTCTGTAGGCCAGTCAACAGTCTCTAGGTCAGCTGTGAACTTCCTTATTGAGGCCTCATCATGGAGTCTAAATGAAACTTTGTTGTATTCAAGTGGTGGTTTACTAATGTTTGTCAAGAGGAAGGTAGGGTAGTGGTCTGTAGTGCTATCTGTGATTATCCCTGATTTAAGGGGGCTAGTATATTGGTCCATATGTGGTCTATTATGGTTGCACTCGTTTCAGTGAGCCTGGTTGGTTTAGTTATTGTTGGTATGAGAAGTGTGTTGTTCATATTGTTGATGAAATCAGTTACAGGCTGATCATCTAGTAGGCCAAGGTTGATGTTGAAGTCTCCAGCTAAGAGAAGGTGGTGCTTATTCATTTGTCTGTTTGTTATTAGTGCCTTTAGTTTCTCACTGAAATTTGGGATGTTTGTGTGGGGTATCCGGTAAATGGCACCGATTGTTATAGGCGTCTTAAGGTTTTTTACAGTAAAATTAGCAAAAATGTATTCTCCATATTCATCACTAAAGCAAGTGGTGCTAATACAAGATAATTGGTTAGAGTAATAGATTGCAAATACCACCCCTAAATTGGTATGGGTCCCTTGCAGTTTTTGGATGCGTGTGTATCCTGGTAGAGGTAGATATCTTTATGTCCTGCTTAAGCCAGGTCTCAGTAAGAATATTCAGAAGGGTGTCTTTAGTGAGTTCAAGGAGGTGCCAGGAGGTCATCATAGTGTTTGCTTAGGGACCTGATTTGTAGTTAAGTACTGATAGACTTAATAGCATTGTTTATGAATAGTGCTGGCTTGTGATGCGTGTAAGTAATAGGCATTACTTTCCAGTAGGTTTTTTGATGTGTGTCAGATATATGAGGTTTAGATCAGGGTCCAACGTGATCAATCATCTTCTAGGTTTAAATTTTGGTTATTAATCCTGATTGTGGGTTGAGTTTGAGTACTGATTACTGTATGGTGGGAAGTTTGGACACGTAATATAGTCTAAGCATTTTGGTCAGTAAGTATAGTCACTAATGACACATAAAGAAGTTGATGTTGTCTATTTGTTGTGGCTGGGAATGAAGCAAAGTACAACTAGGTATAAACTAGTAATAAAAAAAATACAAATTAAAAATTAAACAAGACCTCCCACTTGTAATTGCACAAAGGGTCAAATTCATGACTTTTGTGTAGTCCTATGTATTGAGCAGAATGAGCTATAGTTCAACTAGGTTTGTTAAAAATCTAATAATATAAAAATACAATTAAAAATAGCACCAGACTCATCACTAGTAATTACACTATGGTCCTAATATAATTAATGTTGGTATTGACAATGTATTGAAGGCTAGAATTAGCTATAGTAACAACTGTAGTTTAAGTCTAATAATAGAAAAAAAGGCCACAAGACTCTCAATTGTAATTGCACTAATGTCTTTTATAAGTTGTTTTACGTAAGAATTGAGTATAACTAGAATTGAAATTGACAAGATAAAATATGCAGTTAAGGTAACAAAATAATAAAAAAAGATAGAAAAAAAAATATAATGAGGTAGTTGGTACTAGTTAGCAAAAGATAGTTAGGGCCTTGAACAATAATATAATTTGAAATATACACTAATTGCACACACAATATAGTCAACTAAGAATATGAAAACAATCTTAGAATAGGACTTATAATATACAACTTATAAATAAAAATACAAATATGAAATGGTACTTGCAATTGCACTAGATTCTGGAATAGGTTGTTTGACAAGACAGGAGTAAAAACAAGATTTAAATTGTGACAAAATATAATTCTCAAATTAAAAGAACCAAAATAAAAATAGAAAAAACTAATAAGGGTAATGTACCTTGGTTATAATATGATTAGTAAGATGGTAGACAGGTACACAGTTACCCAGATACACATTACACAGGTACACAGGTACAAAGGATAATAAAAAAGTTGGAGTATAAATAATACAAACTTGAAAATTTGTCAACAAAATGTTATGGGAAGTAACAAATAATGTTTAATGTACAAAATTAAAATTTGAGCTGGTAGTAAATATGTGTATAATAAAATTATAGTAAGTAATAATAATGATTACAAAATAAGTGAAAAAGTAATGTTTATTTCTTTCAAAATTGCACTGTTAATTATACTAGAGGTTAAATGGGCTTTACAAGTTTATTAAGAGTAACTCTAGATAGTAAATGTGTAATTTATAAAACTGGTTTAAGGTAATTAGACAAGTAAATGGTTATAAATTCAAAAAATTTTAAGAGTAAATTGATATTGATAGTAAAAATGGAAATTATTAATTTAGTAAGTATATCAATGGAGAGAATATAAAAAAAAATAGGTAGTAATATGGACAGAGAAAGTATCGATTCAGCTAATATTTAAGCAAACAATAGTAAATAAAAAAATAGATTAAGGTGACTTAAGCTATACTAGTAAAATCAAAAAGATGTAGTTGATTATTAATATACTAAGAGATTGTTCTACGAGATTGAGAACAATAATGGAGCAAAAAACAAACACTACATTACGTGAGGCTTTTTAGGGAAGGGACATTTATGGTTATTCTCTGTAAGATCAGTATCCCTGAGAAATCGGAGATAGATCATTCACGTTGCTGTTGTGGGATTGTGTACAGGGGGGGGTGGGGGTCAGGAGTGGGGAGGAATTTGACCTTACATTTGTTTTCTCTAACTAAGAAGTTTCCCATCTCGTGATGAGCATTGGTGTAGTTTGTTGTCATTAATTTCTGACCTATGGCAGGAGGTTCTGGACGTTTTTTGGTAAGATCGTTTTATGTATACCTCTTTCTTTACTTAATAGAGGCAATTAGTAAGTCTTTTTTCCTGACCTGTGAGTGAATCCTAAGCATAACACTTTTTCTACCATGGGATCCCTCGGAACCTGGATTCCTTTTTATTTCCTGAACTCTGGGTACAATAAACACTTGTTTGGTCCTTTATGATCTGCAAGTATGGATTGCTCCCTTGTCTTTTTTTTATTCTCATAACACAAGCAAGATTTTCAGAGGTACGTCTTTGCTACTTCTACTTACACTTAGGTCACACTAGAAACACATAATGTACAAAGATATATAAACGCACACCCCACTGGTTTTTTCTTCTATTTTTCTTTCTAGTTCTTGTTTATTTCCTCTTATCTCTCCCATGGGGGAAGGTGAACAGAATTCTTTTCCTCCGTAAGCCTTGCGTGTTGTAAGAAGCGAACTAAAATGCCGGGAGCAGGGTCTATACGCCCTTCTCCCGTATATATTACTAAATTTAAAAAGAGAAAACTTTGTTTCTCTTTTTTGGGCCACCCTGGCCTTGGGTGGATAATATGGCCGGTTTTTGTTGAAAATATATATTTATATATATATATATATAATATATAGTATGATATAGGTATAAATATAGTATATGATATTATATAAAATATATATATATATATATATATATATAAGATATAATATATATATATATATATATATATAATATATAATATTATCAAAACTACCACTGTTAAATAATAGAGAAATTCCAAGTGCTTTCGTGACTACTTCACATTATTCAAAGGAAACTAAATGTCATTGTTTGAAATCACCTTTTACTGTGATCCTTAGATTCATAAGATACATACACACACACATATATATATATATATATATCATATATATATGAATATATATATATATATATATATATATTAATATATATGTATGTATATATATAAATATTATGATATATATATATATATAAGATATATATATATATAAATATATATATATAATATATAAATAAATAAATATATATGTATAAGTATGTATTATGTATGATGTATAAATTGTGCTTAAGTGGTCCATGGGTCGAAAAAACTTGGACCTACTTGATCAAGTATATAAAAATAAATATTTAAAAAAATCAAATTTTTTTCGAATTTGGGAAATTTATTTTTTTAAATACGGAGGCAGCACACGCATTATTCTGTGCGGATTTCCAAATTTCAGAGCAATCTTTTTTTAAGCTACAATTCAAAGTCAAAAGGCACATTTAAATTTTTATTCTGAAACATTCTTGTCCATCGTTTTTGGACATTGTGAAATCCCCCTGTTGATTCGATCGCCCCCTGGGCCCGGCCCCCAAACAGCCTCCTGTTGATGGTTTGTCAATCGGGCTTTTGGGGTTTAGCTACACTATCCAATTTAAAAACAACCCACTTATCGGGAACTAACTGGGGAAAACTTATAAAGTTCCTTTCTGACAACAGCTAAAAGTTTGTTAATAAACCTTTTTAAAATTTAAGGAAAGTTTGAAAAATTTTGGGACAGAGTCCGCTTATGGGAACGAATTGAGGAAAAATATTACTTGCCCTCTTGAAATAGCGAAAAGCCTGTTAGTAATTCTCTCATGAAAATTTAAAGAAGGGGAATGGAAATTCTTAGGTCCATACATTGTTTAAATTATCTCTTAGAGTTGTTCCTAGTTCTCCAATGTCTGTTTATCACTGGGGGGGATCTTCCCACTTAAAAAAACTCGAATTCCCACTTTTTTTTTGTATTTTTGTCAGCTGTTAATTTTTAATCTTAAAACTTTTTAATAACACAAAAAATTCAAAAAGGTAAAAAAAATTAAAATTTCAACAGAAAACGAAGCCCCAAACCGAATAAACAAAATAGGTAGGTGGTAGGTGGTAGGTAGGTAGGCTAAAGGTAAGCCCCCCAATTGTGAGGGGGGAATGGGGACAGAGAAGAATACCTGTGAGAGGAACGCTTTGTTGTAAAAAGAGCCAGGGTTAAAACCCCAGCTCAAGGCGTGTAAACACATGCGAAAACGTGTAAAAGCATGGAGCACGATTCGGGGCGGGCTGTATCTGTTTGGGGGGTGCAGCTTAATCTTGTTCGTGATTGGTGGCGGGGCGGTAGGCGGGGGGGGAGAGGGGGAAAAGGGGAGACTGCTGCAGGAATTGCCCAGTTGAGATGCAGTAATTTAAGGGGATTGTGACTGTGTCACAAAATTTTCCGTGTTGACGGTAGAGATGCTTTTTTTGAGAGTTTTTAGTTTTGGTCAGGAGATGAGTATTCTGCTTTTTTGGCTCAAGTCTGGGGCTTTTTTTACTTTTTTTAAGGTCTTAGTATGTTGAGAAAGAACAGTAGGTGCCAGGCTGCGGTAAACTTTACTGTTCTTGCCCAATTTTTTGTACGGTTGGTCGAAGTATTGCCATTCGCGACTTTGATTGTAAGAAAGTGACGTCTTTTCCCTGTTAGTAAGGAGTACATCACTTCTGATTTTTTGATGAGTTGACGGTGTAGTTTTTTTTCCTTCTTGGTAGGTGGTTGAGGCATTTTTGGGGGAATTCTCTGTAAATCCATAGCAGCTGAGGAGGCGGAAGAGCCCTGGTGCTGTTGATTAGTTTTTTGTGTGATGGAGGCAATGGTGGCTTCTCATTTGGGGGGTTCTGGGGGCAAGTCATCTAGTGCAGGAGTGACGATTTTTGGGGGGTTCTTCATATATCGGGGGGAATAAAAAAAAAAAAAACATTCTGGGGAAATTTAAAGAGTCATTAAAATCTTGTTGAAGACCCAGGTCGCTGCGTTTTTTTTCATGTGAGCAAACAAATTTTCAGTTTTATAGTAAATTTGTGTTGAAACACCGCGGGATGAAGAGGGGTGGGGGGTTGGTACATCTGTTTTGGTAGCATGCGGATCTTAGTAGTGGCTGTTTGGAGTTTAGCTAAAAGCCTAAGTGGGGGAATTTAAAGTCTCTTTTTAATGTCTTTTTTATCTTCTTTTTAAATTTTTTTTTACGGACAGGAATGGCTGCAACAGTGTGATGGGACTCTTTTCATTGATGCAAGGGGGGTAGTAGTTTTAATGCAGGAGCGATAATCGTCCGTCATTCCTACAGTGGAACAATCTTTTTCTTATATGGCATTTGGTGGGGGGGTTGTAGGGGTACAAGTCCAACAGGGGTTAAATGGTTGAAGCGTTCTGGGTCAGTCGTTTAGGGAATGCGATAAAATGAAATGGCAGGCCCCCCTCTGACAGGGGTCTGGCGGCCAATTTTAAAGTTCAAAACTTCCTTTACATCGAGGGGGCCCGGAAATCTTCCGAATTTTCTACCTTTTGGCCCATCGTTCGGTCTTCATTTTTGATTTGAGTTCCCCCTGTCTGACAACAAAACAGTTGTTGCCTTGTTGATATTCACCACTTTTTTTAACTCGGGAACTGAAAATAATAATATCAAATTTTACTACTATGTAGTATGATTTTTTACTATATGACATACTACTATATATAGAAAGCTCTTGTTATGCAGAGCATTTCGGGCAAATTTGGTCGTTTTGTCCAGGATGCAACCCCCACCATGATAACACCCCGACCGCAGGTTTTATGGGAAAAAAATCCCCCAATTTTTCAAGCTGTAACGGAGATACAATCCCGGGCCTCGTGGTGACTGATGCGTAGTGATCGAGCATGGACACCCTAAAAAAGATAGATGCAGGTTTATCCCTGAATTTTCTTAATGCTGAAAAATTTTTTTCCCAAATTTATTGTAAAGTATTAAAACTAATTTTTTCCCATTATTTTAAAATTTGGGCTGTGCTGCTGCATAGAGCAAAAAATCAGCATTTTTTAGGTTTGAAAAAAACTTTTCCTCTGAAGGAGAATTTAATAATTATTTGACAAAATTTTAAAAGTACTTGGTGAGATTCGGTATGGCTGCTTCCAACATAGTTAAAAAATTACACAATTTCCTTTTCCACAATAATTGATTTTTAACTTTAAAATTTTCCCCCTTTATTCCTATTCACCCCTTTCCCCCCATCGCACATAACTGACTTTTTTTTCATTAATTTTCTTCCCGTGTACCAACCCCAATGGCTCTCTCCTCATCTTACCATGTAACTCTTGCAACACTTTCCTGCACCTTGCCATTCTCCCGACCTTAGTTTGGGGGGGAGGGGGGGGGGGGGGGGGGGGGGGGGGGGGGGGGGGGGGGGGGGG
>NC_069422.1:51910952-51980008 GCF_026875155.1 Cherax quadricarinatus
AATCCCCTATAGGTTTCGTATAATATATTATGTCTTACGAGCCACTGTTTTTGACGTATATATACTCATAAATTCTAGCGGCTTCACATCAACCCAGGAGGAAAGCTGGTAGGCCCACATGTGAGAGAATGGGTCTGTGTGGTCAGTGTGCACAAAAATAAAAAAATCCTGGAGCACCCCAGTGCATAATGAGAAAAAAACTCCGACCGTTTTTGTTTTAATTAAAATGCTCAGTTTGGGGCCTATTTTCGTACAGTTTTTTATGGTTGTATTCTCGTTTTCTTGGTCTCATTTGATAGAAGGGGAAAACATATTGAAGAAATAAAGGTTTTTTTTTGATGGTTTTACTAGGGAAAAAAACCCTTTTGAAAATGGAGCTCAAAGTAGGGAAATGTTTTATTTTTTGCCGATGTTCAAAAGAAAACAAATGAGGTCTTTTTCCCCAATAAATGCCCAAGTAGCCATTCTAATATGCAGTCATGAATGGGTTGACATCATTTATAAAATTTTTATTACAATATTGCAGTAGTCTGCAAAAACAGAAAATCTATTTTTTGTTTGAAAAAAAAATTCAAAATAGAAAGCAAGAGTAATATCAGAGGGCCTGGAGATATGACTGATGAACAAAGAAAATGCTATTTTAGAGCCAGAAATGTCTGCATTTTTTCATTCTGGACCCTTTTTTGAAATGTCATATTTTTTCAATTTTCGTGGAAATTGGCCAAATTGCAAATTTCTGACCACATTATTGGATAGTTAAAAATTAGAAAAAAGGACATTTTTTCTTGTACTCAATCGATAAAAAAAAAATGGAGTTCTAAAGAAATAGCTATGACTTTGGTCGACTGGAACATGGAATTAGCCGAAAATAGGCTCAAAGGGGGCGAAATCCCCAAATTTGTAAATATTGCCGAGGTCACAAATTTTTGCGAGAGTGTTATTCTGTAAGTTTTCCATCAAATTTCATTCTTTTGGTGTCTTTACAATCAGGAAAAGATTCTCTATCTTTTTTTTTTTTTTTTTTTTTTTTTTTTTGACAGCGGGAAAAACCACCTCAGGATTTGGGGTTGTGACATTTTAATGGGTTAATAGTTCTTGTTCTTATAGAATTTCTTTTCGCCCCTTTGGGGAAGTGTGTGGGGAATTCGTCCCCGTAAATAGTTTGTGTTGTAGAAGGCAACCAAAATGGCAGGAGAAATAGGCTTGTAGCCCCTTCTTTTATGGAATTAATAAAAAGACAAAGGAAAAATGTTAAATGGTGGGTTTTAGGAATTGAGTGTAAATTTGATTGGAAATTTATGAATGAAAAGAAGCTGGATGTCCTAGCTTTAACCCTTTCAGGGTTTTCAGACGTCTAGTACGGCTTATGCACCAGGGTTTTTGATGTACTAGTACGCCTAGTTCTAGCGCCCTCAAATCTAGTAAAGAAAAGTGGTGGGCCCTACATATTTATGAAAGAATGGGTCTATTTGGTCAGTGTGCGCATGTATAAAAAAAAATTTCCTCCCAGCACACAGTGCGTAATGAGAAAAAAAAATCTTTGGCCATGTTTTTGGATTAAAACAGCGACTTTTTCACCATATTTTCGTTATGGTATTTATTTTTGTTATTCTAGTTTTCCTGGTCTCATTTTTATAGAATGAAAAACATATTACAGAAATTGAGATGATTTTGGCTGGTTTTATAATGAAAAGTACCTTTAAATTGAGCTCAAAGTAGCAGAAATGTTCGATATTTACCAAAGTTTCAAAGTGAACAAATCATGCTAAGCATCCAATACACGTCAACTGGTGAGTCTAATATTCTTCACAAGTGCGCTGATATTATTTATACCATTTCTACACTAATGCAGTAGTCTGCATAACAGTAAATCTTCTATTTTTTTGTGAGAATAAAAAATTAAAGTGGAAAGCAAAAAGAATGTAAGAGGGGCCCGGGGACGTGACTAATGAACAGAGGAAATGTTATTTTAGTGCCAGGAATGTCTTTCTTGTTTATTCTGGACCCTATTTAGAAATTTGCATCTTTTGAAATTTGTGTGAAATTGGCAAGATTGCTAAATTCTGACCACTGTATTGGATAGTTGAAATCGGTAAATGATTGGTTTTCTTTTGCTCATTCGATAGAAAAAAATGGAGTTCTAGCAAAATAGTTATGATTTTGTCGACTAGTACGCTGGAATTTGCTGAAAATAGGGCTCAAAGTGGGCAAATCGCCAATGCGTCAACATCATCGAGACCGCTAACTTGGCGATAGCATTTAAATTTTGTAAGTTTTTTCCATCAAATTTCATACTTTTGGTGTCATTTTGATCGGAAAAGTTTTTGTTTTCTTTTCATAAGAAAAATTTTTTTTTTTTTTTTTTTGAAATTTGGGCAACCCTGAGAACAAGCTGGGAGAGGGCCTGGGGACCCTGAATGGGTTAAGGAAAATGAAGAATTTCAGTGGGGAAATATGAGTGGGGGTTAGATTAGGTGTATCAGAGAATTTTAGCTAAGGAAGAAGTTAATATTTAATGGTAATATTTAATGATTAATTTATGGAAAGCAGAGAGGAAATATAAGTGTATGAATACAGGAATTATGTAACTTAAAGTAAGGATGGGATATGAAAGTTGAATGTAGTGAGTGTTTATGCACTTGGGAAGAGAGAGTGTAGAAGAAAGAGAAATTTCGGGAAAGGGGCTAAGTGAGTGTTTAAGGGAGTTTTGAACTAAGTGAGAATATAATTGCTGTGGGGGACCTAAATGTGGGAGAGGGCTTTAGTAGAGAGGATAGTAGGTAAGTTTGGAGTTCCCTGTGTAAATGGTAATGGGGCCTTTAAGTGAGTTTTTTGTAGAAAGAGATTTGGTAATAGGTAAAATTTTAATAATTGATAATATTTAATACTTTTGGTAACAGATACATATTTAAGAGGAAGATAACTTATATATGAGATATTAATCAGATCACAGAATGTGTGGGCTTAAACCCATGAGAATTGAGTCCTTAAAACTCCAGGCCAATCTGCATGTCATAGATGATTTCGTTTGAAGGGACATTGAACTCGACCAAGCCACCTCACAATGTATGGGATTTGTAAACAACCCTACACTTGTGATCACAGTGGGCCCATGCTACCTTATAAATGGTGTATAGAAAATATACTTAGTTTGGATGAATTATTACAGCACTGGCCAGTGGTTTTCACACTGGGCTTGAGTGTTTACTACACGTGTGCCATGAGTTCACTCCCCACCCATTCTGTGTTAGTTTGCAATCAATATATTACGATTTTTGTGAGTATGAGAAAAGTTATGAGGAACACATTTTGAGGATATACCATGAAGAGTTTCAGAGTTTCCTAACTCTTGGAGCCTGGCCCATGGGACATGTTCCTGGAGAGGAGGAAGATAAATAGTTTTATGAGATATGGATATAGGGCAAGTTGATATCAGTTTGTAGGACTATATTAATAGATAAAGATTGATTTCTAGACCTTCAGGATGTTCATGTTTTAGAGAGGCAACAGAGCTATCAGACCATGTATTTAGTGATACTGTAGTGAAGTATGAGTAGAATATGGAATACAAGAAGACTATCATTGGTAGAAAAAAGCAAAGTGGAAATTTTATGAAATTAAAGGAGACAGGTTCAGGTAAAGATAAACAACTATTGTAGGAGGTGGGTTAAGAAGTACAGGTAATTAGGTGAGGTTAGAGGAGGTATAGGTAATTTAACCCTTTGACTGTCGTAAGCCCCTTTTCTGAAACTGTCAATTCACTGTCGCAAAATTTTTGGGACACCAAAAGTACGAAATTTGGTCAAAATCTCAGAAAATACGCTCCCCCCTGAAGTTAGTCGTCTCAGCACATATGCAATCAAGCGATTTTGCCAACTTTAGCCCTGTATATTTGGCCAATTCCCGTTGTTTCCAGTTGACCAAACTCATAGCTATTATCCTTTAGAACTCTCCCTTTTTTCTAGCAGTTATAGTACAAGAAACCGCCCAATTACCGATCTTTGAACTACTCAGTGAAGTGGTCAAATGGCAATTTGGCCAATTTAACGCAAATTAAAAGATGCCAAATTTCAAATAGGTTCAGAAAAAACAACGTAAGAACATTCTTGGCACTAAAATAACATATCCTCTGTTCATAGTCATGTCTCTAGGCCCCTCTATATTATTATTGCTTTCCTCTTTTGATTTTTATATTCCTACAACAAATACAAAATTTACTGTTATGCAACTACTGCATATGTAAAATTGGTATCAATCTAACAGTTCACTAGTGAAAGAATTAATTAGACTCCCACGATTGACGTGTAATGGACGTGTGGGTGTGATTTGCTTACTCCGACATTGGTAAAATCGAACATTTCCGCTACTTTGAGCTCAATCGAGGTCGTTTCATTGTGAAACAAATCAATAATCATCTCAATTTTTTTGTAATAATATTTTCCATTTCAATCACTGGAAACCTATGAAAATGAGAATACAACGATAAATACTGTAGAAACTATACCCTCAAAGTAGCATTTTCATCCCCAAACAAACGGTCAGTTTTTTTTTCTCCTTATGCACTGCGTGCTTGCAGGATTTTTTTTTCTATGTGGTGCACACTGACCACACAGACCCATTCTCTCATATGTGGGCCTATCAGCTTTCTCCTCTTGATTGAAGCGCTAGAAATTTACGCGAAAAATATTTCCGAAAGTGGCGCGTAAGACATATATATATGGCCACAACAGTCAAAGGTTAAAAATTGGCATCTTTTTGAAATTGTGTGAATTGGCAAAAAATGCTAAATTCAGACCACTGTATAGATAGTTGCAATGTAAATGATTGGTTTCTTGTGCTCACTACGATCGAAAAAATGAGTTCCTAGCGAATAGTTATGATTTTTTTGACAAGTATACTGAATGGCACAAAAATAGGCTCAAAGTGGGCTAAAATCGCCGATGTTAAACAGCGTCGAGACCGCTATCTTCGCAGAGCATAATTCCGTAATTTTTCCATCAAAATTCATAATTGTTGGTGTCATTATGATCGGGAACAAGTTACTCCTATCTTTTCATGAGAATTTTTTTTTTTTTTTTTTTTTATTTTGTTTTTTTAAATTTGGCCGACCCTGAGAACAAGTCTGGGAGAAGGGCCTGGGGACCATGAAAGGGTTAAGTGCTCAATACACCTAGCATAAAAAAAAAAATATAAAAATGTAAATAAATACACATCACTTACAATGCTGAACTTTAAAACCCTTCACTGTCGTCCCGTAAATTATATGGCTTGCCAGCAAGTGTCAGTCCAAATACTACAATCCAAAATTCTACGCCTTCATACTACGGGAGAAAGCTGGTACAACCTACATGGAAAGAATGGGTCTGCGTGGTCACTGTGCGCAATATAAAAAAAATCGGGGAGGCGCAGTGCATTGTCCGAGTGCTAATTAACCCCTTTGGACTGTCACAACCCCCAAATCATACGCTGAGGTCAAGTGGTCACGCTGCGGTCATACCGCCTAAGCCTTGAGTTAGCGTGGGCTGTTACTCAAGCACCATGGCTTTTGGTAGTGTTTTAGAATCTCAGATCAAGTGAATATCAAAATGGTATACAATACCTGACAGATGGTTGTTAAGACACATAAGCAACACTAAAGCAACTTTATTCCGAAACGTTTCGCTCTACATAGCAGGCTTTCTTCAGTCCGAGTTACAGAAAGTAGGCATGGAGCAGAAGAGACGTGAAGACGATGTTAATCAGTCCATCACCCTTAAAGTCATAGATTTTGAGGTTGTCATCCCTCACAGCCTGGAGAGTTCTGTTCCAAAGTCTGGGAACTAACTGAAGATCAAGCGACAGTAGTTGAGACTTAAATACTGTCGAAAAGAGAGTGCAAAGTAGTAGAGTGAGATTGTAGGCCACTGAGAGGTCATGTCCCTCTCAAAACAAACGTTCTCCTGCATACTTTCTGTACTCGACTGGAAAAGCCTGCTATGTAGGCGAAACTTTTCGAATAAATTTGCTTAAGTGTTGCTTTGTGTCTTTAACACCCGCAGGTTCATGGTGTTGAAGAAAGGAGATTCTACTTCTTCTGGAGGAAAATAGGAGGCTGAACTTTGCATAGATGAGTTAGTAGCAGTGTGGAGAAGGATTTAGCGGTAAGGAAAAATGGTCACCACAGTGATAGGGCAGCTGCTTTAAAGTGCAAGTGTGTTCAAAAGAACAGTTCAGAAGAAGAAGATGAAGAGTTTATAGAGAAGATGTGAAGGTAGGAAATCGATTCTCTGTTCTCCAAGACGAGTGTACTTCAGTGGTTAGTGAGGTTGAAGGTACCACTGATTCCCCTGCTAATCAAGGTAAGAATATTTTAATACTAGGCAATTCTCAGGTAAGATATATGGACCGTGCATTTTGTAACAGAGACAGAAAGGTCAGACAGAGAGTGCGCCTTCCTGGAGCTGGTGTTGGTGACATAGTCAGCAGGTTGGATAATATTATGGCAGGTAATGGGAACAAGCCCATTATCTGTCTTAGTGCTGGGGGTAATGACATTGGGAAGGGCAGGAGAGAGGAGCTGCTGGATAAGTACAGGTTAGCCATAGAAGTACATGTAGTTAGGTCTAAGGGAGGGATGCCAGTCATATGTAGCATCTTGCCTAGAAAGGGAGTGGGCAATGAATGGATGTCTAGGGCAGTTGGTTTAAATTGCTGGCTAGACAGGCACTGCAAGGAACTTGCAATCCCATTCATTGATAACTGGGACCTATTCTTTGGCAAATGTGATATGTATGCAAGGGATGGGGTTCACCTCTCTGGGATGGAGTGGTTGCATTAGCCAATTCAATTGAGAGGGTATTAGGGGAATTACCAATAAACCCCTGGCTGCCTTCAAGAGAGAGCTGGATAGATACCTAAAGTCAGTGCCGGATCAGCCGGGCTGTGGCTTGTACGTTGGACTGTGTGTGGCCAGCAGTAACAGCCTGGTTGATCAGGCCCTGAGGACATAGTGGTTTAATGAAATAGTAGTAGTAGTTAGGCTAAGAAAAGTGTTAAATAGATACAATTATGGATGCATATGAACAATGCAAATGGCAGTGAACAGAACTGATGGGTAGCAACTTAATAAAAATAAATACAGTGAGATTTTTCGACAAATTATATTGAGAGCTTTATGTTGTCTTTGAAATGACAGTTATGAATGTGGACATTTAGCTGGGTTGGTTTTATTAGTTTCCCTTTATGTATAATGTCTGGAAGGTGGCATGAAACATCGCATAATACTGCATGTCTTTAACCGTTTTTGTAATAGTTTCTCATTTTTTCCTCTTTGATGTCTATTCACCCAGTCACAGTGGGAAACTAGGTATGTTTTGGCCACTGTGCAATCCAAGAAAGATAGTCCTATATGGTCGTATATATATATATATGTCTTACGAGCCACTGTTTTTGACGTATATATACTCATGAATTCTAGCGGCTTCACATCAAGCAGGAGAAAGCTGGTAGGCCCACATGTGAGAGAATGGGTCTGTGTGGTCAGTGTGCACAATATAAAAAAATCCTGGAGCACGCAGTGCATAATGAGAAAAAAAACTCCGACCGTTTTTTGTTTTTAATTAAAATGCTCAGTTTGTGGCCTATTTTCGTACAGTATTTATGGTTGTATTCTCGTTTTCTTGGTCTCATTTGATAGAATGGAAAACATATTGAAGAAATAAAGGTGATTTTGATTGGTTTTACTATGAAAAGAACCTTGAAATGGAGCTCAAAGTAGGGGAAATGTTTTATTTTTTGCCGATGTTCAAAAGTAAACAAATGATGTCATTTTCCAATAAATGTCCAAGTAGCCATTCTAATATGCAGTCATGAATGGGTTGACATCATTTATACAATTATTACAATATTGCAGTAGTCTGCATAACAGAAAATCTATTTTTTTGTTTGAATAAAAATTCAAAATAGAAAGCAAGAGTAATATCAGAGGGGCCTGGAGATATGACTGATGAACAAAGAAAATGCTATTTTAGAGCCAGAAATGTCTGCATTGTTCATTCTGGACCCTATTTTGAAATTGTCATATTTTTCAATTTTCGTGAAATTGGCCAAATTGCAAATTTCTGACCACATTATTGGATAGTTGAAATTAGCAAATGGACAGTTTCTTGTACTCAATCGATAGAAAAAATGGAGTTCTAAAGAAATAGCTATGACTTTGGTCGACTGGAACGATGGAATTAGCCGAAAATAGGGCTCAAAGTGGGCGAAATCGCCAATTTGTAAATATTGCCGAGGTCACTAATTTTGCGAGAGTGTAATTCTGTAAGTTTTCCATCGAATTTCATTCTTTTGGTGTCATTACAATCAGGAAAAGATTCTCTATCTTTTTTTTTTTTTTTTTTTTTTTTTTTGTGACAGCAGGAAACACCTCAGGATTTGGGGTTGTGACAGTTAATGGGTTAATAGTTCTTGTTCTTATAGAATTTCTTTTCGTCTCCTTGGGGAAGTGTGTGAGAATTCGTCCCCGTAAATAGTTTGTGTTGTAGAAGGCAACCAAAATGGCAGGAGAAATAGGCTTGTAGCCCCTTCTTTTATGAATTAATAAAAAGACAAAGGAAAAAATGTTAATGGTGGGTTTTAGGAATTGAGTGTGAATTGATTGTGAATGTTATGAATGAAAAGAAGCTGGATGTCCTAGCTTTAACCCTTTCAGGGTTTTCAGACGTACTAGTACGGCTTATGCACCAGGGTTTTTGATGTACTAGTACGCCTAGATTCTAGCGCCCTCAAATCTAGTGAGAGAAAGCTGGTAGGCCTACATATTTATGAAAGAATGGGTCTATTTGGTCAGTGTGCGCAGTATAAAAAAAATCCTGCAGCACACAGTGCGTAATGAGAAAAAAAATCTTTGGCCATGTTTTTGGATTAAAACAGCGACTTTGCACCATATTTTCGTATGGTATTTATTGTTGTATTCTAGTTTTCCTGGTCTCATTTTATAGAATGAAAGACATATTACAGAAATTGAGATGATTTTGGCTGGTTTTATAATGAAAAGTACCTTGAAATTGAGCTCAAAGTAGCAGAAATGTTCGATATTTACCAAAGTTCAAAAGTGAACAAATCATGCTAAGCATCCAATACACGTCAACTGGTGAGTCTAATATTCTTTCACAAGTGCGCTGATATTATTTATACCATTTCTACACTAATGCAGTAGTCTGCATAACAGTAAATCTTCTATTTTTTTGTGAGAATAAAAAATTAAAGTGGAAAGCAAAAGAATGTAAGAGGGGCCTGGGGACGTGACTAATGAACAGAGGAAATGTTATTTTAGTGCCAGGAATGTCTTTCTTGTTTATTCTGGACCCTATTTAGAAATTGGCATCTTTTGAAATTTGTGTGAAATTGGCAAGATTGCTAAATTCTGACCACTGTATTGGATAGTTGAAATCGGTAAATGATTGGTTTCTTGTGCTCATTCGATAGAAAAAAATGGAGTTCTAGCAAAATAGTTATGATTTTTGTCGACTAGTACGCTGGAATTTGCTGAAAATAGGGCTCAAAGTGGGCAAAATCGCCAATGCGTCAACATCATCGAGACCGCTAACTTGGCGATAGCATAATTTCGTAAGTTTTCCATCAAATTTCATACTTTTGGTGTCATTATGATCGGGAAAAGTTTCTGTATCTTTTCATAAGAAAAATTTTTTTTTTTTTTTTTTTTGAAATTTGGGCAACCCTGAGAACAAGTCTGGGAGAGGGCCTGGGGACCCTGAATGGGTTAAGGAAAATGAAGAATTTCAGTGGGGAAGTATGAGTGGGATTAGATTAGGTGTATCAGAGAATTATAGCTAAGGAAGAAGTAATATTTAATGGTAATATTTAATGATTAATTATGGAAAGCAGAGAGGAAATATAAGTGTATGAATACAGGAATTATGTAACTTAAAGTAAGGATGGGATATGAAAAGTTGAATGTAGTGAGTGTTTATGCACTTGGGGAAGAGAGGAGTGTAGAAGAAAGAGAAATTTCGGGAGGTGCTAAGTGAGTGTTTAAGGAGTTTTGAACTAAGTGAGAATATAATTGCTGTGGGGGACCTAAATGTGGGAGAGACTTTAGTAGAGAGGATAGTAGGTAAGTTTGGAGTTCCCTGTGTAAATGGTAATGGGGGCCTTTAAGTGAGTTATTTGTAGAAAGAGATTTGGTAATAGGTAACATTTTAATAATTGATAATATTTAATACTTTTGGTAACAGATACATATTTAAGAGGAAGATAACTTTAGTATATGAGATATTAATCAGATCACAGAATGTGTGGGCTTAAACCCATGAGAATTGAGTCTTAAAACTCACAGGCCAATCTGCATGTCATAATGATTTCTTTGAAGGGACTTGAACTAGACCAAGCCACATCCACACTGGTATGGGATTTGTAAACAACCTACACTTGTGATCACAGTGGGGCCCATGCTACCTTCTAAATGGTGTATAGAAATATACTTAGTTGGATGAATCTTATTACAGTCAGCTGGCCCAGTGGTTTTCACACTGGGCTGTGAGTGTTACTACTCGTGTGCCATGAGTTCACTCCCCACCCATTCTGTGATTTGTTTGCAATCAATATATTACGATTTTGTGAGTATGAGATATGTTAAGAGGAACACATTTTAGGAGGATATACCTTTGAAGAGTTTCAAGAGTTTCATAACTCTTGGAGCCTGGCCATGGGACAGGTTCCTGGAGGAGGAGGAAGATAAATAAGTTTATGAGATATGATATAGGGCATGTTGATATCAGTTTGTAGGACTATATTAATAGATATATGATTGATTTCTAGTCTTCAGGATGTTCATGTTTTTAGAGAGGCAACAGAGCTATCAGATCATTATTTAGTGATAGCTGTAGTGAGAGTATGAGGTAGATGGAATAAAAGAAGACTATCATTGGTTAGAAAAAGAGAAGTGAAATTTTATGAATTAAAGGAGACAGTTAGGGTAAAGTATAAACAACTATTGTGAGGAAGGTGGGTTAGAGAAGTACAGGTAATTAGGTGAGGTTAGAGGAGGTATGGGGTAGATTTAACCCTTTGACTGTCGTAAGCCCCTTTCTGAAACTGTCATTCTATGTCGCAAAATTTTTGGGACACCAAAAGTACGAAATTTGGTCAAAATCTCAAGAAAATTACGCTCCCGTGAAGTTAGCGGTCTCAGCGACATATATGCATCAGCGATTTTGCCAACTTTGAGCCCTGTATTTGGCCAATTCCGTTGTTCCAGTTGACCAAACTCATAGCTATTTCTTTAGAACTCCATTTTTTCTATCAGTTTAGTACAAGAAACCGCCCATTTACCGACTTGAACTACTCAGTGAAGTGGTCAAATTGGCAATTTGGCCAATTTTACGCAAATTAAAAGATGCCAATTTCAAAATAGGGTTCAGAATAAACAACGTAGACATTCTTGGCACTAAAATAACATATCCTCTGTTCATTAGTCATGTCTCTAGGCCCCTCTTATATTATTATTGCTTTCTATTTTGATTTTTTATTCATACAAAAAATACAAAATTTACTGTTATGCAGACTACTGCATTATTGTAAAATTGGTATAAATAATATCAGTTCACTAGTGAAAGAATATTAGACTCCCCAGTTGACGTGTATTGGACGTGTGGTGTGATTTGCTTACTCCTGAACATTGGTAAAATCGAACATTTCCGCTACTTTGAGCTCAATTTCGAGGTCGTTTTCATTGTGAAACTAATCAAAATCATCTCAATTTTTGTAATATATTTTCCATTTTATCACTGGAAACCATGAAAATGAGAATACAACGATAAATACTGTATGAAAATACACCTCAAAGTTAGCATTTTAATCCAAAAAAACGGTCAGTTTTTTTTCTCATTATGCACTGCGTGCTGCAGGATTTTTTTTATGTGGTGCACACTGACCACACAGACCCATTCTCTCATATGTGGGCCTATCAGCTTTCTCTGCTTGATTTGAAGCTGCTAGAATTTACGCGTATAAATATTTCCGAAAGTGGCGCGTAAGACATATATATATGGCCAAAACAGTCAAAGGGTTAAAAATTGGCATCTTTTGAAATTTGTGTGAAATTGGCAAAATTGCTAAATTCTGACCACTGTATTGGATAGTTGAAATTGGTAAATGATTGGTTTCTTGTGCTCACTCGATAGAAAAAATGGAGTTCTAGCGAAATAGTTATGATTTTTTTTGACAAGTATACTGGAATTGGCCAAAAATAGGGCTCAAAGTGGGCAAAATCGCCGATGTGTAAACATCGTCGAGACCGCTAACTTCGCGAGAGCATAATTCCGTAAGTTTTCCATCAAAATTCATAATTTTGGTGTCATTATGATCGGGAAAAGTTTCTCTATCTTTTCATGAGAATTTTTTTTTTTTTTTTTTTTTTTTTTTTTTAAATTTGGCCGACCCTGAGAACAAGTCTGGGAGAGGGCCTGGGGACCATGAAAGGGTTAAGTGCTCAATACACCTAGGCATAAAAAAAAATGATAAAAATGTAAAATAAATACACATCACTTACAATGCTGACTTTAACCCTTTCACTGTCGGTCCCGTAATATTATGGCTTGCCAGCTAGTGTCAGTCCCATAATACTATGCCAAAATTCTACCGCCTTCATATCTAGCGGGAGAAAGCTGGTACACCTACATGTGAAAGAATGGGTCTGCGTGGTCACTGTGCGCAATATAAAAAAAAATCGGGGAGGCCGCAGTGCATTGTCAGAGTGCTAATTAACCCCTTGACTGTCACAACCCCAAATCAGTACGCTGAGGTCAGTGGTCACCTGCGGTCATACCTGCCTAAGCTCTTGGGAGTTAGCGTGGGCTGTTACCAAGCACCATGGCTTGTTGTAGTGTTTTAGAATCTCAGGTTCAAGTGAATATCAAAATGGTATACAATACTGACAGGATGGTTGTTAAGACACATAAGCAACACTTAAGCAACTTTATTCCGAAACGTTTCGCCTACATAGCAGGCTTCTTCAGTCGAGTACAGAAAGTAGGCAGGAGCAGAAGAGACGTGAAGACGATGTAATCAGTCCATCACCCTTAAAGTCATAGATTTGAGGTTGTCAGTCCCTCAGCCTGGAGAAGTTCTGTTCCAAAGTCTGGAACTAACTGAAGATCAAGCGACAGTGTTGAGACTTAAATACTGTCGGAAAGAGAGGTGCAAAGTAGTAGTAGTGAGATTGTAGCCACTGAGAGGTCATGTCCCTCTCAAAACAAACGGTTCTCCTGCCTACTTTCTGTACTCGACTGAAGAAGCCTGCTATGTAGGCGAAACGTTTCGGAATAAAGTTGCTTAAGTGTTGCTTATGTGTCTTAACAACCATCAGGTTCATGTGTCGTAAAGAAATTATGGTTGTATTCTTGTTTTCTTTGTCTCATTTAATAGAATGCAAGACATGTTACAGAAATAGAGATGATTTTGATTGGTTTCACAATGAAAACGACCTTGAAATTGAGCTCAAAATAGCGGAAATGTTTGATTTTTGCCAATGTTCAAGAGTAAACAAATGAATTTGCCATCCAATACATGTTCAATTAGCCATTCTAATATGCAGTCACGAATGGGTTGACATTATTTATACAATTATTACAATAATACAGTAGTCTGCATAACAGTAAATCTTCTATTTTTTGTGTGAATAAAAATTCAAAATTGAAAGCAAGAGTATAAGAGGGGCATGGAGAGGTGACTAATGAACAGAGAAAATGTTTTTAGTACCAGGAATGTCTGCGTTGTTTATTCTGGACCCTATTTTGAAATTGGCATCTTTTTTTTATTTGCATGAAATTGGCCAAATTACCAATTTCTGACCACGTTATTGTATAGTTGAAATCGGTAAATGGGCAGTTTCTTGTACTCAATAGAACAAATGGAGTTCTAAAGAAATAGCTATGAGTTTGGTGAACTGGAACAATGGAATTGGCCGAAAATAGGGCTCAAAGTGGGTGAAATCACTGATGCACATACTGTATATCACCAAGAATGCTAACTTTGCGAGAGCATAATTTCGTAAGCTTTCCATCAAATCTCGTACTTTTGGTGTCATTACCATCTGGTAAAGATTCTCTATCATTTTCACAGAAAAAAAAATTTCCAAATATTTGAGACACAAAGAGACACTCAGGATTTGGGGGTTGCGACAGTCAAAGGGTTAAGAATCAAATATTTTCATGTGTGTTAGGTTACAAACTAGTTATAATGCATTACTTGTTTTTAGTACATCTGGTACTGTTGTATGGGAGACACCAGCACACCAGGCCCAGTTGATTCCCATTATACTACATGATTTGAAGACTGCAATGTTTTTAACATTGATGTAAAACTGTACCTGAATTTTGGAGAGGAAACCGCCATGTCTACACTCTGAAAGATGTCAAGGATTAGTTTTGAGCAGGGGTCCCCAACCTGTGGCCTGAGGGCCACATGTGGCCCTTCTAGGAAATGAATTCATTTTTATTTAGGTTCCAAACTGCACAGTGTCAGTAATTACAAAATATGGTTATTATTCATAAAAACTACAAAAATTACAAAACGTGACCCTCCTCTAAACTTAGCTTTCCAAATTGGCCCCTTCATACTAAAAGGTTGGGGACTATTGGTTTAGAGGGCCATTTGAATTATGATGTCCGTTCTTTTTTTGAAATGAGTGCTGGTGACTGTGCTTCCTTCTCTGGGTCTCACTACCTTGGTGAAAAACGGTCAGCAGTGCAAAACAAAAAAACATTAAGAGCTTTGTTAAGGAAACTTTAAATACCATCACTTGTTATTTTTTAATGATAATGAAATTTAATGTGTTACCTTCCCTCAACAGGTGAAGACACTCAACACTGTTCGAAAAGTAATAGGGGGGATAATGAACATTGAAGGCATGAGAGAGGAGCTGCTGGATAAGTACAGGTTAGCCATAGAAAGTACATGTATGTTTAGGTCTAAGGAGGATGCCAGTCATTGTGCATCTTGCTATAAAGGGAGTGGCAATGATGGATGTCTGGGCAGGTGTTTAAAATTGCAGGCTAGACGGCACAGCAAGAACTTGCAATCCCATTCATTGATAACTGGGACCCTATTTCTTTGCAAATGTTGATATGTATGTCAAGGGATGGGGGTTCACCACCACTCGGGATTTGAGTGGTTGCATTAGCCAAATCAATTGAGAGGGTATTAGGAAATAACCAAATAAACCCCTGGCTGCCTTCAAGAGAGAGCTGGATAGCTACCTAAAGTCAGGTGCCGGATCAGCCGGGCTGTGGCTGTAACGTTGGACTGTGTGTGGCCCAGCAGCAATCATGCCTGGTTATCAGGCCTGAACCCACCGGAGGCCTGGTCATGGACCGTGCCGCAGGGGCGTTGATTCCGGAATAACCTCCAGATAACCTCCAGTTAGATATAGAGTTATGGGTGGTTTTGTGGGAAACAATCAGGCAGTCAGCATGTCTGTATAAAAACAGCAGTTATTTACTGGTATACCTCAGGGATATTTTAGAAGACAAGAATCAAAATAAGTTGCTAATTAAGACAAAATCAATTGATCAACAAAACAAAGAGAGATAGTAGAGGGGCACGAGTGGACTAGCTCCTTAAGTTTACTATACAAAAGTAGGATTCCTAAGAAATAAGATAGAAAGCTAAGATTACTTGCAAGTGTAGGTAATTAGATATTATTGGTATAACAAGACCTGTTCAACTGTAAAGACGCTAGAGAAATGCGCTTCTGAATGCATCCTTACAGGGTTATAAACTATTCCACACTTAAAGGGAAGACAGAAGGTAGTGGAGTGGCGAATAGGTCAGAGAAAATTTAAATTGTTGTCTTAACATGAATATAAGATTAGAAACATCAAACACAGCATCTGTTTGGCTACAGTTTTCACGAGGACATGACAAATTAATTTTGATGTGATTTATAGGCCCCCAAACCTTGATAGGGAGTGCAGTAAGCGTTATGGGGCGAAAAATCATAAGACTCTAGATATGAAAATGTTGTGATAGTTGGGAGATTTTAACTTTAGTAAGACAAATTGATTGGAACAATATGACAGGAAATCTTGAGTCTAGTGACTTACTTGATACGGTTCAGGATTGCTTTTTATAACAGTGTTACGGAACCACTAGAGGAAACAATCAGCCTTGACTTGGTTCTTGCCAACAAAGAATCACTAATTAATAATCTTTTAGGTTAATGATGAGCCATGGGGAAAGTGTCACAAATCACTCAGTTTCCATATACGTATCATGGAATTACCCAAAACTGCAATCAAAATCTCTGTCCCCATATTTTTGGGTTTGGCCACTTCATGGGACGAAAAAATTAACTGGGTGGGCTAAATTGGATTCCTGACTCTGGTCAGTAGGTGAAAAACTTGTAGCCAAATGACGTTTTTTCAGAGCATAGATCTCGCTGCCCAGACACTCTTTTGTTCCAACGCGTAGGAAATTAGATCTAACAAAAAATATCCAAATGGATGAACAATAGATTAAAACATCTCATTGGTCAAAAGAGAGGCATGTATAGGCATATCAAAGAGGGGATGGCAGTTTAAGATCAAATATACAGTGGACTCCCCCGGTTAACGATATTTTTTCACTCCAGAAGTATGTTCATGGTGCCATTACTGACACGAATTGTTCCCAAAGAAATATTGTGAAAGTCGATTAGTCCAATTTTCAGAACTGCCAAACATACACTACAAACGCACTTACATAAATACAGACACTTACATAATTGGTCACATTTGTGAGGTAATCGTTATGGCGGGGTCCACTGTATTCAGTTAAAAGAGAAATAAAGAGAGGATAAGAAAAGCAAAAGGGAAATGAGGCCCAGGTCGCAAGTATTCAAAAACCTAACGCCAAAAGGGCTCTTCAGGTAACAGAATAAGATTATGGACAAGATTGGCCCACTAAACCCATTGGAGGTTTTCAGCCTACTAGTATGACTTACGCCCCTAGGGTTTTTGACGTACCTTTAATTTTACCTGGAGAGATTTCGGGGTCAACGCCCCCGCGCCCGTCTTGACCAGCTCCTGGTGGATCATCGCCTGATCAACCAGCTGTTGCTGCTGGCTGCACCAAACCAACGACAGCAACAGCCCGGCGATCAGGAACTGACTTTTAGTGCTTTTGCCATTGCCAGCCTATGAAGACTGCCAGGGGTCTGTTGGTATCCCCCCATATGTGTGCTGGGAGCAGTATGGACATCTCGGGGGCCCCCTGACACTTAGTTGTATGGTCCTCTTAACGGTGCAAGTGACAACCCCTGCTTTTTCATTGGGGGGATGGTGCAACGTCTGCCAAGTCTTTTGCTTTCGTAGTGAGTGATTTTCGTGTGCAAGTTCCGTACTAGACCCTAGGATTTTCCAGGTGTATATAAATCATGTAATCTCTCCCTCCTGCGTTCCAGGGAATACAAGGTTAGAACCTCAAAGCGCTCCCAGGTAATTGAGGTGTTTTATCTCCGTGATGCGCGCCGAGAAAGTTCTCTGTACATTTTCTAGTCGGCAATATCACCTGCCTTGAAAGGTCTGTTATAGTGCAGGCAATTATTCCAGCCAACATAGAACAAGTGACCGTGAAAAAATAGTGTCATCATGGGCTTGGCCTCCCTAGTTTTAGAAGTTCTCATTATCCATCCTGTCATTTTTCTTGCAGCTGCGATTGATACAATGTTATGGTCTTGAAGGTGAATCCTCCGACATAAACCTCCCAGGTCATTAGACGTTGGTGTTTCGCTCTATTTTGTGGCCAGAATTTGTATTGTACTCTGAAGAAGGATTTAATTTCCTCATGTTTACCAGTATACTGATTAATTGAAATTTCTCATCGTTGAACTTCATATTGTTTTTCTGCAGCCCCAGAAAGATTTGGTTGGATGTCCGCTGGAGCCTTGCAGTGTCTGCATGGAAGACACTGTCATGGCAGATTCGGGTGTCATTCTGCAAAGGAAGACACGGTGCTGTGGCTGACATCCCATGTCTATTTCCGGATATTTAGGATGATAACAAGATGGGACTAGTACTGGTGCCTGTGGAACAGATCTTTCACCGTAGCTAGCAGCCTCTGACTTTACTCTTTTGACAGCCTACTCTCTGTGTTCCTGTTAGTGAGGAAATTATGATCCATCGACCGACTTTACTGTTAATCCTTTAGCGCGCCATTTTGTGCGCTATTTACGCCAGGGCCACACTTGTCGAGGCTTTTGCAAGTCTGTATATATTACATCTGCCAGTCTTTTTGTCTTCTAGTGCATTTAGGACTCGTCGTATGAACAGTAGTTTGAGACAGACAGGAGCGACCTGTTTCTAAAACCCATGTTGCCCTGGGTGAGTAACTGATGGTTTCTAGATGGTGGTGATCTTGCTTCTTAACCCTTTCAAATATTTTAATGGGATGTTATGCTATTGGTCCCATGTAGTTCGTTAGCTGTAGCTTTACTGCCCCCTTTGTGGAGTGGCTTATGTCTGTTGTTTTTATAACTGAGGGATGACCCCCGTGTCCAAGCTCCCTCTCCATAGGATGGAAAGGCTCGTGATAAGGGGCATCTTGCATTCTTATGAACACAGAGTTCCATGAGTCTGAGGCCCTGGGCAGAGTGCATGGCATGTCATTTATCGCCTGTACGAAGTCAATTGCGTCAGATAACATCGATAGGCTTGTGTTAATCGAATTTTGTGTCTTCCTCATAAAAAATTCATTTTGATCTTCGACTCTCAAGTCTGGTTAGCGTCTTGCTAAAAACTGAGTCCTTATTGGGACTTGAAAGTAGCTCACTCATTTCCTTGCTGTCCACTGTTATTACCCATCTTGTTTAATAGGGCCCAATACTGGACGTTGTTCACGATTTGATTGGCATAGGAGAAGAAATACTTTGGGTTTACTTTCGATGTTCATTTATGGCTTTTAGGTTCTTTCCCGCGATTCCTGACTCCTAAAGGATTCTTTTAGCTTAAGTCGATGCTTGCTATTTCTCTGACCATGTCTCCCTGCGCATTTCAGATATATTGACCACATTTAGTCCGCTCTGTTATTCATTTTCCGTCCCTGTTAAAGGAGCGCCTGTCCTCTTCTATTTTTACATCTACTCCTCCTTTTCTTAGAGGAATAAGGTCGCTTGGTGCATACATCGAGTGCCACCCAGCGTAATTGTTTCTAGGCTTAAGTTTGGGGTCTGTGTGCTTATAAATCTTCCCACTTATATCGGTTAGGACTTGGTTACTTGGTCCCACATAATGTTTTTTGTTATTGAAGTTGAATTTGGTGAATGCTCTCTGACAAGTCTCATTGTTCGGTCTGGTCTCCACGCATACATGTCCTGAACCTCAAATTATGTTTGATCTGAGTTTATGTTTTTGATATGGTGACATTTCTTATCAATCATCATTGTTAGTAAGATGAGGTCTAGTGTATTCTCCATCAAGTAGCTCTATTATTTGCTGGTTTAAATTTGAAATTTTTGCAGAGATTTACACTGCACGTTGAAGTGAGAGTTTTCCATCAGAGCAGCCACCAAAAGTGTAAAAACCTGTCAACTCCTAAAAATTGCTACAATTCTCGTTAAGGAGCCAAACAGAAGAACTCGCCCCGGAGCCAGATGTTAGTGTGCAGAGCACAGGAAGATTTTCCCAGACAGTGTACCCAATTAAAACAGCATAACCTGGAATAGCTGGATGATTGCATCCGAGGCTGTGTAGACATCCCCACAAAGACAAGGTTTGTGGTTCACGACCTTTAACTGCTAAAACTACCACAACGTCAAATGAGGCAG
Source organism: Cherax quadricarinatus (assembly GCF_026875155.1). Taxonomy (NCBI): domain Eukaryota; kingdom Metazoa; phylum Arthropoda; class Malacostraca; order Decapoda; family Parastacidae; genus Cherax; species Cherax quadricarinatus. Next base: position 51,930,757 of record NC_069422.1, read on the forward strand.
AAAAGCAGTTCATTGCCAACAAATGACTCTGCAGTGTACGGCCAACCCCCCCCTTTTGCCTGTTCACTCAGTCACATCTGTATATGGTTGTAACCTGGTGATCCATAATTCGTTGTCCAAGGAATCCATAAAGTTGGTCCTCAGTGAAAGAGCCGCAACATTGCCTTTGGTATGCTCTAGCAAGGCGTCCAAGGATGAAGGTATTTTGTTGTTTTGTTGCAGGCTTTAGACCTGTATATTTGCAAAGAAGAATGTTATCGTAACTGGTGGTATTGTTGTAACTGGGGGGGATATTTTTTTCCGGCGATTTAGTAATCTTTAATCGTTGGTTGGAGTGGAGGCCAATCGACTGTGGTTCCACTCCAGGATGACTGATTTGGAGATCGATTTCAGCCAATTTCCCTTGCCATATTTTTTCTTCCTGGCACTAAAAACCTCTCCCTCTTGAGTGGCTGTGCTACGCCAGGTTTTCCATGGCCTGGAATGTTGTGTATCTTTTTGTCCCCTTTAGATGGTATACCTGGCAATTAAAGTTATAGCACAGTCGACCTGTACTAAGAGTACACATTTCAGGTGAAAAAAGCTTACAGAAGGGAGTTTGCATTTGTCCCTGTTGTCATAGGGCATGGCATTTTCTAGGGTGGGGTCATAGTTGCAGTCCCATCTGTTTTTCCAGATTTCCCATGCCAGCAATACCAAGTTGCAATAGTATGTGCACAGGCTGGTTTCCCGCTTGCCATGGTTTCTGTGACTTATTCCCTGTGGTGCAATTTTCCCTGTCTTGAACTTCTATCCTCCCTAGCACCAACAATGAGCTCCCACCGAGTTGTTTTTGGTAATTTATCCTCACTATTGCTTGGAGTCCTCTTGTTTGCTATTTCCTGCGGATTTCTATTTGCAATAATTGGTTTTTATATCTTATCTTTGACTAACACATTTTCCTTACTATGGCTCCAGTCCCTTCCCTATGAGGTCATTCAATATGTATCCTTTTCCTGCGTATAATTCCCGACTAACCTGTACAAAATTCTCCAGCTTCACAAAACAGTCTCCCAGTACATAATCTCCAGCTTCACCATTTCTGTCTCCCAGGACACACCTCCAGCTTCACCATTACTGTCTCCCAGGACAGCACTATCAGCCCCACATTTACTGACTAAAGGACATCACCTCCAGCCTTACAGTTTGTACTACATGGCCATATCAAGGGTAGTACCATTCAGAGCCCAGACTTTTTATGCTCCCAGCTGTTGTAGAAGAAAGCTTCCAGGTTTTTCTAGTGAGAGAAAGCTGGGAAGGCCTCCTACATAGAAGAATTGGGTCTATGTGGCCGGTGTGCACAAGTATAAAAAAAAAATCCTGCAACACACAAGTGCGTAATGAGAAAAAAAAACCTTGGACCATGTTTTTGGAATAAAACATACCGACTGCACTGTATTTTGTATGGTATTAATTGTTGTAATCTATTTTTTTCTTGGTCTCAATTTATATAATGGAAGACATATTACAGAAATTGAGATGATGTCGACTGGTTTCACAATGAAAAGTACCTTTAAATTGGAGCTCAAATTATGTCCGAAATGCTCAAATTTTATTTACCCAAAGTTCAAAAGTAAACAAATCATGCAAGCGTTCCACTACAACGTCAACTGTGGTGAGTCAAATATTCTTCCACAATTGCGCGATATTATTTATACCATTACTATACTACTGCAGCATCTGCATAACCGATAAAAACTTCTATATTTTTGTAAGAGCAAAAATTCAAAGTGAAAGCCAAAGAAATAAAAGAGGGAGCCTGGGATGGACTGACAAAACGAGGAACTTGTTATTTTAGTGCCAAGGAAAGTCTTTCTTGTATATTCTGGACCCTATTTAGAAATTGGCCGATCTTTTTGAAATTTGTGTGAAATTGGCAAAATTGCAAAATTCTAACCACTTTATTGGATAGTTGAAATCAGTAAATGGTGGTTTCTGTATTCAATCGCTAGAAAAAATGAGTTCAGAGAAATTGTATGAAATTGTCAACAGTACATTGAATTGGCCGAAAATAGGGCTCAAATTGGGCAAAATCGCCGATGCGTAAACATCGTCGAGACCTCCAACTTCGCGAGAGCATAATTTCGTAAGTTTTCATCAAATTCTACTTCTGTTCATTATGATTGGGAAAAAGATTTCTCTACCTTTCATAAGATTTTTTTTTTTTTTTTTTTTTTTTTTTTTTTTTTTTTTTATTTTTTTTTTTTAAATTTTGGTGACCCTGAGAACAAGTCTCTGAGAGGGCCTGGCTATCCCCAAAGGGTTAAGAGTAACTCTGGTCAGATCACTGACAGTGATAAAGATATGTGTGAAATTCTCAATACCTACTTCCTCTCAGTTTTTCCACCCAGAAAATACTAGCGATATTCCTGAACTAATATATTAATGTAGAACAGATAAAAAGCTATGTACGATTGCGGTAACTAGTGACATGGTCCTCACACAAATAGAGAAACTAAAACCTAACAAATCCCCAGGCCCTGATGAACTGTTTGCAAGGGTGTTAAATTAATGTAAAAAGGAACTTAGCATACCTTTGGCTAATCTTTTTAACATACCACTACAAACTGGCATAGTTTCCTGAAAGGTGGAAAAATGGCAAAGTAATACCTATTTACAAGCAGGTGACAGGTTCTTGGCTTCAAACTATAGACGCAATAAGCCTTCCTCCATAGTGGGAAAATTTATGAGAATCAATAATTGCCTGAAGCAATTCGTCAGCCAACTTGACAGGCCACAGATTTGATTAATGAATCTCAACAAGGTTTTACAATGGGGCTTCCTGTCCTAGGAATTTAACAACATTTCACTAAGGGTGTTTGAGGATGTAGACCATGGTAAATGAATAAGATATTGTGTAAATGGACTTCACTAAGGCTTTCGATAGAGTCCACACCAGAGGCTATTGAGAAACTAAGGCCACACGGAATATAATTAGAATTTTTTCATGGGTAGAGTCATGGCGGACAATAAGACAACAGAGAGTTTGCAATAAATGGGGAGAAACAGAATGGGGGCATGTACCAAGCGGTGTACCTCAGGGGTCAGTATGGGCCCTGTTGTTCACAGTTTACATAAACAATATAGAATAGGGAATAAATAGCGACATAAGCAAATTTGCGGAGACACCAAAATAGGCCGTCCAAATTCATTCTCATGAGGAAACTTAGACACCCCAGGATGATTTAATAGACTGAGCAATGGTCGGAGAAGTGCCAGATGCAGTTATTTAATAGACAAATGCAAAGTTCAAAATGTTGGACCAGTAAATAACCATCCCACATATAACGAAATAATGTAGATCTTAATACTACTGATTGAGAAAAGGATTAGAGTTCTGGTTAGCATGTAATCTAAACCAGACAACAGTGCATTAGTGTTCACAAAAATAGCTAACAGAATTCTGGCGTTCATATCTAGAAGTAAAAAGTAAAAAAGTCCTCAGTTGTTCTTCAACCTATTATCCATGGTTAGGCCTCATTTAGACTAAGCTGCTCAGTTTCTGTCACCATATTAAAGAATGGATATAATGCTCCTGAAAACGTACAGAGGAGCATGACAAAGATGATCCTCCATGTATCAGACACTTCCTATGAGGATAGAGGCTCGATCTGCACTCTTCAAAGGCGTAGAATTAGGGGGGATATGATCGAGGTGCATAAATGGAAAACAGGAATAAATAAAGGGGGGATGTAAATAGCGTGCTGAAAATTTCCAGCCAAGACAGTCCCTCACAGCAATGGTTTCATGGAAAAATCAGATTCAAGAAGGATATATATGAGTGGAACAAACCCCGAGTACAGTTACTGAAGCTAAAATGTTTTAAAATAGGTTAATAAAACATGAGTGGTGATGTGGGTTGAGTTAGACCTGACTACTGTGCTGCTGGGTCTGGTGCCGTGCTCCATCCTTGAGTGGAGGTGACAGACTGGGTGAGTCATTGGGCTAATCCGGTGGGTGGTCAATGTCTAATCTCGGGGTGGGTGGGTCATTGGTCTACTATGGGGGGGGGGATGGACCTAGCTCATCATGGTCAGTAGGCTGTTGCAGTGTTCCTCCTTTATCTTTAGTTCTTATGACACCAGAGGACACAAATTTCCAAAACAAAAAAAATTATTTTTCATATGAATGATAGAGATTTTATTTCCCGATTGTAATGACACCAAAAGAACGAAATTTATGGAAAACTGATGGAATAACGCTCTTGCAATTAGCGACCTTGGCGATATTTACCAATGCAGTGATTTCGCCCACTTTCAGCCCTATTTTTCGGCTAATTCCAATACCCAGTTGGCCAAACTCATAGCTATTTTGTTTAAGAACTCCATTTTTTCTATCGATTGAGAACAAAAACTGCCCATTATACCAATTTCAACACCAAATAACACATGGTCAAAATTTGCAATTTGGCATATTACAGCGAAGACTTATCCCTTTGACTGTTTCAGGCCCTCTCTGAAACTGTCATCCCTATTGTCGCACAAATATTCAAAAAAAAAAAATTATTTATACTTATGAAAATGTAAGATTATTTTTATCTGATTGTTTTAGACGCGAAAAAAATTTTTTGCCAATCGTTACAATACCTGAGATCTGAGGAGCGTGGAAGGTTGCAGAACATGAGTCGCGTATGGCAAACAGCGGCGACTTGCCGCTCAACCTGGTAAACTTTATTTACTGTAATTGAAGGTTTTTTTGTTTTTTTCACTATATTATTTTTTCACAAAACTTATGTGGCCTGTGAGACCAAATGTAAGGGTGCAATGGTATATATCTACACTCGTATACAAACACAATAAGCACACAAACAAAATTATCAATATATTGTTTACAAAACTTGTTTACAAAAAACAAACAAACAATCATCCTTCTTCTTCTTCTATCTTCTCCTTCACCTTCTCCTTCTTCTTCTTCACTTCTTCTTCCTACATGCTCCTTCTTCTTCCTTCTTCTTCTTCTCCTCTCATCTTCTCCTTCTTCATCTTCTTCTTCTTCTTCTTCTTCTTCTTCTTCTTCTTCTTTCTATTCTTCTTCTCTATCTCCTTCTTCTTCTACTTCTTCTTCTTCTTCTTCTTCTCCTTCTCCTTCTCCTCCTTCATCTTCTCCTTCTTCTCTTCTCACTTCTTCTCTCCATCTCCTTCTTCTCCATCCCCTTCTTCTCCTTCTCCTTCTTCATCCTTCTCTCTTCTTCTCCTTCTTCTCCTTCTTCTCCTTCGTCTTTCCTACTACTCCTACTTCTGCCTTCTCTCCTTCTTCTCCTTCTTTCTCTTCTTTCTTTCTTCTTCTTCTTCTCTTCTTCTTCTTCTTTCTTCTTTCTTCTTCTTCATCTTCTTTCTTTCTTCTTCTCTTCTTCTTCTCCTCCTCTCCTCCTCCTCCTCCTCCTTCCTCCTCACCTCCTCCACCTCACCCTCCTCCTCCTCCTCCTCCTCCTCCTCCTCCTCCTCCTCCTCCTCCTCCACCTCCTCCTCCCCCACCTCCTGTCCTCCTCCTCCTTCCTCCTCCTCCTCCTCCTCCTCCCTCCTCCCTCCTCCTCCTCCTCCTCCTCCTCCTCGCTCCTCCTCCTCCTCCTCCTCCTCCTCCTCCTCCTCCTCCTCCTCCCTCCTCCGACCCCCCTCTCCTCCTCCTCCCGTCCCCTCCCTCCTCCTCCTTACTCCACCTCCTCCTCCTCCTCCTCTCTCCTCCTCCTCTCCTCCTCCTCCTCCTCCTCCTCCTCCTCCTCCTCCTCCTCCTCCTCCTACTCCTCCTCCTCCTCCTCCTCCTCCTCCTCCCCTCCCACCCTCCTCCACCTCTCCTCCCCGTCCTCCTCCCCATTGCTTTTGGTCTCAACTCCTCCAAATCATGAAATTGATCTTCACTGACACTTCCATCGTGTTAGAGCATTCCACTTGGGAAGAGAAGAATCCAGATAGCTGGGGAAACACGATATTTCTTACCGCTAGACATGCTGAAAAAGGACAACTGAAATGGCATTCCCACAATGCACCACTGGCTCCCCGATTTTTTTTATATGGTGCACACTGACCATGGAGACCCATTCTCTCACATGTGGGCCTACCAGCTTTCTCCTGCTTGATTTGAAGCTGCTAGAATTTATGCGTATAAATACGTCAGAAACATTGGCTCGTAAGACGTATTTATACGTCGGAAACAGTCAAAGAGTTAAAACAATTTCAAGATAGGTCCCAGAATGAAATGCAAACATTACTGGCTCTAAAATAACATTTTCTTTGTTCATCAGTCACATCTCCAGGCCCCTCTGATATTACTCTTGCTTTCTATTTTGAATTTTTATTCAAACAAAAAAATTGAAGATTTACTGTTATGCAGACTACTGCAATATTGTAATAACTGTATAAATGATGTCAACCCATTCATGACTGCATATTAGAATGACTACTTGGACATTTATTGGAAAATGACATCATTTGTTTACTTTTGAACATCGGCAAAAATCAAAACATTTCCCCTACTTTGAGACACCATTTCAAGGTTCTTCATAGTAAAACCAATCAAAATCACTCTATTTTCTATAATATGTTTTTCCATTCTACAAATAAGACGCAAGAAAATGAGATTCAACCATAAATACTATACGAAAATAGACCCACAAAAGTTGGCATATTAATTAAAAAAAAACGGTCAGTTGTTATTTTTTCTCATGCACTGCATGCTGCGGATTTTTATTATATTGTGGAAACTGACCACACAGACCCATTCTCTTCTCATGTGGGCCTACCAGCTTTCTCCTGCTGATTTGAAGCTGCTAGAAATTATGAGTATATATAGCGTTCAAAACGGTGGCAACGTAAGACGTATATATTGACCAAAATAGTCAAAGGGTTTAATCATCTTGGTCACCAATCCTAGCAGTAAGAAATACCCTCACACTTTCGGCGAAATGGGACTCTCCCTTCGCAAATAAAATTCTGACATTACAGATTTGAATTGCAGGAAGATGATCTCATTGTTTATTAGGAATTTTGCGACTGAAAGCACAGTCCAGGATGACCAGATAAAGTGCTGAAAATGCAGACAATCACAACCTTCCACCTCTGAAGCTGGGCCATCCCATTCATTTCACTTTACCACAGCAGAAGAGGATACACATATTTTTCCCAATGTCCCTCAAAGAAAACTAAGTTTATATCAAGTAACACAAATACAGGACATAGATTATCATACATAGCAGCAATTGGTGTAGATTACCTAGGATAACCAAAAAAGTCAAAGTGACCTTATTTCCGCGTGTGGGTGGTGAGATGACAGCATGGTTGGGTGGGGAAAGGCCAATTGGTGGGTCGTGGAAGCAGCATGGTTGGTGGGAATGGCATCATGGGTTTGTGTAAACCCATCAAATATATGTGTAGATTTCCTAGGATAACCCAAAAAAGTCGGACAAAGTGACTTATTTCCATGTGAGTGGTGGGGAAGACAGTATGGTTAGTGGGGAAGACACTGTGGGTCATGGGGAAGGCAGTGTGGGTTGTTTAAACATGTTTATAACCAATTAAAGTGAACCCCTCGGCTTACAAGTGCCCCACCACATGAGTTTTTCAGGATACAAACAGTCGCTTGGTTGATTTTTTGTTTCTGGATACAAGCAAAAATTCAGGATGTGAGCTTCCCCTCAAACAACTTTTTTTAGACCTCCCGATCTTACAAAAATAAAAGTGAATACAGTGGACCCCCGCCTTAAGAACGCATCGCGTTACGTTAAATCCGCCATATGAAGCATTTGAACGCAAAAATTTTGCCTCGCCTCACGATAAAAAACTCGCCTTACATGATTCGTCCAGGACGCGTCCCACGCATCTATGCATATATTCGATACATTTCACATTATCCCAGTGTTTTTAATGCTTGTAACTGCAAAATAAGTCACCATGGACCCCAAGAAAGCTTCTAGTGCCATCCTTTTGGTATAAAGGGCGAGAATTAGTATGGAATTGAAAAAAGAGATTTAGGAAATGTGTGCAAAGTGGGTTGAACTGCAAACCTTTACAAATGAAAATCACCCTGACACAGCTACTGCAAGCCGTGTTGGCAACCTGTACAATGACAATGTTATGGCCCATTTTAGGAAAGTCTTAAAGGAACGGGAGGTACAGAGTTCAATGGAGAGATTGTGTGCGACAGAGGTCCAGTGACCCTGAAGCGGTCCAAGTTGCAATAAAGAAGAAGGAAGTAACCCCCAACAACTTGGGTCTCAGGACTTGCTACCTCAAGTCCTAATGGAAGGGATTCCCTTCTAAACAATAACTTCTCCACACTTTCACCCTCCTCCCATCCCATTAATCATCACCAGATATCTTCAATAAAAGGAAGTGTCATGTATTCTGTTCTTAGTATGAGTAGTAATATGTGCATGTCATCTCAGTTTGTGTGTAATTAAAATTATTATTTCATGGTGTGTTGTAAAAAAAAAAATTTCATAACTTTGGGGTATCAGGAACGGATTAATTTGATTCCTTTATTGACTTATGGAAATTAATTTTGGCTAACAATAATTTCCGGCTTAACATGATTCTCTCAGGAACGATTAATATCCGTACGGCGTGGGTTCACGTAATAAATTGGAGTTCATTGTCGTGATATAATATAATTGTTTTTGGTGCTTAACCCCTTCCGGGTCCAAGGCCCAACTAAGTTGTGCCCCAGTGCCAAGAATTCAAAAAAAAAATTTTGTTATTTTTTTCTTATGAAATGGTAGAGAATCGCTTTAGTGAGGAAATAAAACAAAAAGTGCGAAATTTGATGGAAAATTGGGACGATAAATATGCTCTCGCGAATTTATGTTCTGCGATATTTACGATCGGCAATTTTGTTGGCCGACTTTGACCTCCAGTTTAGCCAATTACATTATCCCAGTCAACAAATTCTTAGCTAATTCACTAGTATTACTTTCTATTCTATCGATAGAGCACATAAACGCCAAGTCAACTGTTTCAACTACAAAATAAAGTGATCGAAATTGTTAATATTGGCCAAATTAACACAAAGTTCAAAATATTCTCCCAATTATCAAAATAGTGTCCAGAATAAACAATGTAAGATAATCCTGGAACTAAACTAACATTTCCTCTGTTCATTAGTTAAGTTTTGAGGCTTTACAAATAAATTCCATTTTGATTTTTTTTATTCACATTATGAAATTTTTTAATTCACAACCAAAAAATAAAGATTTACAGTTTATGCATAACTGTAATAATTGTATAAAAATCAACACCATATTAGTGAAATGTATATTAGACCCACAGCAGGAAGTGTATTAGAATGTGTGAGGTCTTTGTTTATCTCTTGTTCTTTAATTTCGTCAAAACATTAACATTTCTGCTACTTTGAGCTCAGTTTCAAGCCATTTCCAGTACTAAAAAACCAATCAAAATCATCTCTATTTCTGTAATATTTCTTCCATTCTATCAATTGAGACCAAGAAATCGCAAATAACACTATAAAAAAACATACAAAAAAACACGCAAAGTCGCTGTTTTAATCTTAAAATCATGATTTTTCCAGTTTATTTTCTCTCCTTATACACAGTGTGCTGCAGGATCTGTTTTATGTGGTGCACACATACCACATAGATGTATTCTCTCATATCTAGGCCCAAATGTACCACTCACAGTTTATCAGAGTGAGCTGAGCTCATGACGTAGATCTACGGTTTGGACCCTGAACGTAAAGCCGTAGATCTACGGGACGGACCCTGAAAGGGTTAAGACTATAACTGCAACAGAAATAATAGTATTTCTTCCCTTAAATTGTGGGCGCTGGTGTTTGTTGATGATTGTGAAGAATTATGCTGTGGCCCTACTGGGCTGAGGTGGATGGTAGAGGTTCTGGTACTGAAGTTGATGGTTGTATTAAAACGTCAACTTTGAGGTGTATTTTCGTATAGTATTTATGGTTGTATTCTTGTTTTCTTTGTCTCATTTAATAGAATGCAAGACATGTTACAGAAATAGAGATGATTTTGATTGGTTTCACAATGAAAACGACCTTGAAATTGAGCTCAAAATAGCGGAAATGTTTGATTTTTGCCAATGTTCAAGAGTAAACAAATGAATTTGCCATCCAATACATGTTCAATTAGCCATTCTAATATGCAGTCACGAATGGGTTGACATTATTTATACAATTATTACAATAATACAGTAGTCTGCATAACAGTAAATCTTCTATTTTTTGTGTGAATAAAAATTCAAAATTGAAAGCAAGAGTATAAGAGGGGCATGGAGAGGTGACTAATGAACAGAGAAAATGTTTTTAGTACCAGGAATGTCTGCGTTGTTTATTCTGGACCCTATTTTGAAATTGGCATCTTTTTTTGTATGTCATGAAATTGCCAAAATTACCAATTTCTGACCACGTTATTGTATAGTTGAAATCGGTAAATGGGCAGTTTCTTGTACTCAATAGAACAAATGGAGTTCTAAAGAAATAGCTATGAGTTTGGTGAACTGGAACAATGGAATTGGCCGAAAATAGGGCTCAAAGTGGGTGAAATCACTGATGCACATACTGTATATCACCAAGAATGCTAACTTTGCGAGAGCATAATTTCGTAAGCTTTCCATCAAATCTCGTACTTTTGGTGTCATTACCATCGGGTAAAGATTCTCTATCATTTCACAAGAAAAAAAAATTTCAAATATTTTGTGACACAAAGAGACACTTCAGGATTTGGGGTTGCGACAGTCAAAGGGTTAAGAATCAAATATTTTCATGTGTGTTAGGTTACAAACTAGTTATAATGCATTACTTGTTTTTAGTACATCTGGTACTGTTGTATGGGAGACACCTGCACTCCAGGCCCAGGTTTGATTCCCATTATACTACATGATTTGAAGACTGCAATGTTTTTAACATTGATGTAAAACTGTACCTGAATTTTGGAGAGGAAACCGCCATGTCTACACTCTGAAAGATGTGCAAGGATGTAGTTTTGAGCAGGGGTCCCCAACCTGTGGCCTGAGGGCCACATGTGGCCCTTCTAGGAAATGAATTCATTTTTATTTAGGTTCCAAACTGCACAGTGTCAGTAATTACAAAATATGGTTATTATTCATAAAAACTACAAAAATTACAAAACGTGACCCTCCTCTAAACTTAGCTTTCCAAATTGGCCCCTTCATACTAAAAGGTTGGGGACTATTGGTTTAGAGGGCCATTTGAATTATGATGTCCGTTCTTTTTTTGAAATGAGTGCTGATGACTGTGCTTCCTTCTCTGGGTCTCACTACCTTGGTGAAAAACGGTCAGCAGTGCAAAACAAAAAAACATTAAGAGCTTTGTTAAGGAAACTTTAAATACCATCACTTGTTATTTTTTAATGATAATGAAATTTAATGTGTTACCTTCCCTCAACAGGTGAAGACACTCAACACTGTTCGAAATGTAATAGAAGGAGACTTGTGGAACAGCAATTTTCCTGTTGGCTTGGCTCAAGGTGGCAAGCCAGGAGTACAGTTTCTGGTTCAGGTTAGTAATTGTTATTAGATTAAAATGTAGGATTAAAGTATATACTTCTCAAAAATAATTTTATGGTTGAAATAATTATCTAGTATTACATGCTGCTCATACTCCAACAGTACATCAAGTCCTAAAAATCATTTGTCTCCATTCGCTCCTATCTAACACGCTCAGGCATGCTTGCTGGAAGTCCAAGCCCCTCACACACTAAACCTCCTTTATCCCTTCCCTCCAACCTTTCCTAGGCTGACCTCTACCCCACCTTTCCCCCACTACATATTTATACACTCTCTAAGTCATTCTATTTTGTTCCACTCTCTCTACATGTCCGAAGCACTTCAACAACCCTTCCTCAGCCCTCTGGATAATAGTTTTGGTAATCCCGCACCTCCTCCTAATTTCCAAACTATGAATTCTCTGCATTATATTCACACCACACATTGCCCTCAGACACGGCATCTCCACTGCCTCCAGCCTTCTTCTCGTTGCAACATTCACCACCCATGCTTCGCACCCATCTAAGAGTGTTAGTATAACTATGCAGTGGACCCCCAGTTTTCGTGTGGTCCAGATCTCATGCAATTCGGATTTCGACCACTTTTCCCAGCAAATTTTTGCCCCGGATTTTGTACCTCCACTTGGAAATCGTCCATATGAGACGCAGCCCTGCTCACGTACGTGACTCAATCTGCCTTTGTTACTCACAGAGGGTGGTAGTGGTGGTAGAGGGGGGTGTGGTTTGAGGGTGGAAGAGGGGTAGTTTTTTGTTTTGGTTGGTAGGGGGTTGGTGGGGGTTTGGGGACTTTTGGTAAAAGGAAAGGGTTAGTAAAGGGTGGTAGAAGGGGGTGATAAAAGGAAAGGGGAGGGTAGGATTGTGGTAGAGGGTGATACTGATGGTGGTAGTGATGGGGGAAGGGGTGGTAGGGATGGAAATAGAGGGTGGTAATGAATGTGGAAAGAGGGGGGGTAGTAAATTGTGGTAGGGGGTGGTAGTGATAGTGGTAGAGGGGGGGAGTGATAGGGGAAAGGGTGGTAGTGGTGGGGGAAAAAGGGTGGTAGTGAAGGGGGTAAGGGCTTAGTGATAGTGGGAGAGAGTGGTTTGAGGGATTTGTAATGGGGGTAGAGATAACCTCTCCTCCCTGTCCCCTCCTCACTGTCCCCCAAACGCCAGCAAAAAGCTTATAAAGGGAAAAAGGATTTAAAAAACCCTTGACTGTCGAGGTCGTAAATAAAAACATCTTACGAGGTACCATTTTTTACGTATATATACTCCCCAAAAATTTTAGCGGATTAGTGGGTTTAGTGCGGATGAAAAGAAACAATGATTGCTTATGTTATGAATGAAAAGAAGTTGATGGCCTGGCCCCCAAGCGAAACAAAGGAAGGGGGTAGGAGATTTTTAGTTTGGGGGGGAAAAAAAAGGGGTTAAAAACTGGAGTACCCGAGAGAGTTAGGAAACAAAGGAAGGGGGAGCAAATAATGTTAAAGGGATCAGTTATGGAAGGAGAAAAGAGAATATGAATGTGTAAATTCAAGAATTATGTGGATTAAAGTAAAGGTTGGATGCGAGAAGTGGGTCATAATAAGCGTGTATGCACTGGAGAAGAGAGGAATGCAGAGGATGAGAGAGAGATTTTGGGAGATGTTAAGTGAATGTATAGGAGCCTTTGAACCAAGTGAGAGAGTAATTGTGGTAGGGGACTGAATGCTAAAGTAGGAGAAACTTTAGAGAGGGGTGGGGTAGGTAAGTTTGGGGTGCCAGGTGTAAATGATAAATGGGAGCCCTTTGATTGAACTTTGTATAGAAAGGGGTTTAGTTATAGGTAATACATATTTTAAGAAAAAGAGGATAAATAAGTATACACGATATGATGTAGGGCGAATGACAGTAGTTTGTTGGATTATGTATTGGTAGATAAAAGACTGTTGAGTAGACTTCAGGATGTACATGTTTATAGAGGGGCCACAGATATATCAGATCACTTTCTAGTTGTAGCTACACTGAGAGTAAAAGGTAGATGGGATACAAGGAGAATAGAAGCATCAGGGAAGAGAGAGTGAAGGTTTATAAACTAAAAGAGGAGGCAGTTAGGGTAAGATATAAACAGCTATTGGAGGATAGATGGGCTAATGAGAGCATAGGCAATGGGGTCGAAGAGGTAGGGGGTAGGTTTAAAAAATGTAGTGTTAGAGTGTTCAGCAGAAGTTTGTGGTTACAGGAAAGTGGGTGCAGGAGGGAAGAGGAGCGATTGGTGGAATGATGATGTAAAGAGAGTAGTAAGGGAGAAAAAGTTAGCATATGAGAAGTTTTTACAAAGTAGAAGTGATGCAAGGAGGGAAGAGTATATGGAGAAAAAGAGAGAGGTTAAGAGAGTGGTGAAGCAATGTAAAAAGAGAGCAAATGAGAGAGTGGGTGAGATGTTATCAACAAATTTTGTTGAAAATAAGAAAAAGTTTTGGAGTGAGATTAACAAGTTAAGAAAGCCTAGAGAACAAATGGATTTGTCAGTTAAAAATAGGAGAGGAGAGTTATTAAATGGAGAGTTAGAGGTATTGGGGAAAATGGAAGGAATATTTTGAGGAATTGTTAAATGTTGATGAAGATAGGGAAGCTGTGATTTCGTGTATAGGGCAAGGAGGAATAACATCTTGTAGGAGTGAGGAAGAGCCAGTTGTGAGTGTGGGGGAAGTTCGTGAGGCAGTAGGTAAAATGAAAGGGGGTAAGGCAGCCGGATTGATGGGATAAAGATAGAAATGTTAAAAGCAGGTGGGGATATAGTTTTGGAGTGGTTGGTGAAATTGTTTAATAAATGTATGGAAGAGGGTAAGGTACCTAGGATTGGCAGAGAGCATGCATAGTTCCTTTGTATAAAGGCAAAGGGGATAAAAGAGAGTGCAAAAATTATAGGGGGATAAGTCTGTTGAGTGTACCTGGTAAAGTGTATGGTAGAGTTATAATTGAAAGAATTAAGAGTAAGACGGAGAATAGGATAGCAGATGAACAAGGAGGCTTTAGGAAAGGTAGGGGGTGTGTGGACCAGGTGTTTACAGTGAAACATATAAGTGAACAGTATTTAGATAAGGCTAAAGAGGTCTTTGTGGCATTTATGGATTTGGAAAAGGCGTATGACAGGGTGGATAGGGGGGCAATGTGGCAGATGTTGCAAGTGTATGGTGTAGAGGTAGGTTACTGAAAGCAGTGAAGAGTTTTTACGAGGATAGTGAGGCTCAAGTTAGAGTATGTAGGGAAAAAGGGAAATTTTTCCCAGTAAAAGTAGGCCTTAGACAAGGATTTTGTGATGTCACCGTGGTTGTTTAATATATTTATAGATGGGGTTGTAAGAGAAGTAAATGCGAGGGTCTTGGCAAGAGGCGTGGAGTTAAAAGATAAAGAATCACACACAAAGTGGGAGTTGTCACAGCTGCTCTTTGCTGATGACACTGTGCTCTTGGGAGATTCTGAAGAGAAGTTGCAGAGATTGGTGGATGAATTTGGTAGGGTGTGCAAAAGAAGAAAATTAAGGTGAATACAGGAAGAGTAAGGTTATGAGGATAACAAAAAGATTAGGTGATGAAAGATTGAATATCAGATTGGAGGGAGAGAGTATGGAGGAGGTGAACGTATTCAGATATTTGGGAGTGGACGTGTCCCGCGGATGGGTCTATGAAAGATGAGGTGAATCATAGAATTGATGAGGGAAAAAAGAGTGAGTGGTGCACTTAGGAGTCTGTGGAGACAAAGAACTTTGTCCTTGGAGGCAAAGAGGGGAATGTATGAGAGTATAGTTTTACCAACGCTCTTATATGGGTGTGAAGCGTGGGTGATGAATGTTGCAGCGAGGAGAAGGCTGGAGGCAGTGGAGATGTCATGTCTGAGGGCAATGTGTGGTGTGAATATAATGCAGAGAATTCGTAGTTTGGAAGTTAGGAGGAGGTGCGGGATTACCAAAACTGTTGTCCAGAGGGCTGAGGAAGGGTTGTTGGGTGGTTTCGGACATGTAGAGAGAATGGAGCGAAACAGAATGACTTCAAGAGTGTATCAGTCTGTAGTGGAAGGAAGGCGGGGTAGGGGTCGGCCTAGGAAGGGTTGGAGGGAGGGGGTAAAGGAGGTTTTGTGTGCGAGGGGCTTGGACTTCCAGCAGGCATGCTTGAGCGTGTTTGATAGGAGTGAATGGAGACAAATGGTTTTTAATACTTGACGTGCTGTTGGAGTGTGAGCAAAGTAACATTTATGAAGGGATTCAGGGAAACCGGCAGGCCGGACTTGAGTCCTGGAGATGGGAAGTACAGTGCCTGCACTCTGAAGGAGGGGTGTTAATGTTGCAGTTTAAAAACTGTAGTGTAAAGCACCCTTCTGGCAAGACAGTGATGGAGTGAATGATGGTGAAAGTTTTTCTTTTTCGGGCCACCCTGCCTTGGTGGGAATCGGCCGGTGTGATAATAAAAAAAATTCTAGCGGCTTCAAATCAAGCAGTAGAAAGCTGGTAGGCCCACATGTGAGAAAATGGGTCTGTGTGGTCAGTGTGCACCATATAAAAAAAATCCTGGAGCATGCAGTGCATAATGAGAAAAAAAAAATCCGACCCTTTTTTTTAATTAAAATGCCGAATTTGTGGTCTATTTTCGTATAGTATTTATGGTTGTATTCTCGTTTTCTTGGTCTCATTTGATAGAATGGAAAACATATTATAGAAATAGAGGTGATTTTGATTGATTTTACTATAAAAAGAACCTGGAAATGGAGCTCAAATTAGGGGAAATGTTTGATTTTTGCCAATGTTCAAAAGTAAGCAAATGATGTCATTGTCCAATAAATGTCCAACTACCCATTCTAATATGCAGTCATGAATGGGTTGATGTTATTTATACAATTATTACAGTATTGCAGTAGTCTGCATAACAGTAAATCTTCTATTTTTTGTTTGAATAAAAATTCAAAATAGAAAGTAAGAGTAATATCAGAGGGGCTTGGAGATGTGACTGATGAACAAAGAAAATGTTATTTTAGAGCCAGGAATGTCTGCATTGTTCATTCTGGACCTTATTTTGAAATTGTCATATTTTTTAATTTTCATGAAATTGGCCAAATTACAAATTTCTGACCACGTTATTGGGTAGTTGAAATTGGTAATTGGGCAGTTTCTTGTACTCAATCGATAGAAAAAATGGATTTCTAAAAGAACGGTTATGAGTTTGGTCGACTGGAACAATGGAATTAGCCAAAAATAAGGCTCAAAGTGGGTGAAATCGCCGATTTGTAAATATCGCCGAGGTCGCTAACTTCACGAGAGTATAATTCCATCAGTTTTCCATCAAATTTTGTGTTTTTGGTGTCATTGCAATCGGGAAAAGATTCTCTATCATTTCATAAGAAAAAACAATTTTTTTTTTTTTGAAGTTTTGCAACACCAGGAGACACTTCAGGATTGGGGGTTGTGACAGTCAAGGGGTTAAATGTTCATTTATCCATTTCATTAGTGCTTTATATTTATTTCTCATTGTTTTCTGTATGTAAAACTATAGTTATTCTCTATAAAAGTGTTTTTTTCTCAATATTTTTGGGTATTTAAAACAGATTAATTGGATTTACATTATTTCTCACAGGAAATATTACTTATGTTTTTGCCCATTTTGGATTTCGACCGACTTTCTGGAACTAATTAACCCTTTCAGGGTCGAAGGCCAAAATCTGAAGTGGTGCCCCAGTGTTCAAGAATTTTCAAAAAAAAAAATTGTTATTTTTTCTTATGAAATGGTAGAGAATCTTTTTGTGAAGGTAATAAAACAAAAAGTGTGAAATTTGATGGAAAATTGACGAAATTATGCTCTCGCGAATTTTGATGTGTCAGCGATATTTACGAATCGGCGATTTTGCTGACTTTGACTCCCATTTTAGGCTAGTTACATTATTCCAGTCGACCAAATTCTAGCTATTTCACTAGTATTACTTCTGTCGATTGAGCACAATAAATCGCCAAGTCAACTGTTTCAACTACAAAATAAAGTGATTGGAAATTGGTAATTTGGCCAATTTAACACAAAGTTCAAAATATTCCAATTTCAAAATAGGGTCCAGAATAAACAATGTAGGTATTCCTGGCACTAAACTAACATTTCCTCTATTCATTAGTTACGTTTTGAGGCTTTACAAATAAATTCCATTTTGATTTTTTATTCACATAATGAATTTTTATTCACACCAAAAAATAGAAGATTTACTGTTATGCAATATTGTAATACAGTGGACCCCCGGTTCACGATATTAATCCGTTCCTGAGAGCTCAACGTAAACCAAAATTATCGGAAAGTGAATCAATTTTCCCCATAAGAAATAATGGAAATCAAATTAATCCGTGCAAGACACCCAAAAGTATGAAAAAAATAAATTCACATGAAATATACATTTTCCTACACAGAAAAAGAAGGATACATGCACAATAAATAATGTACTGTACTAAATGAAGAATAAATGAGACTTACCTTTATTGAAGATGTAGTTATGAGTGATTAGACAGGAGGAGGGGAGATGATGGAGGAGTTTGCAATTGTTTGGAAGGGGAATCCCCCTCCATGAGGACTTTATGTAGCAAGTCTTCTGGGGTTACTTCCCTTCTTTGTTTTTTAATGCACCGGGAACAACTTGAAAGTCACTGGACCTCTGTCATACCAAAAATCTGTCCATAGAGCTCTGTACCTCGCATTCCTTTAAGATTTTCCTAAAGTGGTTCACAACATTGTTATTGGAAAAGTCACCAGCACGGCTTGCAATAGCTGTCAGGGTGATTTTTCCTCCATAAAGGTTTGCACCTTTGTCCACATTTCCTTAATCATTGAAGAAGGCAACTTCCTCAATTTCTCTCTCCCCTCCTCTGAAGCAATTTCCTCAGTTGTGGCCTCTTGCTGTTGCAGATGCTCTTTCAGCTCATCAGTGGTTAGTTCTTCATTGTCGTCCTCCACCAACTCTTCCACATCCTCCCCACTAACCTCCAACCCCATGGACTTCCCAAATGCCACAATAGATTCCACAACTGGCATAGGCTCCTCAGGGTTAGCCCCAGACCCTTCAAAATTCCTCTCTTGTATGCATTCTGGCCTCAATTTCCTCCAAGTGGAGTTCAAGGTTCTCTTAGTCACTCCCTCCCAAGCCCTACCTATAAGGTTTATGCAATTGAGGATACTAAAGTGATATTTCCAAAACTCTCTTAGGGTCAATCGAGTGTCTGAGGTCACTTCAGAGCACTTATGAAATATTACTCTGGTGTACAGCTTTTTTGAAATTTGAAATGACCTGCTGGTCTATGGGCTGGAGGAGAGGAGTGGTATTAGGAGACAAAAACTTCACTTTTATGAAGCTCACCTTCCCCGAAATTCGCTCTGGCAAGTTTGAAGGATGAGCAGGAGCATTGTCTAATACCAGGAGGCACTTAAGGTCCAATTTGTTTTCCAGGAGGTAATTTTTCACAGTGGGGCCAAACACATGATGAAACCAGTCATAGGAAATGTCCCTAGTGACCCATGCTTTACTGTTTGCCCTTCACATCACACACAAATTAGCCTTGACGACATTGTTTTTCCCCGAACACACTGGGAGTTTCAGAGTGATACATGAGTAGAGGCTTCACTCTGCAATCCCCACTAGCATTACTACACAACATTAAAGTAACCCTGTTCTTCATAGGCTTGTGTCCTGGGTGTGCTTCTTCCTCCTGTGTAATGTAGGTCCTGTTTGGCATTTTCTTCCTGTCACAAACACATGTTGGGGTTGCAATCCTTCAGCCTATATGTACCCCTGGAATTCCTGCACATATTTTTCAGCTGCTTTTTGGTCAGAACTGTCAGCCTTATCACACTGTGTATGCCACTATGACTCTTAAATCTCTCAAGCCAACCTTTGCTGGCCTTAAATTCACTCACATCACCACTAGTTGCAGGCATTTTTTTTTTAATTAAATCTTCATGCAACTGCCTTGCCTTTTCACACATGATCGCTTGAGAGATGCTATCTCCTGATATCTGTTTTGCGTTTATCCACACCAATAACAGTCTCTCAACATCTTCAAGTACTTGAGATCTGTTTCAAAAACATACTTGCACCTTTCGCAAAAACAGCTTCCTTGATTGAGTTTCTGCTGGCCAAGATAGTAGCGATGGTTGATTGGGGTTTGTTATACAACCTGGCCAGCTTGGAGACACGCACTCCAGTTTGATACTTTGTGATGATCTCCTTCTTCATTTCAATTGTAATTCTCAGCCTTTTTATGACAGGGTTGGCACTAGAAGCTTTCTTGGAGCCCAAGGTGGGCTATTTAGCAGTTACAAGCACTAAAAACACTGGAATAATACAAAATGTACCGAATGTATGCGTGGATGCGACCGCACTGGCTTGTAAACACTGGCACACTAACTGAAGGCAAGGCAGCTAAGGCGCACTCAGGCCAGATGAGACACGTGGATGCGTTCGGGATGAATCATGTTGGTGGTCAGGCTTTTCATCATTGGTCGGGCCAAAATTTCTACGTTTAAACGCTTCGTTAGTTGAATTTATCATTAGACGATGCCTTCGTTGGTCGGAGGTACACTGTATGTCAATTTTTACACTGTGGGTGTATGTATCATGTTTATATGTTATGTAGCATGTTTATTATATAATTTTGGAAAAAATATCATAGATGGATTAATAGAAATGTCTATATTAGTGTAATACAGTGGAACCTCAAAAATCGAACGATCACATATTAAACGTTTCGAAAATAAGACCATTTTTTCGGACAAACTGTGTCCCTATTATCGAATGCGCCCCTATTTTCGGACCGCCGGGTACGGAACCTGTCCGCTGGCCCGCTCTGTCCGCGTCCCTGCGCAGGCACTGTGAGCAGTCTAGCTTTGTTTATGCTTGAGTGAACACTAACCTGCGATCTCATTCACACATTTTACGATTATTTAATTGTGTTTAGTGCTTGTGGGGCTGTGAAATAAGTTGCCATGGGCCCAAAGAAACTTGCTAGCGGTACCCTTGTGGTAAAGAAAGTGAGAAACACCATAGATGTGAAGAAGGAAATAATACAGAAGTATGAGATTGGAGTGAGACTTGTTGAGCTTGCCAGGATGTACAGAGGACTGTGGACAGTTATTTTGTGAGACAGAAACAGACTGTGGGCAGTTATTTTGTGAGACAGAAACAGACGACTGTGGACAGTTATTTTGTGAGACAGAAACAGACAACTGTGGATAGTTATTCTGTGAGACAGAAACAGAGGACTGTAGACAGTTATTTTGTGAGACTGGGGTCCAATGACTCTCAAGCTGGTCCTAGTGGCATTAAAATACAGAGAAGGGAAGCAACCCCAGAGAGGGCTTTGATACCGGAAGTCCTCATGGAGGGGGATTCTCCTTCCAAACAATAACCCCAACTCCCTCTCTCCTCCTCCCTATCTTCCAGATGCCATCACCAAACTTCAATAAAGGTAAGTAAAAATGTTATTTTATATTACTATACATAATTTGTTGTGTGTATGTAAAACTGTAATTAATCTCTATAAAATATTTTTTTTTTTTGTGAATATTTTTGGGTTTCTGGAACAGATTAATTGTATTTCCATTATTTCTTATGGGAAATATTGCTTCGAATTTCAGACTTTCCGAATTTAGAACTAGCTCCTGGAACGGATTAAGTACGAAATTTGAGGTTCCACTGTATATGACATTTAATGCGCGTCTTCAAGAGTAGAGAAACTCTTAGTAATATTAATGTGTACCTGCACACCAGCACAGTGTGTAAGTATATTTAGGTACAGGTACACATACATATAAAATATGCAATAACTTTAAAACACTTGAAATTTTGGAAAATTTCCACATATAATAGAGATATGTGCTTACAGAGAGTATAAACAAACCGGGTGGGGTGTGCCATTTTTGAAAGACCGCTTGCCGTATAGCAAATTTTGGTCATAATTTGAAATCACCGTATTAGCAGTGATTTCAAATTATGCCCCACTTTATGTGTAATTTTGTAAAATATATTTGTGAATGAGTGTGTGGGAAGGAGGGAGGGTGAGGAGTTAACCAGCTGTAACCACATAGACCTCACTGCCTGCAACTATGCAGGGACACTTGGCTGCAGAGCAGGAAGGCTGAAAATCTCTATTTAGCTTTGTGTCCAAATTTCACGCACTTGATTTCCCAGCAGAAACTCACGGACAGTCAAAACTTTGCAGGTTGTCCATCAGGAAAGCTTGTAGATAATCAAAAGCTGCAAATAAGGTAGCCCAAAAATTTGTGGGGTGACTGTCCTTTAATAAGTAATAACCTTGATCAATTTTAACCCAGTTAATCAATCTTTCAGGTTCTGGCTGCTAAGTTTTCAAAACTTACTAACTCCCATAAAGAAAGGATACGCTTGTTCTTGATGACACTTAACCTAACCTCAAACATTAAAGAAGTGCTCATCCCAGCTATCAAAATGTGTCCTCCTCTCAAAGCTCTTTTCTCACAAGAGGAGCTGCTGGCAATGTGGCCACAACATGAAGAAACACGACAATGTGCAGCTAAGACATCCAATGCTGCTTTTACAGGTATAGTAACCAAAGCAAGAATTTTTTTTTTTTAATTGTAAAAATAATCTTTAAATTAGAATTATTTCTCCATTTAATACTGTACTATGAAATTACCTTTGAGATTACCACCTTCAGTCAAGAGTTGAATAGATAGAGAATATCACAAAGTACGTATTTGTTTTTTGTGTTAAATATAGAAGGATAAATCATTTTTAGATAAATTAATAATAAATATGCAGAATAGCAGAGGAGTTAAGATATGTAAAAGGAAGAGGTTGAAAATGGATTCAAATGCACCAAGATGATAAGCATAAAAAGGTAGGTATGAGGAATGAGAGAGTAAGATATTAGAATGGAAGGAAGAAGTGTGGAATAAGTGAATGCATTTATTTACTTGAGGATAAATATATCTATTCCAGGTAGTAGGCTGATAGATATCAGCCACTCAGGGAGATACTACCGTCCTAATTGTTTTTACACAGTGGTAGGATTGCTGGTGTCTTTTTTCTGTCTCATGAACATGCAAGGTTTCAGGTATGTCTTGATACTTCTGCTTACACTTAGGTCACACTGCACTTCATGCCCTTGCATATATATACATACCCCTCTAGGTTTTCTTCTGTTTTCTTACTAGCTCTTGTTCTCGGTGTGAAGAGCACCTATGGTGCTCTTCACACCGAGGGACTGATTACTTCATCTTCTGTATGTAGTTCTGCTGTCTTCAAATTATGTCCTAGAATTTGTATTGATGAAGCCACTGGATGGCAAAACTTCTACAGTAAAGATACCCAGATGTTGCACATGTGTCTTAATTTTCATCTTGTTGGTATTGTATATCATTCTTGTACAGCCTGGAAATGTGTTTACTGTTATGAGGCTATAGGACCCAACATGTATTTATGTAACTAAGTAACAGTAACTCACTTGGGAATACCTTATTATATTGAACTACTGGGGGCACAACTGCTTTAATTCTGTCATGAGAGCAGATCAACTTTATGGAGAAAAAGTCAATTGTGCCAAACTCTGTATTTTAATATAAATAGGTTGTATTATAACACACACAATTAAAATATGTAGATTATAAAGTATGTATTTCTTTTTAAAAGTAAAATAAGGTGTAGTAATGGAAAAAATAATTATTGTAGCAAAAGAATTGGGCATATCTGGCTAGCTGGCCGGCTGCCCGGCCGCTCGCCCCGCCCCGCCCCAACCACTATGTAAACAAACAGATGATGCTTCTGGTTATGGTTCATAAACATTCATACAAACACTTTACATTGTGTACAAGTTGTCTCCACAGTGATACAGTAGAATATATAAAGACCAAGACTTCATTCTCATGTAATTTTTAAAAGGAATGATGCTCTGATAAATTATTATTATATTATTAATTATTATTGTTGTTATTACAAATTATTATTATTACAAATTATTATTGCAAGTTATTATTATAATCATAATAAAAATAGAAGCACTAAACCCACAAGGGTCATGAATTGCTATATATAGAGTGAAGGCATACGAAAGGAATATTTATCTACAGTTGTCCCCCAGCGTTTGACTAGAGAAAACGTAATTCTTCCGACACTCATACAAAGCCGCTTTGTAAACAGATCTCATATTTATGTCAATTTTTATTCTGTGGGTGTATGTATAATGTTTATATGCTATGTAATGTGTTTCTTATATAATTTTGAAGAAAATATCATAGATGGTTTAATGAAAATGTCTATATTAACGTAAAATAAGACATTTAATGTGCCCAAGAGAGATTATTATTACGTAGTATTTCTATGGCGTCATGAGTAGAGAGATTCTTAGTAATTTTAATGTGTACCTACATGCCAGCACAGTGTGTAAGTATATTTAGGTACAGGTACACATAAGCATAATTATCGGAGTACATATAAAATATACAATAACCTAAAAACACTTGAAATTTTGGCAAGTTTACAGACAAAATAGATGTGCTCACAGAGAATGTAAACAAATGGGGTTGGGCACACCATATTTGAAAGAATGCTTGCCGTATGGTAAATTTTGGTTATAATTTGAAATTGCCGTATTAGCGGAACGGTGTAAAGCGGGGCCCTACTGTAACTACTCTTGATAGATTTATAATGATCTTTCTTTCAACACACCGGCCGTATCCCACTGAGGTGGGGTGGCCCAAAAGAAAAAAACGAAAGTGGGAGACAGCCGACTTGTTGAAAAAAAAAAAAATACATGGATTATGTATTAGTAGATAAAAGACTGTTGAGTAGACTTCAGGATGTACATGTTTATAGAGGGGCCACAGATATATCTGATCACTTTTTAGTTGTAGCTACACTGAGAGTAAAAGTTAGATGGGATACAAGGAGAATGGAAGCATCAGGGAAGAGAGAGGTGAAGGTTTATAAACTAAAAGAGGAGGCAGTTAGGTTAAGATATAAACAGCTATTGGAGGATAGATGGGCTAATGAGAGCATAGGCAATGGGGTCGAAGAGGTATGGGGTAGGTTTAAAAATGTAGTGTTAGAGTGTTCAGCAGAAGTTTGTGGTTACAGGAAAGTGGGTGCGGGAGGGTAGAGGAGCGATTGGTGGAATGATGATGTAAAGAGAGTAGTAAGGTAGAAAAAGTTAGCATATGAGAAGTTTTTACAAAGTAGAAGTGATGCAAGGAGGGAAGAGTACAGTGGACCCCCGCATAGCGAACTTAATCCGTGCAAGAGGGCTGGTCGTTATGCGAAATGTTCGCTATGCGAATTAATTTTCCCCATAAGAAATAATGGAAATAAAATTAATCCGTGCAAGACACCCAAAAGTATGAAAAAAAAAATTTTTTACCACAAAAAAATGTTAATTTTAGTACACACAAACTGAAAAAGGCATGCACAATTACATGACACTTACTTTTATTGAAGATCTGGTGATGATTGATGGGATGGGAGGAGGGGAGAGAGAGTGTTAGTGTTTAGAAGGGGAATCCCCTTCCATTAGGACTTGAGGTAGCAAGTCCTTTTCTGGGGTTACTTCCCTTCTTCTTTTAATGCCACTAGGACCAGCTTCAGAGTCACTGGACTTCTTTCGCACAACATATCTGTCCATAGTGGCCTGTACCTCTCGTTCCTTTATGATTTGTCTAAAGTGGTTCACAACAGTGTCATTGTAACAGTCACCAGCACGGCTTGCAATAGCTGTGTGAGGGTGATTTTCATCAAAAAAGGTTTGCACTTCAAGCCATTTTGCACACATTTCCTTAATCTTTGAAGTAGGCAATTCCTTCAATTTCTCTCTCCCCTCCTTTGAACCAGTTTCCCCAGGTCTGGCCTCTTGCTCTTGAAGTTGATCTATCAGCTCATCAGTGGTTAGTTCTTCATTGTCCTCCTCCACCAACTCTTCCACATCCTCCCCACTAACCTCCAACCCAAGGACTTCCCCAATTCCCACAATTGATTCCTCAACTGGTATACTACTCCTCTCAGGGTTAGCCTCAAACCCTTCAAAATCCCTTTTGTCTACACATTCTGGCCACAGTTTCTTCCAAGCAGAGTTCAAGGTTCTCTTAGTCACTCCCTCCAAGCCTTACCTATAAGGTTTACACAACTGAGGATATTAAAGTGATCCTTCCAAAACTCTTTTAGAGTCAATCCAGTGTCTGTGGTCACTTCAAAGCACTTTGAAACAGAGCTTTTGTGTACAGTTTCTTGAAGTTGGAAATGACCTGCTGGTCCATGGGCTGCAGGAGAGGAGTGGTATTAGGAGGCAAAAACTTCACCTTAATGAAGCTCATGTCCCCATAAAGTCGCTCTGCCACGTCTGTAGGATGACCAGGGGCATTGTCTAACACCAGGAGGCACTTAAGGTCTAATTTCTTTTCAGTTAGGTAATCTTTCACATTGGGGGCAAATGCATGGTGTAACCAGTTATAGAAAAATTCCCTAGTGACCCATGCCTTACTGTTTGCCCTCCACAGCACACACAAATTATCCTTGAGGACATTCTTTTGCCTGAACGCTCTGGGAGTTTCAGAGTGATACACTAATAAAGGCTTAACTTTGCAATCACCACTAGCATTGGCACACATCAACAAAGTAAGCCTGTCTTTCATAGGCTTATGTCCTGGGAGTGCCTTTTCCTCCTGAGTAATGTAGGTCCTGCTTGGCATTTTCTTCCAGAACAGGCCTGTTTCATCACAATTAAACACTTGTTCAGGTTCCAGTCCCTTTAGTTTCTATGTACTCCTTGAATTCATGCACATATTTTTCAGCCGCTTTGTGGTCCGAACTGGCAGCCTCACCATGCCGTATCACACTATGGATGCCACTACGCTTCTTAAATCTCTCAAACCAACCTTTGCTGGCCTTAAATTCACTCACATCATCACTAGTTGCAGGCATTTTTTTAATTAAATCGTCATGCAACTTCCTAGCCTTTTCACATATGATCGCTTGAGAGACGCTATCTCCTGCTAGCTGTTTTTCATTTATCCACACCAATAACAGTCTCCCAACATCTTCCATCACTTGCGATCTTTGTTTCGAAAACACAGTTAAACCTTTGGCAACAACAGCTTCCTTGATTGCCGTTTTCTTGCCCACAATAGAAGCGATGGTTGATTTTGGTTTCTTGTACAACCTGACCAGGTCGGTGATACGTACTCCACTTTCATACTTATCAATGATCTCTTTCTTAATTTCAATGGGTATTCTTACCCTTTGAGGTGTAGGGTTGGCACTAGAAGCTTTCTTGGGGCCCATGGTCACTTATTTTCCACAAACAGCACCGAAAACACTGTAATAATACGAAATATTCCGAGTGTATGCTTGAATGTTACCGCGGAGGCTAGCTGGTAAACAATGGGACGGGCGGCACATGTGAGGCTGGCTGAGGGCCCACATTGGACGCGTCTCGGACGAAGGTCGCTGAGCGGGTTTTTGTCCACTATGCGGGGCAAAATTTTAGCGAACAAAGCGTTCGCTATGCGGATTGTTCGCTATGCAAGGCGTTCGCTATGCGGGGGTCCACTGTATATGGAGAAAAAGAGAGAGGTTAAGAGAGTAGTGAAGCAATGCAAATGAGAGAGTGGGTGAGATGTTATCAACAAATTTTGTTGAAAATAAGAAAAAGTTTTGGAGTGAGTTTAACAAGTTGAGGAAGCCTAGAGAACAAATGGATTTGTCAGTTAAAAATAGGAGAGGAGTGTTATTAAATGGAGAGTTAGAGGTATTGGGAAGATGGATGGAATATTTTGAGGTATTGTTAAATGTTGATGAAGATAGGGAAGCTGTGATTTCATGTATAGGGCAAGGAGGAATAACATCTTGTAGGAGTGAGGAAGAGTCAGTTGTGAGTGTGGGGGAAGTTCGTGAGGCAGTAGGTAAAATGAAAGGGGGTAAGGCAGCTGGGATTGATGGGATAAAGATAGAAATGTTAAAAGCAGGTGGGGATATAGTTTTGGAGTGGTTGGTGCTATTATTTAATAAATGTATAGAAGAGGGTAAGGTACCTAGGGATTGGCAGAGAGCATGCATAGTTCCTTTGTATAAAGGCAAAGGGGACAAAAGAGAGTGCAAAAATTATAGGGGGATAAGTCTGTTGAGTATACCTAGTAAAGTGTATGGTAGTTATTATTGAAAGAATTAAGAGTAAGACGGAGAACAGGATAGCAGATGAACAAGGAGGCTTTAGGAAAGGTAGGGGGTATGTGGACCAGGTGTTTACAGTGAAACATATAAGTGAACAGTATTTAGATAAGGCTAAAGAGGTTTTTGTGGCATTTATGGATTTGGAAAAGGCATATGACAGGATGGATAGGGGGGCAATGTGGCAGATGTTGCAGGTGTATGGTATAGGAGGTATGTTACTGACAGCAGTGAAGAGTTTTTACTAGGATAGTGAGGCTCAGGTTAGAGTATGTAGGAAAGAGTGAGATTATTTCCCAAAGTAGGCCTTAGACAAGGATGTGTGATGTCACCATGGTTGTTTAATATATTTATGGATGAGGTTGTAAGAGAAGTAAATGCGAGAGTCTTGGCAAGAGGCGTGGAGTTAAAAGATAAAGAATCACACATAAAATGGGAGTTGCCACAATTGCTCTTTGTTGATGACACTGTGCTCTTGGGAGATTCTGAAGAGAAGTTGCAGAGGTTGGTGGTTGAATTTGGTAGGGTATGTAAAAGAAGAAAATTAAAAGTGAATACAGGAAAGGGTAAGGTTATGAGGATAACAAAAAGATTAGGTGATGAAAGATTGGATATCAGATTGGAGGGAGAGGGTATGGAGGAGGTGAATGTAATCAGATATTTGGGAGTGGATGTGTCAGCAGATGGGTCTATGAAAGATGAGGTGAATCATAGAATTGATGAGGGGGAAAGGGTGAGCGGTGCACTTAGGAGTCTGTGGTGACAAAGAACTTTGTCCTTGGAGGCAAAGAGGGGAATGTATGAGAGTATAGTTTTACCAATGCTCTTATATGGGTGTGAAACATGGGTGATGAATGTTGCAGCGAGGAGAAGGCTGGAGGCAGTGGAGATGTCATGTCTGAGGGCAATGTGTGGTGTGAATATAATGCAAGAATTTGTAGTTTGGAAGTTAGGAGGAGGTGCGGGATTGCCAAAACTGTTATCCAGAGGGCTGAGGAAGGGTTGTTGAGGTGGTTCAGACATGTAGAGAGAATGGAGCGAAACAGAATGATTTCAAGAGTGTATCAGTCTGTAGTGGAAGGAAGGCGGAGTAGGGGTCGGCCTAGGAAAGGTTGGAGGGAGGGGGTAAAGGAGGCTTTGTGTGCAAGGGGCTTGGACTTCCAGCAGGTATGCGTGAGCGTGTTTGATAGGAGTGAATGGAGACAAATGGTTTTTAACCCTTTGACTGTTAACGCCGTATAAATACGTCTTACGCTCCACTGTTTCTGACGTATCTATATGCATAAATTCTAGCGGCTTCAAATCAAGCAGGAGAAAGCTGGTAGGCCCACATGTGAGAGAATGGGTCTCCATGGTCAGCGTGCACCATATAAAAAAAATTGGGTAGCCAGTGGTGCATTGTGGGAATGCCATTTCCGTTGTCCTTTTTCAGCATGCCTAGCGGTAAGAAATATGTGATTCCCCATCAAATGTGGGACTCTCCTCTTCCCAAGTGATGCTCTAACACAGATGAAAGTGTCAGTGAAGATCAATTTCATGGTTTTGAGGAGTTTGAGACCAAAAGCAATGCCTAGGATACCAGAAGAATGGAGGAGGAGGATGAGGAGGGAGGAGGAGGGGGAGGAGGAGGAGGAGGGAGGAGGAGGAGGGAGGAGGAGGAGGGAGGAGGAGGAGGGAGGAGGAGGAGGGAGGAGGAGGAGGGAGGAGGAGGAGGAGGAGGAGGAGGAGGAGGAGGAGGAGGAGGAGGCAGCATGGGCATGGGCATGGGCATGTTCCCTTGAAGCATGAAAACATTTCACCCCATGACAGTGACAAGATAAGGTGAGATAACATCTGATAAGAGCTGATGTTTGATGAGCATAAAGGAGGGTGGAGGGAGGGTACAGCTGATAAGAAAAGATTAGATGACCATCCCCCTCCCTCTGTTTTTGCTGGTACACAAACATTTCTGTCTATTTGTCTGTCAAGCTCCCTGTCTATCCGTCTAGCTCCCTGTCTCAGAGAGAGCCACAAGACTGCATCATCACGTTTACTCACATCTTCAAGCACAGTATAGCACATTGTCTGGATTTCTTGGGTTATCCTAGGTAATTTATACTATATATACTTGTATTTATGTGTACCTGTGAGACAGAGATAGACAGACAGACAGAAAGAGAGACAGATTGAAAGAGATAGAATGAAGGAGAAAGATAATTAGATAGAATGGAGGGGAAGCAGCATCCAACCCCATTGTTTTGACAGGCGGTAGGGGGAGTGAGTAATGAGACAATATGTCATTTTGACAGCTGCCGACTCCTGACTCAAAACAATTATAAGCCACACACTGGCACACAAGACAAGCTTGCTGAATGGAGATAATAGCAGTTTTATGAAAGTATCTAGTGACTATATATGTGTATATATATTATAGAAACCAGAAGCAAGAAGGGAAGGCAGGAATGAAGGAAGGACAGATGAAGGAATGTAGGAAGAGAGGTAGGAAAGGAATGCAGGAAAGGAATGAAGGAAAGGAATGAAGGCAAGGAATGCAGGAAAGGAATGCAGGAAAGGAATGAAGGAAAGGAATGCAGGAAAGGAATGAAGGAAAGGAATGAAGGAAAGGAATGAAGGAAAGGAATGCAGGAAAGGAATGAAGGAAATGAATGAAGGAAAGGAATGCAGGAAAGTAGGAAGGAAGGAATGATGACACACGACCATTTACCTAGGATAACTACGGTAGTAGGTTGGTAGACAGCAACCACCCAGGGAAGTACTACCGTCCTGCCAGATGACTGTGAAACAAAAACCTGTAACTGTTTTGCATGATGGTAGGATTGCTGGTTTCTTTTTCTGTCTCATAAACACGCTAAGATAACAGGGATATCTTGCTACTCCTACTTACACTTTGGTCACACTTCACAGACACGCACATGCATATATATATATACATACATCTAGGTTTTTCTCCTTTTTCTAAATAGCTCTTGTTCTTTTTTTATTTCTTCTATTGTCCATGGGGAAGTGGAAAAGAATCTTTCCTCCATAAGCCATGCGTGTCGTATGAGGCGACTAAAATGCCGGGAGCAATGGGCTAGTAACCCCTTCTCCTGTATACAATTACTAAAAAAGAGAGAAGAAAAACTTTATAAAACTGGGTTGCTTAAATGTGCGTGGATGTAGTGCGGATGACAAGAAACAGATGATTGCTGATGTTATGAATGAAAAGAAGTTGGATGTCCTGGCCCTAAGCGAAACAAAGCTGAAGGGGGGTAGGAGAGTTTCAGTGGGGGGAAATAAAGGGGATTAAATCTGGTGTATCTGAGAGAGTTAGAGCAAAGGAAGGGGTAGCAGTAATGTTAAATGATCAGTTATGGAAGGAGAAAGAGAATATGAATGTGAAAATTAAAGAATTATGTGGATTAAAGTAAAGGTTGGATGCGAGAAGTGGGTCATAATAAGCGTGTATGCACCTGGAGAAGAGAGGAATGCAGAGAGAGAGAGAGATTTTGGGAGATGTTAAGTGATGTATAGGAGCCTTTGAACCAAGTGAGAGAGTAATTGTGGTAGGGGACTTGAATGCTAAAGTAGGAGAAACTTTTAGAGAGGGTGTGGTAGGTAAGTTTGGGGTGCCAGGTGTAAATGATAATGGGAGCCCTTTGATTGAACTTTGTATAGAAAGGGGTTTAGTTATAGGTAATACATATTTTAAGAAAAAGAGGATAAATAAGTATACACGATATGATGTAGGGCGAAATGACAGTAGTTTGTTGGATTATGTATTTGGTAGATAAAAGACTGTTGAGTAGACTTCAGGATGTACATGTTTATAGAGGGGCCACAGATATATCAGATCACTTTCTAGTTGTAGCTACACTGAGAGTAAAAGGTAGATGGGATACAAGGAGAATAGAAGCATCAGGGAAGAGAGAGGTGAAGGTTTATAAACTAAAGAGGAGGCAGTTAGGGTAAGATATAAACAGCTATTGGTAGGATAGATGGGCTAATGAGAGCATAGGGCATGGGGTCGAAGAGGTATGGGGTAGGTTTAAAAATGTAGTGTTAGAGTGTTCAGCAGAAGTTTGTGGTTACAGGAAAGTGGGTGCAGGAGGGAAGAGGAGCGATTGGTGGAATGATGATGTAAAGAGAGTAGTAAGGGAGAAAAAAGTTAGCATATGAGAAGTTTTTACAAAGTAGAAGTGATGAAAGGAGGGAAGAGTATATGGAGAAAAAGAGAAAATTTAAGAGAGTGGTGAAGCAATGAAAAAAGAAGCAAATGAGAGAGTGGGTGAGTGTTATAAAAAAATTTTTTGAAAATAAGAAAAAGTTTTGGAGTGGATTAACAAGTTAAAAAAGCCTGAGAACAAATGGTTTTTGTCGTTAAAAATAGGAGAGGAGAGTTTTAAATGGAGATTGGGTTTTGGGGAAGAGGAAGGAATATTTGAGGAATTTTTAAAATGTTGATGAAGATGGGGGAGCTGTGATTTGTGTATAGGGCAAGGGGGAAATAACTCTTGTAGGAGTGAGGAAGAGCCAGTTGTGAGTGGGGGGGGAAAATTTCGTGAGGCAGAGGAAAATAAAAGGGGGTAGGTAAGGCAGCCGGGATTGATGGGATAAAGATAGAATTTTAAAAAAGCAGGTGGGTTATGTTTGGGGGTGGTTGGGTTTTGCAATTTTTTAAATAAATGTATGGAAGAGGGTAAGGTATTGGGGATTGGCGAGAGCATGCTTATTCCTTTGTATAAAGGGAAAAGGGGATAAAAGGGAGTGAAAAAAATTATGGGGGGAAAAGTCTGTTTTAGGTACCTGGTAAAATGTATGGTAGAGTTATAAATTTAAAGAATTAGAGTAAAACGGAGAGTGGATAGCAGTGAACAAGGAGGTTTAGGAAAGGTAGGGGGGGTGTGGACCAGGGGTTTACAGGAAACATATAAATGAACAGTATTTAGATAGGCTAAAGAGGGCTTTGTGGCATTTATGGATTTGGAAAAGGCGTAGACAGGGTGGATAGGGGGGGAATGGGAGTGTTGCAAGTGTATGGTTTGGAGGTAGGTTTCTGAAAGCAGTGAAGAGTTTTTACGAGGATAGTGGGCCCAAAGTTAGGTATGTAGGAAAGAGGGAAATTTTTTCCAGTAAAAGTAGGGCCCTTTGAAAGGATGTGTGATTCACCGTGGTTGTTTAATATATTTATAGATGGGGTTGTAAGAGAAGTAAATGCGGGGGTTCTTGGAAAGGGCTGGGGGGTTAAAAAGATAAAATAAACACAAAAGTGGGAGTTGTACAGCTGCTCTTTGCTGTTGACACTGTGCTTTGGGGGGAGATTCTGAAGAGAAGTTGCAGAGATTGGTGGATAAATTTTTGGAGGGTGTGCAAAAAGAAAAAAAAATTAAAGGTAAAAATAAGGAAAGAGAAAGGGTTTTATGAGGATAAAAAAAAAGATTAGGTGGGGAAAGATTGAATATCAGATTGGGGGAGGAGAGTATGGGGAGGGGGAAAACGTTTTCGGGTATTTGGGAGTGGAGTGTCAGGGATGGGTTATGAAAGATGAGGTAAATTCATGGGAATTGATGAGGGAAAAAAGGGGGAGGGGTGGGAAATTGGAGAGGGTGGAGACAAAGAACTTTGCCCCTTGGGGAAAGGGGGAATGTTGAGAGTTTTGTTTTACCAACGCTCTTTTTGGGTGTGAAGGGGGGGTGATAAAGGGTTGCAGCGAGGAGAAGGCGGGAGGCAGTGGAGATGTCATGTCTGGGGGCATTGTGGGGGTTTTGTAATTTAATGCAGGAATTCGTATTTTGGAAGTTAGGAGGAGGTGCGGGATTCCCAAAAACTGTTGCCCAGAGGGCTGGGGAAAGGGTTGTTGAGGTGGTTCGGACATGTGGGAGGGTTTGGAGCGAACGGGAATGACTTCAAGATTTGTATCAGTCTGTAGGGGAAAGGGGAAGGGGGGGTGGGGGTCCCCTGGGAAGGGTTTGGGAGGGAGGGGGAAAAAAGGGGGTTTTTGTGTGCGGGGGGCCTTGGATTTTCCAGCAGGCTTGGTGGGGTTTGTTTGATAGGAGTGAAGGGAGAAAAAGGGTTTTTTTAATACTTGCGTGCTTTTTGGAGTGGGGAGAAAAAGAAACATTTATAAAGGGTTTCGGGGGAAAACCCGGGCCCGGCCGGACTTGAGTCCTGGAGATGGGAAGTACAGTGCCTGCATCTGAAGGAGGGTTTTAATGTTGAAATTTTAAAAACTGTAGTGTAAACCCACCCTTCTGGAAAGAAAAGTGATGGAGGGGTTTGATGGTGAAAGTTTTTTTTTTTCGGGCCCCCCTCCCTTGGTGGGAATGGGCCCGGTGTGATAATAAAAATTAATAACTACATAACACAACGGGGCCTGCTAAATTTTAAAAAAAAACTGTTTCAGCAAAAAGGGGTTGCTTTGTTTTTGGCACAAAAAAAAAAAAATTCCCAAAAAAATTTACACAAAACACTGGTTTTTTTTTGTGAGGATTTAAAAAAACACCATTGTGTTTTAAAAACTTTGTTTCAAAGAGTTCCAAAAAGCTGCGGAACTTTTGGAATATGTTGGTGACTTTTACATTGGTAAAATTTTATTTTTTTTCTAATTTGTGTACCAGTTCCTAGAAAAACCGGTTACCAGAACCCAGTTTTCCAGTAGAGGACTAAATTCCCCAACCCGTCTTTTGTGAATAGGGATTTTTTTTCCACGTTGCTGCGGGCCCATAGCATTTTTTCAAATCCCTTTCACCCGCTGGGCACGGGTGGGTCAGTCTGGTTTGGGAGCAGAGAGGGGCCCAGGTCGGGGGTTGGGCACTTCCCATACTTTCCTTTTATATATTATAGTACTAACCGGGCCTACGTGAGTATTTTTACCCCTTTCCAAACGTTATCGAAACCCACATGACAAATTGGTGACCCCGGTGTGGGCGGGTTTTACGGGGTTTTTTTCAGCCCATTAGAAGACTGTTTGTGGGGGGGGGGGGGGCAGTAGAGGGGGAAACCGGCTCCCACCCCCTTTTTGCATTTACCCTCACTCACCTCCACCCTTTTAATGCTCTAGTTGACGGCCCTTTTTCCAGGGGGAAAGTTTTAAATCTGACTTGAAAAAGGGAAGCTTTCATCGGCCCCCGCTGCTGTTCACTTTGTTAAACCTCCTTAAAATTGCAGACTTCGGGAAAATTTTACTAAGTGGCCCAAAATATAAAAAAAATGTTTCGTTCTTTCCTTGTACCAAAAAAAAAACAGCGACCCCATATGTGTTTTTTCGGGAACCCCGTAAATGCTACACCCAAAAAAACTAATGAATCGTTGATTTTGCATTTGCTGTTAGATTGGGACAAATTTTTTATCTCATTTATCAATGCTGTCCGGGCCTAGCTTTAGTCCCTGCCCAAGGAAAAACCATCCACGCATCGTTTGCTAAAATAGCAGTTTTTGGGGAGCAATCAAAGAAAAATGCCCTGCTTTCGTGGGTGCTTATGAGGTTTAACCCTCCAAACTGGGCGAGGGAAACCCACTTAAAAGCCCTAAATCATGTACGTTTTTGGTCCCCCGGGGAAACTTTCCCATGTTTAAAAAGAAATTTTTAAAACATCTATGCCTCGGGCTGCACTCCCTTTGGTTTTTTGCCATAGAAAAAAAATTCGGGGTTTGTAAACCTTGCAGGTCCCCAAGGGACCAGTGTACGGGAGTATTTTTAAAACCTTTTGTTTCATAGTAAAATTTCATTTAACCATAGTCAGGGGGAACTTGTTAAACTGTGGTTTCCACGGGGGAAAAAAAAAAGTTTTCAGTGGGCAAGGGGAAACAATATGATGTTCAATGGAAAAAATTTTCCAACTACTCCTTTAAATGGAAAAACTGGAGGGATAAAAACTAGAACAGGTTATACGGCCCCCCCGGCCTTTCAATAGAGCGGAAAAAAAAAAATAATGAAAGGGCCCTGGGAGTATTTTAAGGGCCCTGAGGATCCACTTTAAAGGGTTTCAAAAACATTTCCCACGATCGCCGGGTGAAAAGAAAATGTTGGGGATGGTAATGAGAACTTTCAAAAGAAAATTTGCCCAACCCCATGATGACCCTTTTTCAAATCATTTTTCCCTCTTAGGCTGGAATACTGCTGTACTTTAACATCCCCATAAAAAACAGGTGAAATCGCAGATCTAAAAGAGTGTACAGAGATCCTTTACTGCACGTTAGTTCTGTAAAAGAAACCTTAACTCGGGAAAACGCTTGGAACCCTTTTGACTTTTACTCTTTGGGGAACGCAGGGGGAGAGATATATCATAATTCACTTGGAAAATTTGGAAGGAATGGTCCCAAATCTCCCAACACAAAAAACACTCCCTACGAAAAGTAAAAGAGGGGCAGGCGATGCAAAATGCCGCCAATAAAAAGTAGGGGCCCCTTTGGGTTCATTTAAAGAAAACCCCAAAAGTTTTGGGGGCCCCCCCCCCCCCCCCCCCCCAAAATTTTCAACGCCTCCCATCAAGCTTTGGGGGAAAATTGCCAAAAAACCCCCTTTTGGCTCCCTTCAAGGGGAGAGTGGAAATTCCTAAAGCCCCCAGTGCCGGATCACCGGGCTTTTGGCTGGGTACTCGGACTGCTTTGCACCCAGCAGAACAGCCTAGTTTTCGGCCCTGATCCATCTGGGGGGGCCCGGGTAATGGACCGGGGCCGCGGGGCTTTGGGCCCCCGGGAAATAACCTAAAAAGGTTTAACCTCCAGGTAACCCCCATCCCATATTGCTTTAATTGCCCTTTTTTTGGCCCCCCTAAGAGGCGTGTACTGATGATGGTACCAGTCAGTTTTCCCCTACTGTATTATCATAAAATTACAGGGGATTGAAAAATCGGGAGTGCAAGGGTTTCTCTAAAACCCTTTTCAGTACTCTAGTTCTTTCCGTGGCCGTTCCCCCGCAGAACCCGTAGGGGAAACCCAGCCGTCTTGGTTCTAAAACTAAACAGAACCGGCATTTTAAATTTCGGGGAATTTGAGCGCCCCAGTAAAACCGTCCGGGTTTACATTTAGGTGTTTAATGATTTACCCCTTATCCCCATTCAAAATTTCCCTTTGAACCCTTTAAACCCCTGTCCGAGAAGACAACCCTGCTGATGATGTTGCTTCCACGTTTTCGGGACTTTGGGGATGTTTTTGGGGGATGAAGTGGAAAAAATCTTTTTGATGACAACCCCACCCTTTTGTTTGCCCCATAAATCCAATGCAATATAGGCCCTATAGTTTGACCATCTATTCTTTTAATTTGGCCCGTTATTTGTTCTTGGACTCTGGTGCGCAAGTCAATTTATCAGGTCTAGTTTATTTAGAGTAAGCGTTAGAAGGGGGGGGGGGGGGTCTGTAGACCGCTAAATTGGTCCTTTTTTTAGTGGGTTGCGGGGTTCTCCCCTGCATGTCCGGGTTTGGGGATTTCCCCTCACCTTTCTATCCAAGGTAGAGATTTTTACTGTTCCTTCCTTGTTGCCCGCCAGATTACTTTCCCTGGTGCCTTCAAACGGGATTTGCTTCCATGCGAGACTTACGCTTTGTGCTGACCCTTTTTTGGTTTTCCCCACCCAAAATTGATGATTTGTTCATCCTTTTTGGGGGTTACCAGCTTGGGATCCGAGATCTCCCCTTACTGCCGCAAAAGGGTTGGGACATTGGATTAAGTCCTTACAGGCCAGTGCTTTTTCCCCAGTCCCGTACCCAAGGGGTTTCAGGCACGGTTTGATCCGGGGTCACTCCTGTTGTGTTCCTGAAACTTCAGGTTGAAAGTTAGTGTCCAGTTCCTAAAGTGCCCAAAGGAGCTCTGACTATTTGGGAGTGCTGACCCTATCCCTGCAATGTCTGCTAGTTAAAGTAGAAGTTTTAAAAGGGGTTTCCCTTGCCCAGAAAATGAAAATTGCAACTAGCAATGCCATCTCTTTTTTGATGCACAGGGGGGCCGTTCCCAGAAAGACATTTCGGCCCGCGGCTAGTGCCCTCACTAGATTTGTCTGTTGTTGTTCCTAGGGGTTCCAGGGGTGAAAAACATCCTATTTGCCCAATGTTTTTTGGGAAAAGGAAAAAAGGTTTCTATTTGTTAAACCACCTTACATTTTTGTAAGGATTTTTAAGATCCATTTTTTCCTAGCAAAAACATTTTGGTCACGGTGTTCGTCTCAGAGAAAATTTACCAATCTTTTTGGGCCCTTGTTCACTATCCTTCCCCTTTTCCCGGTAGAGGATGAGTTGTCACCTGCCCAGTGGGCGGTGCTATTTCTACCGGGGGCCCTTTCCCATTTTCACTGGATCAACCCTTTCCCACCAGTTAAGGAAAAAAAGATTTAGCTCCCACTGATTCCCAGATGAAGTCAAGGTTTGTGACTTGTTAAAACAAAAATCGTAAAGCCTTTTCCCTTACCGGGGTGAGAAGGGGGGTTTATAACGAATTATTGCCCCAATGTTTCCCCCACTTGAACCTGGTTCTAGACCTATCTATATCCCTGTGTCCCAAAATGCCTCTTTTCCAAGTTGCTGTGGCAGAAAAATTGATCAATCAAATGCTTGATGATGGGGTTATTGCACCTGCAATTCCCCTTTGGGAAATTGCTCCCTTGTTTCCTAGTACCTAAAAAGGTTGGTATTTTGGTCCCCAGTGTTGATTTTTGGAAGTTAAAGGGCGAAAACAAATTCCAGATTGTTTCCCCACTTCCTGTACTGGGGTTTTTTTCGTGGGCATTGGAAAATCCCAAAGTTTTTAAACCCTGGACTTTTTTAAAAGGGGTTTTTTGGAAAGTCCCCCTTAAAAGGGGACAGCCAAGAGCTAACTGAAATTCTCCACTCTACAGGGTCTTTTTATTTTCCCCTCCGTATGGCGTTTTTTTTTACGTTTCCTCCCCAAACACGTTCTAAAGGGTCATGACTAATACTTTAGGTTATAGGAAATGCACTTAGGGTGTATTAGATGATTTTTAATTTTTTTTTTTTTTTCGTCATTTTCTAAAGACGTGGATAACACTTGAAAAGACTTGATGTAGTTTTTGGGTTGCTTAAAAGAAGCCTTTAAAAGAAAAAACGGGTCAAAATGCCAATTTTTTCAGATCAAAAAAATTAAAAGTTTCTTGGGTTCAGGGTTGTCATTTCCTTTGGGGGGGGTTACAAACCGCCCAAAAGTAGAGAAATGCGTACTAAATTTTCCAACTCCCAAAACTGCTGACCCGTAAGATCCTTTGGGGGTTTTGCAGGTTTTTATAGATTTTTATGCCATTTTTTTTTTCCATTGCTGTCCTCTAACGAGTTTCTTAAGGGAAAAATTTCTTCCCTTTTTTTTGGACCCTTCCCTCAAAGGGAAAAAAACTTTCCAAAAATCTTTAAAAAAAATCTAACAAACTGCTCCCTTTTTTTAAAAATTTTCCCGATTTTTCTAAGCCCTTCTATTTGACAACTGTGCTAGTTTTTATTGGAAAAGGTGGCCCTACTAGCTCAGAAGATGATGGCAAGTACAAAGCGTTGGGTTTTGCTTGCCAAGTCCCTTTCGAAGGCTGAAAGTAATTATACAGTAAATGAACAAAAAGCTTTGCAATTTGTATTTGGGCTTTTTAAAAACACTTTTTCCCGGCATTTTTTCATTAAAATTGTTCATTTTTCTTGACAGACCACGGGTCCCCTGTTTCCTTTTTTCCAGAAAAAAACAACCTACTGGAAGGTTAGCCCGAAAGGGCTTTTGGGCTATCCAAGGGTCAATCCCACCTTTGAACACTTAAATGGCAAGGGCAAATGTAGTCGGGATGCCTTATCAGGGCATGTTTTGTTTTAGTAACTGAAAACCCCCCCATTTATGCCAAAGGGGTTTAAAAATGCTTTAAAGGCGATCCCTTTTGGGGGCTGGGGTGATTTTTATTCCTGCTCCAAAGGGAAGATTTTTATTCTGAACCCGTGAAGCCCCCAGAAAAATCAGGGACTTTGTCAAAGAACCAAGAATTACCCGTACGAACAGCCCAGTTGGGTTCCTAGCAGAAGAGTTAAAACCCGTTTGTTTAAATTCCCCAGTCATAGTGAATGTAGCCTTACAGCAGTTTTACAATGTACCCGGGGGTTTCGCACCTTTGGGTTTTGGGTCGTTCAGTAAAAAAAAAGCCAGGGTTGAAATTTCTTTTGGCCCCCATAGGGGAAATGTATTTCTGAGTATGGGTTTAAAAAAAGTAGTGTCTGCATGCAAAAAAAAGGTAATTGCTATTGGTCCTTAAACCAAACCAAGGGGTATCCAACTAAGCGGGGAACCCTGGGAAGAGTTGCGCTAGATCTTTAACTTTTTCCAAAGTTCCCCTTTTGGGGCAAAAACATCTGTGTGTTTTGGTTTGACCATTTCAAACCCGATTTGTGAGTTAGTTCCTATTCCCGATAAAACTGCCAAAAACAGTAGGGAA
Organism: Cherax quadricarinatus; assembly: GCF_026875155.1. Lineage (NCBI taxonomy): Eukaryota > Metazoa > Arthropoda > Malacostraca > Decapoda > Parastacidae > Cherax > Cherax quadricarinatus. Next base: position 51,970,840 of record NC_069422.1, read on the forward strand.
AGCGTTTTAAAAAACCCCATTATTACAAAGGGATACCACCCCCAAGTCCCTAGTAACAGATAATGGTGGTGAATTCTGTAAAAGAGTTTTTTGAAAATTTGTGTACCTTTTTCAAGGGGTCTTAAAACCCCCATTGTTCCCCATCATCCTGCCCGCCCAAAGGGTTTGCAGAAAAAGAAACCAATAAAAAAGTTCTTGATGTCTTGGGGAGCCACTTTCCCAAACCCAACAGTGAAGCTTTGGGGTAAAGTTATACCCGTGTGCAGGGGTGCTTTAAAAATTTTGCTTACCCAAGGGTTTTATAGGTGAACTCCACCCTTATGGGATTGGGAAAGGGTGTAGATAAACATTTTCCCTTTTTGAGTTGCTATTTTCTAATCCAAAACCAAATTTCAACCCCGGGTGTTTATAGCAAAATGTTTCCCGCCAAACCCCAAAACGTCTTTGAAAAATCCGTGAAAAACTTTATAAATTTTTAAAACGGGAAATTTAAAAAGGGCCAACACTCGGGCAAAGCCCCCCAAAAACAAAATAGGTTTTTGAGAGTTTTGCTTTACTAACTTTTAAAAAAAATTTGCAGTGCAAAGTTGGTTTAAAAGTTTGTTGGGGCCCTTTTCGAGTAGGTTTAAAATAAACATGGTAATAAGGGATAAGGTTAAGAAATTATTTCTGGGCCGTATAAAGAATCGCATTTAGATCTATGAAATTTTGTATGTGTGATAATTTTATTTTTCCCCCCATAATGTGACAGGCTCTGACAATCCTCCCGAACCCGACCCCCTAAACCCCTTTATACTCAGTCAGACGATCAACTGAATGTCGTTTTTCCCTACACGACAGGTTTTGAGGGAAAACCAAGATTTATATGTAAAATACCAATTCAGAAATTTGGGCCCCAAATTTGGCAGAGTTAGCCCGGGGCTACAGAGTTTGATCCCCCCAGAGTTTACACCCTTTTTGCATTGTCAAACTCACCTTGCAGAGTTGGGGGTTTAAAAGTAAACCCTTTTAGAAAGAAAAATTTTAGTATCAACTTATCGTATTAAGAAATTTTTTTTTGGTTCCCCGTTTTCCCCCGAAATTTTGAGATTTAAAAAGTTAGTTTTGGGGTGCAACCCAATTGCCCCTTTTTGGTTTAAAAAAACTTTTTCTTTTATATTTCCCTTCCCCCAGAAAACCGTTGATCACATGAAAACAGATTGAACAATCAAATTTTTTTTTTTTTTTTCCTTTATTGTGTAATCCCAATGTAGTTTCATTTGATGAGTTGTGCATATTTTTTCCCTTTTAATGCATGCAGTTTCATTACAGTAAAATTTCATTATAGTCAAATTTCTTAAGCTTCCTTTCCAATATTTCCTTATGTTATAATGTTTTCCCAAATTTTTGTGTTACTTTTTTCGTTGTGTTTGAATCAGGCCCCAAACCCACACCTGCCGTTCCAGTTTGTATTAGCTGTATGTCGGGACGACATACATTAGCGTCGCCGAGCTTCGTAGGGGTACCAGTTCCTAAATAACCCGTTATCAGTAACCAGTGTCCAAATAGATGACTCACTACCCAAACCCTCTGTGGGGAATCACTGACTGGTAATTTACGTTTTCTGCTGACCATGCATGTTTTAAAAAGCCTTTCAAACCCCCGGGGAAATGGTGGGTTTAGTCTGAGATAGGGAGCAGAGAGAGGAGGTCGGTGTTGGTGTTCCATAAATTTCCGTTTAAAATTTTTATACGTATAACAGCCCACTGGGGTAATTTTTTCCCCCTCCACATTATCGAACCAACATGACATTATAGAAAAAATAGTTTTAAAGAAAAAAAATTTTTTTTATTGTTTTTTTTTGTAAAAAAAAGTTTTGGGAAACAAAAAATTTATAATTATTTTTTGGGGCTTAATTGTGTTTTAAGGGCGGGGGTATTTATTGTTAAATTTCAACCTTTCTTTTGGGCTCAAAAGGGCCCCATAAGGTTTTGTGAAAAAAAAAAAAATAGGGGAAAAAAAAAAAAAACCCTTTTAAAAACAAAATAAAATAAGTTTACCCGGGTTGGGGTGGCAGGGCTGTGGCCATACGCGGTCTTTTTTTGCCCAAAATTCCAGCTCTATTCTCGGTTTAAATACTGTTTGGAAATTTTTTTTTTTTTTTTGGGGCTAAAAACACTCAGAAAAATTTTTTAACTTTTCATTAAAAAAAAAATAATTTTTTTTTTTTGAAAATTTTGCGGACAGAAAGACAGTTTCAGAAAGGGGCCCGTGGGCAATCAAAGGGTTAAATTTCTTGATGTGTGTTGGAGTGTGAAAAAAGTAAATTTATGAAGGGGGTTCAGGGGGAAACCCGGGAGGCGGACTTTAGTCCTTTGGGGATGGGAAGGGAAAAGTGCCTTCACTTGAAGGAGAGGTGTTTTAAAGTTGCAGTTTAAAAACTGTAGTGTAAAAAACCCTTCTGGCAAGACAGTGATGGAGTGAATGAGTGTGAAAGGGTTTTTTTTTTTCGGGCCACCCTGCCTGGTGGGGAAATTGCCGTGTGCTAATAAAAAAAAAAAAAATGCAGGAAGAAGGGGAAATTTTTTTGACCCTTGCCTTGGCCCTTTTTGTTTCCTATTACCAACCGCATTGGTGTCCCCGGGGGAATCTGTTTCCCCTTCCCCCAATTTTGGGGGGGAAGAACCCCAAATTTTAAACCCCCAAAAAACAGACACTGGAAGTAAAAGAAGAAAACCCCAAAGGGGTTAAAGGGTAAAAAAATAAAATCTTTTACATGTTTTTTGTAAAATGTACTAAATGTAGTTTGCCTTAGAAATACCCCCAACCTTTTTTTCTTGCCAAAAATTTAGGAGGAAAAAAAAAAGGTAAAAAACAATTTACCGTCAAAGTAAAACAATAAAAAGGGCCCTTTCGGTTTTATACCCGGCCCCCGGCTATTCCCCTTGGGTTTGTTTGCCCCCCCCCCGTTTTTTTAAACCCAAATTTTTTTTTAAAAATACCTTAAAGGGGGTTTTTAAATGGGGGTTTTTTCCCCAATTAAAATAATTTTTTAATTTTTTGGGCCCAAAAATCCAATAACTAATTTATATTATTTGGGAAACTGATTCATTCCTACAACCCCGAAGTTTGAAGAGTGCCCTGATGCTTTTACAAAAACCCATTTCCACCAAAAACCCACCTGACATTTCCCCAAAAAAAGGAAAAATTTTTTTAAATCAACGTTTTAAAAGGGCCCAAATTTAAAGCAGGTTTATACTTTCATATACGTTTTACAGTTTAATTTTGTTGAGGCAGAAAAAAGAACAAAGAAAATTTTTCTAAGGTTAAAAAATAAGCAATTACAGTTTATTTTAAATTTTTATTATATTTTTTTTCTTACAAAGGGAGGTTTTTTTACATTGATTTGCCATAGTCGATGTAAAATTTATGTGAAGTTAAGGGATCAGTGTTACTATGCTTTTGAATACCGGGACTTGAGCTTTGTGGTATTCAAAAAAAATTTTTAAACTCAAAAATGTGTTTTAAAATTTTCTGCTATTTAAAAAAAAAAAAAAAATTTTTAAAATTTGGGTGTATTTCAGATGCAAATGAGTGTACTCTGAAAAAAAATTTTTTATAACCTAGACCAAGAAAAAATAGGTTTGTTGAAATTCATTCTCAAAAAAAGAGGGGAGACTTGGGTTTTTTCCCTTATGTATTACTTGACCCAAATTTTTTAAACTTTTTGGGAAACTGCATTTGTAATTTGTTGTTGCTTTTTTTTTTAAAAAGGGTTCAATTTTAAAAAAATTTAAATTTTTTTTTGTCTTTTTTAGTGGGGGAAAGCCAATTCCTATCTAAAACATTTAAAGAAACTGCCCCCAACCCCTCAGAGAGAAATTGTTTTTTAAAATATAGTAAAAGCTGTGGGGTTTTGCTCAAGCAAAAGGGGGGGTACTTACACTGTATATTTAATTTTTTTTTTAAGGGGAAAAACAGGGACCCCGGTTTACGATATTATTTCATTCCAGAAGTATGTTAGGTTCCGTACTGAAAAGAATTTGTTCCCCCTAAGGTATATTGTGAATTAGATTAGTCAGTTTCAGGGGCCCCCCCAAAAAACACGTACAAAACGCACTAACATAAATTTCACTTACATTTAATTTGGGGCATTGGGAGTGATCGTTTAAAACGGGGGTCCACTGTATATATTTTTTTTTTTAGCACGCCGTTTCCACCCAGGAAAGGGGAACCCTGTTACGCCGAAATTCCCGGGGACCTAGGGGCTTATCCCTTAAAAATGTCCAAAAAATAGATCTATGTTTTCACTGGCAGCACTCTTTAAAATTTTTAAAAAAAAAAAAAAATTTAAAAAGAGCCCTTTCGTGTGTAATAAGACTAAAAAAAAAAATTTTTTTTGGATAGTACTTACTGAGTAAAAGAGTGCAAAAGTTGGGGCTGGAGCTCACCTGTGGCAACATTTAGGTGCCATTGCTGGGGGTGTTGCCCCGAATATCTTTTTTTCAATTTAAAATTTTTAAAATTTTTATATTTTTAAAAATTTTATAATACCCAAATTTTAAAATTTTTGTAAAATTTTTTAAATCTTTTTTTTACAAAATAAAATTAATTAAAACCACCCAAAAAATTTAAAACCCTACTTTGAAAATTTTCACCCCCTTTCAAAAAAAATTTAACCCCTTTTTTTTTTTTTTATAAAATCCCCCGCCTCCACCGAAGGGGGGGGGTTGACCCAAAAAAAAAAGAAAATCCCAAAAAGGAAAAAACTTTCATAAACATTCAAACCTTTCCCTCACTCACAAAATAATCACTGTTTTTTCAGAGGGCCCCGAAAACCCAAAAGTGTTGAAGAATTTTCGTTTTAAAGGGTACCCCAAAATTTTCCCCCCAAAAAAAGCCAATTTCTCAACCCCCCCTTGAAAATGCAGGGAATTTTACTTTTTCCCTTTCCCGGATCAAGTCCGGTCTATATAAAATTAAAACCCGGGTTTCCCTTTAATCCCTTAATAAAAAATTACCCTGCCCCACACTCCCAACAGATCGTCAGTCCCCCCAAAAAAACCCTTATCTCCCTTCCTTTCCCATCTAACAGCTCCCCGCCCCGCTTGCTGGAAGTCCAAGCCCCCCCGCCCCCAAAACCCCCTTTTAAAACCCCCTCCCTCAACCCCTTTTTGAGGACGGGGCCCCTACCCCACCTTCCCTTTCCCTTCAGATTTTACGCTTTTCCTTGTATTTTTACTTTGATCCATTCTCTCTAAATGACCAAACAAAACCCCAACAAACCCCCCTTCAGGGCCCCCTGACTATTATTTTATTTAACCCCCCCTTTCCCTAATTTCCACACTCCCAATTTTTTTGCATAATTTTTTACACTAGCCCTTGCCCCTTTGGGCAGGACATCTCCCTGCCCCCAACCGCTTCCTCACTGCTGCATTCCAAAACCCCCCTTTGCACCCCTAAAAAGAGTGTTGGGACTTTCTATACTTTCATTCAAATTTTCCCTTTTTTGCCTCCTTTGATAAAGTTTTTTTGTCTCCCATTCCTCAATGCACCACTCACCTTTTTTTTTTTTGTCAAATTTTATGTTTAAAACCCCCATCCCTTTTATTAAAAAACCCTCCGCTGGTGTCACTCCCCTGCGGCAGGGGGGGTGACATTGATGATCATGCACTGCTGTAGGGGGCCCTGGGGTTTTTTTGTTTTTACTGTTACACCCTAATCATGTTTGTCTGTCTGCTTTGTCTGCTTATCCCGTCTTTCTGTCTTTCCTGTGTTGTTTGTCTTTTTGTCTGCCCTTTTTGTCTTTGTCTCCCGTGTGGCTATATCTTTTAATTTCCCGATCAAGGAAAATTTTCGTATTACTTGCCAAAACATTTCTTATTATGCCCTTTTTCTACAAGCTTAGTGTTTGGACTTTTTTTCAGGAAATTTTTTGGGGTTTTCCTAGGTAAATTTTCACTATGTATGATAAAATGTACTTTTTTGTACCTGTCAGGGCAGAGGGCCGAGCTAGACAGGATAGGGCAGCAGGAAAATAGACAGAGACGACAGACAAAGTCAGTCAGCCCCGACAGCCCCAAAAACAGTAGCCAGACAGACCCGTCAAGGGCAGCGTCCCGTCAACCAGCCAAAAACCCCCCTGGCCCTTGCCCAAAAATTTAAAAATTTTCACATGTTCTAGAATCATTTCTCTCTACTTAGGGCATAGGTTATAGGACATTCTGGCAGGATGACACTACCAGTGGTATCAAAAATGAAAGGATGTTAATCCTTTCAGGGTTTCCGACGTACTAGTACGGCTTACGCACCAGGGTTATTGACGTACTAGTACGCCTAAATTCTAGTTCCTTCAAATCTAGCGAGAGAAAGCTGGTAGGCCTACATATGAAAGAAAGGGGTCTATGTGGTCAGTGTGCACAGTATAAAAAAATCCTGCAGCACACAGTGCATAATGAGGGAAAAAAACTTTGACCGTGTTTTTGGTTTAAAACAGCGATTTTGCACTGTATTTTCATGTGGTATTTATGGTTGTATTCTAGTTTTTCTGGTCTCATTTTATAGAATGGAAGACATATTACAGAAATTGAGATGATTTTGCTTGGTTTCACAATGAAAAGTACCTTGAAATTGAGCTCAAACTAGCAGAAATGTTAGATTGTTGCCAAAGTTCAAAAGTAAACAAATTATGCCACACGTCCAATACACGTCAACTGGTGAGTCTGATATTCTTCCACAGGCGTGCTGATATTATTTATACCATTTCTACACTAATGCAGTAGTCTGCATAACAGTAGATCTTCTACTTTTTGTGAGAATAAAAATTCAAATTAGAAAGCAAAAGAAATATAATAGGGGCCTGGGGACATGACTAATGAACAGAGGAAATGTTATTTTAGTGCCAGGAATGTCTGTCTTGTTTATTCTGGACCCTATTTGGAAATTGGTATCTTTTGAAATTTGTGTGAAATTGGCAAAATTGCTAATTTCTGACCACTTTATTGGATAGTTGAAATCAGTAAATGGGTGGTTTCTTGTACTCATTCAATAGTAAAAATGGACTTCTAGTGAAATATTCATGATTTTTGTAGACTAGTACACTAGAATTTGCCAAAAATAGGGCTCAAATTGGGCGAAATTGCCGATGCGTAAACATCGTCGAGACCGCTAACTTCGCAAGAGCATAATTCCATAAGTTTTCTATGGAATTTCATACTTTTGGTGTCATTATGATTGGGAAAAGATTCTCTATCTTTTCATTTTTTTTTTTTCCAAAAAAATTTTTTAACCCTGAGAACAATTTTAGGAGGGGCCCCCAAACCCTTGAAAGGGGTTAAGCAGGGGTTTTAAAAAGGTTTTTTATATTCCTCGACCACTTGTTGTCACACCCTCTGAGCAAAACTAGGGTAAACATCACTTTTTTTAAAAAGGGGGAGTTTTAAATACAACATAACTCATAAACCCCTGGTGTTTGCCATGCTATTTGCTTAGCGGGACTCAGTTGAACTGGTGCTCCCAAATTTTTTTTAATATGGCACACCGAGTATTAAAAACCATTCTATACTGCAGGCACTCAGGCCATCGTCCCAAAATTTTGAGGCGGGAAAAAATGAAATTGATCTATTTGGAGCGCTAGCGGTAATAAAATCTACTTTGGACATTTAAGGGTTTAAGGGCCCTTTTCTAGGGCCAAAGGTAAAAGTTACATGAAAATCAGTAAAAAAGCCACTTTGGGGTACCCTAATCAAACCCGAAAGTGCTAAACCGCATTCACTACTCCAGTGGTTTGGGTTTGAGGGTTCAGGGGAAAAAAAAACCCCCGTTTAGGAAAAATAACATTTTTTACTTTAACAAAATTTTTACAAAAACTAGAAAAACCACCCCCATTTCCCTCAGATTCACCCCAAATAGAGGGACAAGGACTGGCAGGATACATATAAAAGAAAACAAAAAAAAGGGCCTTGTAAGTTGGGGTTTGTGCACAGTGGCGCCATCCACCCCACTCTCCTACCAAATCATTTCACCCGTTTCACCAGCCCCCACTCAAACCCGCAGGGCCATAACCTTCAGGGCCCCCCCGGGGTGCCCATGGTAATTTGAAGTGGCTTGAGTGGATAAACAAAAGGAGTACAAAATTAGCTTAAATAAATTGCGTCTCCCAGTGTTGACACCTGGGGGAAAACCCCATACTCACACACCAATGCTATCACAAAAATAGTCACGACGGATTTCCCTTTACATTTTACAGTTTAATCAAATTTAAAAGTGCCCCCCAAATGTTTAACATTTTTTTAAAAAATTTTGTTCATGGAAGGATTATTCACCCCTGAAAGTCTAAGTGGATTCCCAAAGGCGGGCTCCCCCTTAAAAAAATTAAATGAAAAAAAAAGAATAATAACATACAGATAAAACACTTTATTGTGATAATTGAAAATATGTTTTTTATCCTAGTGAAAGAGAAATAAAAAATAAAAATATAAAAATGAAATTTAAATTCACCAAATTTGTCAGTTAACTGGGGTGTTTTGGGTTGTGTTGTTGACACCGCGCCTTTAGAAATTGTAGCTGTTGCTGAATGTGGGGGGGGTCACAGTTGTTTGGGGACAACCCAAGACATTTCGTCACAGTGTCTTAGCCTTTAATAGTCCATCAAGATGATAGAAACCAGGTCCTTTCCCCCTGAAAAAATGGGGGTTTGCCCGAGGTTGGCTACACTCAGGGATTTGATAAAAAATGACGTCCCCGAAATCGTAGAAATTTTCCCTTTTTAGCATGTTTCTGTGGGGTTTCCAGAGACCCAAGTTGACTTTTTAAACTAGAAAAAAGATAAAAGTTAACCCTGCTTGAGAATTCACTCTCCATGATAATAAAAATTTAAAAGACGGTGAGGATTTAAAAGCAAGTGTTCAATGAAAGTCAAGGGATTATGAAAAGTTTTACAGTTATTAAAAATGAAGCTTTTTTAAACCCAATTATCCTTTAAAAAAAGGAGCAGGGCTTTTACTTACAGTTGGTTAGAAACTGTGAGTAAGTATTATCCCTTTGGGCGGAGCCCAAAGTACCTTTCCAGGTGGAGAAAATGGGGGGGGGGGGAAGGGGACTAGAACTGACCCTACTTAACCAGCAACTGGCAATCAAGCTTCTCACCGTATACTCCCTACTACTCCTATTGTTGAATTTTCCCCCCCAC
>NC_069422.1:51980508-52080616 GCF_026875155.1 Cherax quadricarinatus
CTGAAAACTGAACCTTAAAAATTGTATATCTTAAATGTTTCTCACAATTATATCACATAAATGTTAAAAACCTAAACCCAATCTAACTTTATTATTTTTTAAATACACTACCTAACAGAATACTCCATTCTACTGAATGTACAACAATGCATACAACCATATGACCTGTCTTTGTAATACTCACTTGTGCTTTATAGTAACCTTTTTACATTAATGTTTTATCACTGATTTCATCATTGCTTAGTTAATCTTAAGTTAATTTTAAGCCAGCCCGTAATGCTATGCATAGTATAAGTGGCTTTGGCATACTGCTCTTACCTGTATTTGTTGTACCTCTGTATGTGTGCTCAAATTTTTAAATAAATAAATAAATAAATAAATAAATAAATGGAAGTGCCAGTGAAGATGAGTTTCGTGGTTTTAGTGAGGTTTTGACCGAAACTAATGACCATAATATCGGTAATAGTGAGGAAAACCCAGACGACCCTCAGCCTTCACCTCTGTGCTGGCCCTCTTGTTCACGTTCAGTTGTTCCAGAACCCAAGAGGAAACTTCTATTTTCCCAAATCCCAGACTCAGATGAGAGCATGGGTGATGATAGTGATAGTGAATATGAACTACAAGCTCTTCAAACTAGTTCCAGTAGTGATAGTGAAGTGCAATATTCCCCAGTGAAGCGTCAGTAATACGACGATATATGCGCTCTGGTAGTGTGCCATATGTTATACCAAGGGGAAGGAGTGTATCTCGGAGTACATCCCGTGGCTGTACAACAGGAACAGACAGTGAAAATGACGAAGATACTGTTGCAATTGGGATGGAAAATGTGCGTGGGTGGTAGTGGTGCCGGCGGTGAGGCACCAGCAGTGGGCCATGCTGCCACCCACGCTGCCACCCACGCCGCTGCCTCAGCTGATCTAGAACAAAGGCCACCATCCCCCACTCACCCACCACACCAGCCTCCACAACCACAAACCACCTGTCATTGTCCAGTACCCACCAGCAGACCGCACCTGGGATTGGCAGGAAGCATGTCAATTTTGTTCCAAATCCCCACCAGTTTGATGACAGCCAAAAGTGGAATATGGCCATCTTGTGCACTTGGGAACAATTGCCACTGAACTGGAATGTTTCGAGTTATTCTTTGACGAACCACTGATGAAAATGTATTGCCATGGAAAGCAACACATACTACGAGTACACCATGGCAAACACATTACTTTCACCAAAATCACGTCTTACACCAGTGGAAGGAGGCAACTGTGGCTGAGATGTATCTTTCTTTGCACAATAATGCTTATGCCACATGTGTATAAGCACAAGTGAAATCATACTGGTCAACAGACCCCCTGATTGCAACACCAGGTTTCAGTGATATAATGCCAGTGAATCGATTTGTGCTAATGTTACGTTATGCTTCACTTCTCAGATAAAACCAGGCCTGACAGAACTGACAGGTTATATAAGATTAGGAATGTGTTTGTGTATCTGAAACAGAAATTCAGTACGCATTTTTATCCCTTCAGGAAGCTTGTAATTGACGAGTCTTTGATTCTGTTCAAAGGAAGACTCTCTTTCAAGCAGTACATACCAAGCAAGAGGAAACGCTTTGGTATAAAGTTGTTTGTGCTTTGTGATTGTTACAGTGGTCTGGTATTGGATATTATTGTGTACACTGGAAGTTATACATTGCAAAATACCAGGAAGTTATTGGGCATCTCAGGTGATGTGGTTCGAACAATGATAGAACCATACCTTGGTAAGGGGCATATATTATATACAGATAACTGGTACACAAGCCCTTCACTCAGTGATTTTTTGCGAGTGAACATGACAGATGTGTGTGGCACAGTGCGTGCAAATCGGAAACATATGCCCAGGTTTGACGCTGGCACTCGTAGAGGTGAGGTGCAGGCGTTTGCTGCCAATGACATCATGGCATTTCGGTGGCATGACAAACGAGATGTCACACTGTTGTCATCAATTCACCCTAATGAAATGGCAGACAGTGGCAGCAGCATAGAGAGAGAAATGAACCATTCTAAAACCTGCAGCTGTGATTGATTACACCTTCAACATGCGTTCAGTGGACAAATGTGACATGCAGATTGGGTTTGCTGATTGTGTTCGCAAGAGTTATAAGTGGTACATCAAACTGTTTTTCCATCTTCTGGACATTTCCATGCTCAATGCTTATAATATGTATAAGATGAGCACCAGAAACAAACCACAGTATGGCGAATTCTGTTTGTCTGTCATCAGACAAATAGTATTCAAGTACCAAGGAACAGCACCTGCAATTGACCGCCCACCAAATTTTCAACAACTACCTGCTCGTCTGAAGCATGGTGATCACTTCCTGGTAAAACTGCCTGATACTGCTTTGAAGAAAAAGGCCCAGAAGAGGTGTTACGTCTGTGCACATACAAAAAAACGCACACAACAACGCAGAGACACTCGTTTTATGTGTGAGGAGTGTAAAACCACTGTGCATGACACCATGTTTCAAAGAGTTCCACAGGCTTCAGAACTTCTAGAAACATTCCCTGTGACTGTATATGTGTATATAAAATATAGAAAAATAGTAATAAACAACATTTCATATCGTTTGTTTGTGTAAATATTTTCTGTAAACAAAATAATGACAACAGTGTTTACGCCCTTATTGTGTAGTATTGAAAAAGAAATAACTTACAAAATACTGATCATGTTGGCCTCAGAGGCCATAAAAGTTACTCAGAAAAAGAAAAATTGAAAAATAATTGAAAATAGTACATAAAAAAGTAAATAGAAAAATACCGGGTGACGGCAGTTGGCGATGTTACCGTATGTCGTTCAATTTTGGCAAATTACACGCCTCCATATCTCGGTAAGTATTGACGTTAAAATTTTTTTGTTTAGCCTATAATGTTTAGAAAAAAAAAAACTCTATTTTTTCATAAGAAAAAATAATTTTTTTTTTTTTGAAATTTGGCCGACCCTGAGAACGAGTTTCGGAGAGGGCCTGTCGACCCTCAAAGGGTTAAGAGCATGAAAGGAAATATCTCTATCAACATGGCGTAGGAGCGCTTTGCCAATACTATGGTCGGAAAGATAGGCAGTAGAAGAAGTTGGTCTTAATGTAAAGAATTTAGGCCATTGTGTGGTCTGAAACCGAGTGTGGAGAGGGAGTGCACGACGTGTCGGTCCGAGTAGAAAGGGAAGGTAACGAAGTAACATCATTAGGAGATTGTCGTTGACGTTTAGAAGTGGGACCAGAGTCGGTCCGACGAGGGACGGGCTGGCGATTCAAAAATCGCCGCACCGTAGAGGGAGAAGCCAGAAGCAAGTCGAAGGAGAGCAGAGGTCAGACAAATCGAAGGAGTCAGTAGAAGCCCCGGTACCTGAAGCGGGTGAGGAAACAGCACCAGCAAGAGGTACAGGGGCCTTAGGAATGTCCGAAGAGTGGCCAAAAGATGAGGCAAGGTCAGAACGGGGTGCGGTAACAATAAGGGGCCCGGGGGTAGCGGGGTCATGGATCAGGTACTCCATGGTTAGGTTACTTCTTTCTTTTTGTTTTTAAGAAAAAAAAAGAAAGATGAAAATAAAAATAAAAAAAAAATAAAAAAAGGGGGGAGCGGGGAGGGATAGTTCCTAGGAGGAATCAAAGGGCCAGAAATCTCCCTCCACGCCCAAGAGGACCTCAGCACCGCAAGTAGCTCATATGCAGCATGGAACCCGTGCCATACCCTACCCATCATGCCAGTAAACCAGCAATCCGGGATAGCAACCTCACATCTGCCGAGCTACCTCGGTGGACAAAAGAGAGGGCGGCCGGATATCTGCCACAAAGCATACCTCCTTCGGCCATCACCCCTGGAATCCGAAAGGTGGCTTCCAGAGATACACCCGTCGCCCGAAAGGCACCCAAAGCCACCCTCCGAGATACCAGAGAGGGATCGGCACATCCCCAGGCGATCCAGATTCCACGGCAAACTACGCCACCGTCAAGAACCTCAACGGAATGGGATGGACCCTGGTACCCTTTCCCCTACCCAGGAACTAGCACGCCTGTGGGAAAAATCCCAAAGGCCAAAAAAGGAAGGGCAAAAGGGAGGGGTGGGGAGGAGGAGGAAAGGAAAAAGGGTAGGATGGGAAAGGGAAGGGGGGATTGGGGGGTAATTAGGTTCGGTCTGAGGAAGGAGACTGACAGGTCTAATTCCTCAGAAAAAGAGCCTCTTCACCACGCCAAGGAGCCCCCCTTCAAGAGGAACTATATTTTATTAATATCAGGAAATAACTACTGTCCTGCCAAGTGAGTGTAAAACGAAAGCCTGTAATTGTTTTACATGATGGTAGGATTGCTGGTATCCTTTTTTCTGTCTCATAAACATGCAAGATTTCAGGTACGTCTTGCTACTTCTACTTACACTTAGGTCACACTACGCATACATATACAAGCATATATATACACACACCCCTCTGGGTTTTCTGCTATTTTCTTTCTAGTTCTTGTTTTTGTTTATTTCCTCTTATCTCCATGGGGAAGTGGAACAGAGTTCTTCCTCCGTAAGCCATGCATGTTGTAAGAGGCGACTAAAATGCCCAGGGCAAGGGGCTAGTAACCCCTTCTCTTGTATAAATTACTAAATTTAAAAAGAGAAACTTTCATTTTTCTTTTTGGGCCACCTGTTGAAATTTGCAAGGGTTGTAAAAGCTTACAAAACTCCACATAAGGCAAAAATTTGCAGAATATGCCGAGATATTCCATGCAATTTGCACTGATAGTAGCAGATACACTACATGGAAAATTCATTGTTAATGGATTTGCTTAGAAGATGATTCAATATAGACTATAGTAATTTATTTATTTACAGGGCTTTCTCAAGAAAAAAAAAATCTTAGAAAGCCCACCTCTTATCTAAGAATAATGGAAAAATCTTCATAACAGCACAAAGGTGAAGAAAGAAATAACCCAAGTTCAGGAAAGCACAAACAGTCCAAAGATAGTGAAAGGTTAGAATATATTGCTTAACCCTTTCAGGGTAGGTGCCGTGCTTATAGGCCAAAATTCTAGTGCCTTCAAATTGAGCGAAAGAAAGCTGGTAGGCCTACATATGAAAGAATGGGTCTGCATGGTCAGTGTGTGCAGCATAAGAAAAATCCTGCAGCGCGCAATGCACAATGAGAAAAAAAACTGAGCTCAAAGTAGCGGAAATGTTCGATTTTTGCTGATGTTCACATCATGCATCCAATACACGTCAACTGGTGAGTCTCATATTCTTTCACAAGTGCGCTGATATTATTTATACTATTTTTACAATAATGCAGTAATCTGCATAACAGTAAATCTTCTACTTTTTGTGAGAATAAAGATTCAAAATGGAAAGCAAGAGTAATAAAAAAGGGGCCTGGAGATGTGATTAATGAACAAAAAATGTTATTTTAGTGCCAGGAATGTCTGTTTTGTTTATTGTGGACCCTATTTTGATACTGGCATCTTTTGAAATTTGTGTGAAATTGGCCAAATTGCCAATTTCTGACCACTTTACTGGGAGTTGAAATCAGTAAATGGGCGATTTCTTGTACTCAGTCGACAGAACAAATGGAGTTCTAGCAAAATAGCTATGATTTTTAGCTTACTGGAACAATGGAACTGGCCGAAAATAGGACTCAAAGTGGGCGAAATCGCCGATGCCTTAAATATTGCTGATATCGCTAACTTCGTGAGAGCGTAATTTCATAAGTTTTCCATCAAATTCTGTACTTTTGGTGTCATTACCATTACTGATCCTGAAAGGGTTAAGACAACAGGTGAGAGGGAGGGTAAACTAAACTGAATAAAGATTCCCAAATATCAGAAGAAAGTAAAGAAACAATAAATCAAAAAGAAACAGTAAGAAAAAACTAGTCAGAAATAAAGAAAGCACATAAATTTTCACAGAGTGCCAACACAGGCCAGAAGAATAGGTAAATATAGTATTAAATGTTATTATAAATACCCAGAAATTACCTAAATGTTCTAGGAGCATGAAAATGCCACCTTCAGAAAGAGTAGACTCTCACCCAGAAATATGTAATGATTTACTTACGGAAAGGAAGTGCTGCGACCTAGAATGCCCAGTAATGCATGTGAGAAGACCTATATGTTTTCAAAACAAATCTGTTTTAGGCATGGGGTAAAAAAAAAAAAAAAAAAAAAAAAAGGTGGGACATTATGAATACAAATCACTGGGGAATACAAAACAGGTTATACACTCACCAGAAACAAAAATACTGTCCCAAAATGTTACAAACACAAACCATACTGGGTAGAACCAGAGCACCCACTCTAGCCACATTACAACTAGTCAAGCTCCTGGAGAGCGAAACGTTGCCACAATTAAATGTTGCATTAGTTGCGCTACTGCACTACTGCATACTTTAGATGAACATATTGTGGGTAAGTCTACCAACATTATTACGTATTACAACCAAATGGTAATGTACTGGATAGAAGAATACCAAGCACAATAATACAAATGGGAACAATACTGGACTTTCCAGCAATTTCACCAGTAATAAATTTACCAACATAATTATTGGTGCAAAGCAACACAAACAGAATAACCTCCTTTATCTTTGCAAACCTACAAGCAACAGTAAGAAAGATAATAATAATAATATCTTTATTTCTACAAGTACAAGTACAGTGATATCTCTCATATCTGAACTATATGGGCCGAGACCGGTTTGGAAACACAGAGTTTCTGGATACGTGAGAGGGAAAAAATGCGCATCTGTACCGTCATATCGTCATCCATACCCTATCGCCATCGGTGACGGCATTGTAGGTTTAAAAAACGAGTTCAATGTCGTCTGGCAGTGGGACCAGACACTCTGGGCTCGAATAACAGCCTCCTGGATTTCACGGACCACAGGACCATAACTTTTCAAATGGGCTGTGGACAGTGGATGCTCCAAATACTCCAAAAGTGTTTCGACACCTGCCCTTGCTGCACGTCGTCCTCTCTTCACAATAATAATATCTTTATTTCTATGAGCATATGTACAAGGTATACATGCCTAGCTGACATCAATGACATACTACTACAATATATAGAAAGCTGCTTGTCATGCAGAGCATTTCGGGCCAATTAGGCCAGTTCTGTCCCAGGATGCAACCCACACAGGTGACTAACAACCAGGTACCCATTATTAGTAATGGACAAACATAGACAACTGGTGTAAGGAAACACACCCAATGTTTCCATCCCTTTGCCAGGTATTAAATCTGGACCCACACTGTGTGAAGTGAGCGCTTTGCCACCAGGCCACGGGCCTGGCGGTACCCACAATTTAAGGTAAGAAATACTATTAATTCTGTTGCATTTGTAGTCTTAAGCAGTAAAAACAACATAATACATCACAACAATGAACTACAATTACATATTCACTTCCATTTTTGTAAGATCTGGAGATCTAAAAAAAAAAAAAAAAAGTTGTTTGGCTTTTTTGGGGCTCCCAGGAATATAACCCTGTTTTTCCCATAAGTTCTTCAGTTTATCTAACACAGATTTACACTAGACTGTTATTCAACATGAGTTTATTTGGCACATTTTGGTTATAGCACGACTGAAGAATGGCGGCACTATTTTATACAACACTTTGTAAAATTAACTTTACACGGTTCAGTTTACGTAAGGGAAAAAAATTTGGAGCGTCGCCCACGGGATACTTCTGGCTGTGGGTTAGACCACTGAGTCAACGGGGAAGATCTACCGCCATCCCCTGCCACCCCCACCTCCACGACTCCCACCACCCTTGTCCCAGGACCCACGTGCATGGAATGAAGTGCCTCAATCAACATTAAATGCAGGATGGGGAAAGTTATGGCCGTCTGTAGTTAATTCTTTCACTGGTTTTCCCTTGCTTGAGAGTCAAGTTCCATAAAATTGTTCAGCTGGCAAGGAGATTATCAGGTGATGGTTTTGAAGATATGAATGAAGATGTCCACGAGCTCTTAGAAGATGATGATGATGAAAACAGGAGTTCAGAGGAAATGTTGGCAGAGCTCGATGCACAGATACAAGGGAGCCACATAACAGAAGATGAAGAAAAACAGTTAACATTACAGGAGTTATGTGATGGTAAGGCATCATCAGCTGGTCTAGACCCCATTTCAAAGCACTGCTTCTAGCTTTGTCAGAGTCCTCTTCAGTGAAAAAGTCTACAACTCTACCAGTAATATGGAACTGCTCACATAACTCCTGTAATGTTAACAGTTAGAAAAACTGTTAGAAAAACAGTTAACATTACAGGAGTTACGTGAGCAGTTCCATATTATTGGTAGAGTTGTAGACTTTTTCACTGAGGAGGACTCTGACAAAGCTAGAAGCAGTGCTTTGAAATGGGGTCTAGACCAGCTGATGATGCCTTACCATCAGCTGTATAATGTTCTGCAGGGTAAAAGAGCCCAGAGATCCATTACAGAATTTATGCACGCTCCAATACAACCATCAACTTTAGTAGTAGAACCTCTACCATCTACTTCTGCCGACAACCAACAACCATCCACCTCAGCCCAGTATGGGCCACACCATGCATACCCACTCTCTTCACAATCATCCACAAACACCATTACCCACAATTTAAGATAAGAAATACTATTATTTCTATTGCATTTGTAGTCTTAAGTAGTAATATATCACGACAATGAACTACAATTACATATTCACTTTTTTTTGAAAGATCTGTTGGACTAAAAAAAAGTTGTATGGCTTTTTAGGGGCTCCTAGGCATGTAACCCTATTTTTCCCATAAGTTCTTCAGTTTATCTAACACGGCTTTACCTAACACGCCGTTTTCAGGAACGTAACTACCGTGTTAAATAACGGTCTACTGTACCTAACAGTGCGTTTTCAGGAACGTAACTACCGTGTAATATAACGGTCTACTGTAAATCGTAACACCTTTAAATTTGATGAGAGGCCAGGCAGGCCTAGGCATGAGAAAAATGGGTGTGTGGGGTCAGTGTGTGCACTCTACAAAAACTGGGTTGGTATGTGCACTACACAAAAACTGGGGTTGGTGTGTGTACTATGCAGAAACTGGGGTCAGTGTGTGCACCAAAAAAAACTGAGTGCCACAGCAATGGATAATGGAAACACCATGTTAGTCAACCAGTATTCATCATGTCATGTTGATTAACCTGTTATTATTGAACAATGACTGTTCTAACAGGTGGATAGTGATTCAGAAATGGAGCTCTACGGAAATGAGACAAAGTATCTTAAGATACCTTACATCTTTGATGTTTTGGGAGTTTACCTACATCCAAAGCCTCCTGGGCCAGATTTGTCTAGTGCTTGCCTGATCAACCAGGCTGTTGCTGCTAGTGGCCAAAAGTGTGAGGGAAAACTCCAAGAACAACACTGAAAACCCTGATGACTTACAACCCTCTACCTCAGGACTTAGTACATCTTCAACACATTCATGTTATAAGTGTAAACAAATATGCTTCTGTGGAAAATAATTTCCACAGAAGCATATCTGTAATGTAAATATACCTGATTAATACATTATTATTGCTCTAAAGTGTATTTTAAAGAAGAGAATCGAGAAGCTCTGTGACTGCGCTGACGAGCTGGGAGGAGACGCCACTGTTTTGAATGTGGTGCAGGCACACTAATGAATTGTGCATAAATTTTCGTTGCTCTAGGGGTTATACTGGGCTTAAAACAGTCATTTAAACCAGTTTAAATGACTGTTTGATGACAGGTCCGTCGCTGACGGAAAAATTAGGAGATATCTTATTAAATTTCAGGGTGAAGAATTATGCCTTTACGGCTGACATAAGTAAAGCTTTCCTAAGAGTAGGTTTACAAGAGGCTGACAGGGATTGTACCCGCTTCTTATGGCCTGAGAATCCTAGTGACCCACTTAGCCCTCTGAAAACCTTTCGCTTTAGGAGCGTATTATTTGGTGCTACATCCAGTCTGTTCCTACTTCAAGCGATGATAAATGCACACCTTAAACGTACAGGAAGTCCATTGAGTAAAGTAATGAGCAAACAATTTTATGTGGACAATTTCCTGGGTGTGACATCAACTGAAGAGGAACTGTTAATGATTTATGGAGAGGCTAATAAAATAATGCAGAGTGCAAATATGCCTCT
The DNA here is from genome assembly GCF_026875155.1 of Cherax quadricarinatus. Classification (NCBI taxonomy): domain Eukaryota; kingdom Metazoa; phylum Arthropoda; class Malacostraca; order Decapoda; family Parastacidae; genus Cherax; species Cherax quadricarinatus. The sequence goes on from NC_069422.1 coordinate 51,990,644, forward strand.
GAGGGAATGGAATAGCAATTTGTCCAAATTCAAGGACAAAATAAGTAAAGATTACCCTGGAGATAAAGCACCAAAATGTAGTAATGTATTGAGATAAACTTGGGATACTGAGAGAGATTTGTTAATGTTAAAACCTAATACAGTATGCCCAATAAATTAACTAAGAGAGTTTTGCTTGCTGAAGTCTCCAAATGTTTTGATCCACTAGGCTTAGTGTCACCTCTTACTATAAGAGGGAAATTATTAATACAACAAGCATGGAAGCTTAAATGTGCTTGGGATGAAACTGTACCTGAGGAATTCATTAACAGGTGGGATGAATTAATTGGTGATTATGAAAAAATTCCAATGTTGGAGTTCCCACGCCAGGTGGCCAATCCAGGTGGGAAAAATATACTCCACATTTTTTGTGATGCTTCAAAATTGGTGTATGGAGCAGTTGCTTACGTTCAATGTAATAGAATTATTTCTCTTGTTGTGTCTAAGGCTAAAGTGTCTCCAATTAAATCACATACCTTACCTCAGTTGGAATTAACAGCCATTTATGTAGGTGTCAAATTAGCAAATTATATAAGAAATAAGTTGCAGGAGATAAATATTAGCGACACTGTAATTTGGTCTGATAATGAGGTATCCTTACAATGGATTCGTAATGGAAACAGTAAAATTGTGTACATACAAAACAGAGTTGCTGAAATTAATCAGATGCAAGAGAAGTATAATAGTTTGGGTCAGCATATGTTAACATTTAATCATATACCTGGTGAGGAGAATCCGGTTGATTTCTTATCTCGGGTTTACCTTATGCTAAATTTGTAAATACTGTATCATGGCTTAAAGGACCGAGCTGGTTGGTAAATAAAGCTAATTGGCCTGTACAAAAGGCGTATATTGCTCCTGTTGAAATTACTGTGATCACCGCTCCAATAGTTTGTCCTTCCTTAGCCAGTGATATAAATAGGTATTCTTCTTTACCCAAACTAATCAATGTAACTAAGTTGGTGTTTAAATTTCTAAACAAGATAAATATCTCATATAAGTTTTCCCATTCTCTTGAATATTAGATACAGAGGGTACAAGAAGAAATCTATGGAAATGAGATTAAATTGATGATGGAAAGAAAAATTGTGATAGGTTCCATAATAGGGAAATTGGGGCTGTATTTAGAGAACAATGTAATTAGGTGCAGAGGTAGGTTACAAAATTCTGAATAGGGTGATTATGCTAAACACCCTATCTTACTGCCCAAAACTCATCATCTAACAAATTTAATTGTTTTAAATGCCCATAAAAATGTAATGCATAGTGGGGTACAAGATACCTTAAATTGTATTAGGGAAACTTTCTGGATTTCACAAGGATGGCAAAGTGTAAAAAGTGTGATTAAATCTTGTGTAATATGTCGCCGTGTGGATGCCAGATCCTATATGTACCCAGGTCCTCCACCAATGCCAAAGAAGCATGTACAATTAGTGAAACCATTTGATGTAACAGGTGTAGACTATAGTGGTCCAATCATTTTAACAGGTACTTCAGATGGTGTTCCACTGAAAGTGTATGTATGCTTGTTCACTTGTACTGCTACTAGGGCAGTTCATTTAGAAGTGGCTCAGGACTTGTCTGCAGAACAGTTTATACAGCTGTTTCGAAAATTTGCAGCTAGGAGATCCTGTCCGAGATTGATGATTTCGGATAATGCCACAAATTTTGTAGCGGGTGCTCAACACTTGATAGAATTAAATAAGAGTAACGATGTTCAATCTCTGTTAACCCAACGAGGGTGTACCTGAAAATTTATTACTCCTAGAGCCCCTTGGCAGGGAGGGGGGCTGTACGAAAGACTGATAGGCACAGTGAAGAGGTGTCTCCGTAAAGTACTACACCGGAAGAGAATTAATTTAGAAGAATTCCGTGCAGTGTTAGTGGAGGCAGAGAATCGGATAAGTAATAGGCCTCTCTCGTACATGAGCGATACACCTGATGCAGATGTATTAACACCTTCTCACCTAATATGTGGAAGGAAATTGGAAGCTGCCCCTGTCTATAGAGATAATCCGGAAGAAAGTGATGAAGATTACAATGATGCAGCAGTGTTGTGTGATAAATTTAAAATGTTAAATAAAGTAATTGATAACTGGTCTCATGTATGGCATAAGGAATATCTTCTTACCCTACGTGAACACTTTTATGGTGCGACAGAGGCAGTAAATCGACAGAACATTCAACCAGGTGACATTGTGTTAATTGATACTGAACAACATCGAACACTGTGGCCTCTGGGCAAAGTATTGACATTGTACCCCGATACCCAAGGTGTTGTCCGGAATGTCAAAGTGTTGTGTTGTGGATAGGAAAGTTTACGCACAATTAATAAACTGATTCCCTTGGAATTAAATGGTATTCAATCAAAGGTAAATGAAAATCTAAGGGAAAGTGACACGAGTGATACTAAAGGTAACGGTGACCAAGTGATGCAGGAAGATGAAATTGCAGTAAGACCTACTAGAAGAACAGCCACTCAAGCCAGAACCGGCTGGAATCATCTCCTAAAGGAAGGAGTAACTTGAGTCGTTTAGCAGCGACCTCCGCCTGGCCGCAGTGCGGAAAATAATTTCCCAAAATTATGCTGTATATTTTTTTATGTAAAATTTTTTTTTTTTATCACACTGGCCGATTCCCACCAAGGCAGGGTGGCCCGAAAAAGAAAAACTTTCACCATCATTCACTCCATCACTGTCTTGCCAGAAGGGTGCTTTACACTACAGTTTTTAAACTGCAACATTAACACCCCTCCTTCAGAGTGCAGGCACTGTACTTCCCATCTCCAGGACTCAAGTCCGGCCTGCCGGTTTCCCTGAACCCCTTCATAAATGTTACTTTGCTCACACTCCAACAGCACGTCAAGTATTAAAAACCATTTGTCTCCATTCACTCCTATCAAACACGCTCACGCATGCCTGCTGGAAGTCCAAGCCCCTCGCACACAAAACCTCCTTTACCCCCTCCCTCCAACCTTTCCTAGGCCGACCCCTATCCCGCCTTCCTTCCACTACAGACTGATACACTCTTGAAGTTATTCTGTTTCGCTCCATTCTCTCTACATGTCAAAATGACATATTGTCTCATTACTCACTCCCCCTACCGCCTGTCAAAACAATGGGGTTGGATGCTGCTTCCCCTCCATTCTATCTAATTATCTTTCTCCCTCATTCTATCTCTTTCAATCTGTCTCTCTTTCTGTCTGTCTGTCTATCTCTGTCTCACAGGTACACATAAATACAAGTATATATAGTATAAATTACCTAGGATAACCCAAGAAATCCAGACAAAGTGCTATACTGTGCTTGAAGATGTGAGTAAACGTGATGATGCAGTCTTGTGGCTCTCTCTGAGACAGGGAGCTAGACGGATAGACAGGGAGCTTGACAGACAAATAGACAGAAATGTTTGTGTACCAGCAAAAACAGAGAGAGGGGGATGGTCATCTAATCTTTTCTTATCAGCTGTACCCTCCCTCCACCCTCCTTCATGCTCATCAAACATCAGCTCTTATCAGATGTTATCTCACCTTATCTTGTCACTGTCATGGGGTGAAATGTTTTCATGCTTCAAGGGAACATGCCCATGCCCATGCTGCCTCCTCCTCCTTCCTCCTCCTCCTCCTCCTCCTCCCCCCTCCCTCCCTCCTCCTCCTCCTCCTCCACCTCCTCCTCCTCCCTCCTCCTCCCCCCCCCTCCTCCCCCCCTCATCCTCCTCCTCCTCCTCCCTCCCCTCCCTCCCTCCCTCCCTTCCTCTCCTCCTCCTCCCCTTTCCCCTCTCCTCCTCCTCCTTCCTCCTCCTCCTCCTCCTCCCCCTCCTCCTCCTCCCTCCTCATCCTCCTCCTCCATTCTTCTGGTATCCTAGGCATTTGCTTTTGGTCTCAAACTCCTCAAAACCATGAAATTGATCTCACTGACCTTTCATCTGTTGTTAGAGCATCATTTGGGGAAGGGGAGAGTCCCACATTTGCTGGGGAATCACATATTTCTTACTGCTAGGCATGCTGAAAAAGGACAACGGAAATGGCATTCCCACAATGCACCACTGGCTCCCCAATTTTTTTTATATGGTGCACGCTGACCATGGAGACCCATTCTCTCACATGTGGGCCTACCAGCTTTCTCCTGCTTGATTTGAAGCCACTAGAATTTATGCATATAGATACATCAGAAACAGTGGAGTGTAAGACGTATTTATACGGCGTTAACAGTCAAAGGGTTAAAAACCATTTGTCTCCATTCACTCCAATCAAACACGCTCACGCATACCTGCTGGAAGTCCAAAGCCCCTTGCACAAAAAAGCCTCCTTTACCCCCTCCCCCCAAACCCTTTTCCTAGGCCGACCCCTACTCCGCCTTCCTTCCACTACAGACTGATACACTCTTGAAATCATTGTTTCGCTCCATTCTCTCTACATGTCTGAACCACCTCAACAACCCTTCCTCAGCCCTCTGGATAACAGTTTTGGCAATCCCACACCTCCTAACTTCCAAACTACAAATTCTTGCATTATATTCACACCACACATTGCCCTCAGACATGACATCTCCACTGCCTCCAGCCTTCTCCTCGCTGCAACATTCATCACCCATGTTTCACACCCATGTAAGAGCATTGGTAAAACTATACTCTCATACATTCCCCTTTTTGCCTCTAAGGACAAAGTTCTTTGTCTCCACAGACTCCTAAGTGCACCGCTCACCCTTTCCCCTTCATCAATTCTATGATTCACCTCATCTTTCATAGACCCATCCACTGACACATCCACTCCCAAATATCTGATTACATTCACCTTCTCCATACCCTCTCCCTCCAATCTGATATCCAATCTTTCATCACCTAATCTTTTTGTTATCCTCATAACCTTACCCTTTCCTGTATTCACTTTTAATTTTCTTCTTTTAAAATACCCTACCCAAATTCATCCACCAACCTCTGCAACTTCTCTTCAGAATCTCCCAAGAGCACAGTGTCATCAACAAAAAGCAATTGTGGCAACCCCCCATTTTATGTGATTCTTTATCTTTTAACTCCACGCCTCTTGCCAAGACTCTCACATTTACTTCTCTTACAACCTCATCCATAAATATATTAAACAACCACGGTGACATCACACATCCTTGTCTAAGGCCTACTTTGGGGAAAAAATCTCACTCTTTCCTACATACTCTAACTTTAGCCTCACTATCCCGTAAAAAGTCCCTTCACTGCTTTCAGTAACATACCTCGTATACCATACACCTGCAACATCTGCCACATTGCCCCCCTATCCACCCTGTCATATGCCTTTTCAAAATCCATAAATGCCACAAAAACCTCTTTAGCCTTATCTAAATACTGTTCACTTATATGTTTCACTGTAAAAAAACCTGGGCCACATACCCCCCCACCTTTCCTAAAGCCTCCTTTTTCATCTGCTATCCTGTTCTCCGTCTTACCTTTAAATTCTTTCAATAATAACTACCATACACTTTACTAGTATACTCAACAGACTTATCCCCCTATAATTTTGCACTCTCTTTTTGTCCCCTTTGCCTTTATACAAAGGAACTATGCATGCTCTCTGCCAATCCCTGGGTACCTAACCCTCTTCTATACATTTATTAAATAATAGCCCCAAAACCACTCCAAAACTAAAATCCCCACCTGCTTTTAACATTTCTATCTTTATCCCATCAATCCCAGCTCCCTTTACCCCCTTTCATTTTACCTACTGCCTCATGAACTTCCCCCACACTCACAAACTGACTCTTCCTCACTCCTACAAGATGTTTTTCCCCCCCCCTTGCCCTAATTATGAAATCACAGCTTCCCTATCTTCATCAACATTTAAAACAATTCCTCAAAATATTCCCTCCATCTTCCCAATACCTCTAACTCTCCATTTAATAACTCTCCTCTCCTATTTTTAACTGACAAATCCATTTGTTCTCTAGGCTTTCTTACTTGTTAATCTCACTCCAAAACTTTTTCTTATTTTCAACAAAATTTGTTGATATCTCACCCACTCTCTCATTTGCTCTCTTTTTTACATTGCTTCACCACTCTCTTAACCTCTCTCTTTTTCTCCATATACTCTTCCCTCCTTTCATCATTTCTACTTTGTAAAAACTTCTCATATGCTAACTTTTTCTCCCTTACTACTCTCTTCACATCATCATTCCACCAATCGCTCCTTTTCCCTCCATTATTATTGCTCTAAAGTGTATTTTAAAGAAGTGAACCAAGGGGAAGCTCTGCGCCTGCGCTGACGAGCTGGGGAGGAGACGCCACTGTTTTGAATGTGGTACAGGCACACTAATGAAATGTGCATAAATTTTCGTTGCTCTAGGGGTTATATTGGGCTTAAAAGCTCTCAAATAGGAGCCGAAATTGTTGGATTTGCAGTCCTGCACAACGTGAGCATTAAGCAGATGGACAGGACAGCTCCAGGAACCCCAGCTAAGTCGATGTCTATTTATGTTGGAATTCTGACCAGTATTTTCTTCATATTTAGGCAGGGGGTTTGTGTATGATACACCAAATAATCTCCAAACAAATTGGTGAGTCTTATGATTATAAATTCTCCTTCTGTTACCTAAATGTGTATATGTAATCATTTATTAATTTTAATATACAGTCCACATATTTATATTAATGTTTTTACCAGAATTCCTGGTGATGTATATTTCATTTGAAGTTAATATAGGTCCAGAGTGACTTGTGGAGAGAGAGATTATGGTAGGTATTGAAGGGGGACATTTTTTTGCGACCTAGGTGTCCTAAAATTCCTACTTGTCTCTGTAACCTTGATAAAGAATAATTATCTTCATTACCATTTACTGGTATGTATCTTGTGAGTTACATCCAGGTAAATTTAATTTTCCACAGCTTCTGTGGTCTGGACACCCTGAAGTAATAATGATTACAGTGGGGTTGAATTTGATTTCATGGTCCTCATGATGATATGCAGTCACCTGTGAAGCATCAATTTATGTTAGTGCACCAGTGGAATAGCTAGAGGGAGAGCAAGGGAAGCAACTGCTCTCTCTGAGCACATTTTTTTCAAAAGAGGCTCATTTTCAACAATTTTTTTAACTCTTTAGTTCACTTGTGCCAATGACATGAGTTCCATCTAACCTAACTTGTCCATATTGTCCCACATCTTTCTGCCCTTTAAACCAATAACTAGTGCAGTTGCAGAACGATCCTTTAGCCAGCTCAATCACAAAGGTTATACGATGGAAATAAATGGTATAAAATACCGACACAATGGAAATATAAACACAAATGCAGTATAAGTGTGATCCTTTTATGACAAACGTTTCACCCACACAGTGGGCTTTTTCAAGTCACACACGGATCTACCTGGGGTTGGAAGGTACGGGAGTATTTATAGTTCAGAATGTTGAGGTCAGGTGGAGAATGCTGCATCTGATGATCTACCGGGTGGGGTTATAGAGTCTTGGGTAGCTAGCGGGGATATTGGACAAGTTGTGAGTAGACCTTCTGCAGTGTTCTATGTTCTTATTTGGGATAGCGATGAAGAAGTTTCTTGGCGAGTGGTTCAGCTATGTTATAGAAGCCATTGCTCTGGTTGAAATTGTTGGTTATAGAGATAAACGATGATTCCAGGATTCTTCTGTATTGAGTGTTGTCTTCTGTGGCTATAGTCTTGAGTTTCTGTAGTTAATTAAATGGTTGTGTGAATTGCGATGTTGTACACAGGCATTCCTTGTAATCGTCAGTCCTGCTTGCATATTGGTGTTCTGAAATACGTGTTTGGAGGTCTCTTGAAGTTCACCCACATATAATTTGTTGCAGTCATTACAAGGGATTATGAAATACCCCTGCAGAGGATGGAGGCTTGTCCTGTCTACTACTGGTGATGTCCTTGATGGTCGTGGTTGTGGAGGTAGATACTTGGAATGATGTTTGGCAAAGATGTTGGAAACATGTTTGGCAATGGATTTTGGTGGGAAGGACTATGTATCTCTTCTCGGCAGTGTCTTCTCTGGGTGTGTTGAAGATGTTTAATGCTCGCCGTCTGCAGTCTCTGATGAAGTGACGAGGATAGTGGAGTTTGGAAAATACTTGTTCAATTATAGTGCATTCTTCCTCAAGGAACTCGTTGCTGCAGATTCTGAGTGCACGCAGGAAGAAGCCTATAATTACACCACGTTTGGTTTTGGTGTCGTGGTGAGAGTAGAAGTGGAGAAGATCGTTTTGGTTGGTGGTTTTCGATAGACTTTAAAACGAAGTTCGTGGTCAGCTTTGCAGAGTAGAACATCAAGGAAAGGAAGAGTGTTGTCGACTTCTTCTTCAAGTGTGAACTGGATTGAAGGCTCGACCTGGTTGAGCTTGTCTTGGAGAGCTTGAACGTTGAAGCGTTTAGGAGTTATGAGAAGAATGTCGTCAACATAACGGAGCCAGGTGACAGACGAAGGAATAATGGTGGAGAAACGTTCGGCTTCTAGATGTTCCATGTATAGGTTCGCCAGGACTGCACTGAGTGGCGAACCCATGGGTAGTCCAAAAGTCTGCTGAAAGAGGTGATTTTCGAAAGAGAAACACGTAAAGCCAACACATAGTTCAACAAGGTCGATGAAATCGCTGGCTGGAATGGGAAGATCAAGTGAATCGTCAATTTTCCTGCGCAAGAGATCGATGGCTTGTTTAGTAGGTACTTTAGTGAATAGGCATCATCTCAGCAGCCATCTCAACACACAGCTCCCCAGTCATACCTCGACGTTACATCAATGCACTCAAAGGTTTAGCAGAAGACACGACCATCAGGGTCACCACCGCTGATAAAGGAGGTGGTGTTGTTATCATGAACACTGATGATTACAGGAACAAAATGCTTAATCTACTTAATGACCCAGATACCTACAAACCTCTCACAACTAACCAAGTGGACAACCTCACTAAAACTTTTCTTCAAAGGACTCGCCGCATTCTGAGGGGCTCAGAACAAGGGAAGAAACTTCTGCACACCATGCCCAGCAACCCCAGACCTGCCAGAATGTACGGCCTGCCAAAGACTCACAAGCCTGGTATCCCACTGAGGCCCATATCCTCGGGAATAGGCAGTGCTCCCCACCAGCTCTCAGGAATTCTCGCCAAACACCTCTCTAAACTCTTGGGCACTATCAGTCCAGCACATCTCAAACACTCAGGTGATCTTCTCAATCGCATTCGCAACATCAACATCAGGAACAAGAAACTTTCCAGCCTTGACGTGACTTCCCCTATTCACTAAAGTACCTACTAAAACAAGCCATCGATCTCTCTTGCGCAGGAAAAAATTTACGATTCACTTGATCTTCCCATTCCAGCCAGCGATTTCATCGACCTTGTTGAACTATGTGTTGGCTTTACGTGTTTCTCTTTCGAAAATCACCTCTTTCAGCAGACTTTTGGACTACCCATGGGTTCGCCACTCAGTGCAGTCCTGGCGAACCTATACATGGAACATCTAGAAGCCGAACGTTTCTCCACCATTATTCCTTCGTCTGTCACCTGGCTCCGTTATGTTGACGACATTCTTCTCATAACTCCTAAACGCTTCAACGTTCAAGCTCTCCAAGACAAGCTCAACCAGGTCGAGCCTTCAATCCAGTTCACACTTGAAGAAGAAGTCGACAACACTCTTCCTTTCCTTGATGTTCTACTCTGGGAAAGCTGACCACGAACTTCGTTTTAAAGTCTATCGAAAACCCACCAACCAAAACGATCTTCTCCACTTCTACTCTCACCACGACACCAAAACCAAACGTGGGGTAATTATAGGCTTCTTCCTGCGTGCACTCAGAATCTGCAGCAACGAGTTCCTTGAGGAAGAATGCACTATAATTGAACAAGTATTTTCCAAACTCCACTATCCTCGTCACTTCATCAGAGACTGCAGACGGCGAGCATTAAACATCTTCAACACACCCAGAGAAGACACTGCCGAGAAGAGATACATAGTCCTTCCCACCAACTCCATTGCCAAACATGTTTCCAACATCTTTGCCAAAACATCATTCCAAGTATCTACCTCCACAACCACGACCATCAAGGACATCACCAGTAGTAGACAGGACAAGCCTCCATCCTCTGCAGGGGTATACATAATCCCTTGTAATGACTGCAACAAATTATATGTGGGCGAAACATCAAGAGACCCCAAACACGTATTTCAGAACACCAATATGCAAGCAGGACTGACGATACAAGGAATGCCTGTGTACAACATCGCAATTCACACAACCATTTAATTAACTACAGAAACTCAAGACTTATAGCCACAGAAGACAACACTCAATACAGAAGAATCCTGGAAATCATCGTTTATCTCTATAACCAACAATTTCAACCAAGCAATGGCTTCTATAACATAGCTGAACCACTCGCCAAGAAACTTCTTCATCGCTATCCCACATAAGAACAAAGAACACTGCAGAAGGTCTACTCACAACTTGTCCAATATCCCCGCCTAGCTACCCAAGACTCTATAACCCCACCCGGTAGATCATCAGATGCAGCATTCTCCACCTGACCTCAACATTCTGAACTATAAATACTCCCGTACCTTCCAACCCCAGGTAGATCCGTGTGTGACTTGAAAAAGCCCACTGTGTGGGTGAAACGTTGTCAATAAAGGATCACATTATACTGCATTTGTGTTTATATTTCCACAAAGGTTATACACTGGATGAAGATAGATTGTCTGGGTTAGCTTTGCTCTCCACTGAGAGAGAGTTGACTACTGAGGTGGATTATAATAAAGTAATAGATAACTTTCCTAGAATGAAGCTTAAACAAGAGAGACTGTTGTTCTTGCTTCATACATTTTTTCACATTGCTTTGTTTTGTTTACATTTTATGTTTAAAATCAAAATAACTATATAACACACATGCTTTTTTATTATGTTTTGAGATTTCTGAGCTTATTGTAAAACTTTTTTAGTGTGTTTTGATATTAAAACAAAATAACAATTATGTACTTAACAAAAAAAGGCACGATACCGTGACTGGAACGATACATAAATAACCCGCACATAGAAGAGAGGAGCTTACGACGACGTTTCGGTCCGACTTGGACCATTTGAATACACAAATTCATTCTTCAAAACTACAGAATAAACTTCAACGTCTCATCTCAGATAGCCCTTAGTCTAAATTCTCCCTCACTGACTGTGTTACTAACTTGTCTTCTGTCTCACTCTCTCAGTATGAGCTTGAACTTCTTGGTTTTGGCCTCTTCGCCTACCCCTCGCGCTGGTATTGCCCTGATTAGCTCTTTTGATTCCTTTCGTCAATCTCGCTCCTGTAATCTTCCTGACTTGTCCACTTTTCGTGGAGCTCTCCTTCCTGCTCTTGATAGTCTGTTTTCTAAGAATCACCACCTTCTGTGCCATTACCAACTTGCCCTTTCTTCTCTTAAATCTAACACTAACATTGTCATACTATCTTCTGACAAAGGTAATTCGGTAGTTATCCTTGATTGCAAGGATTACCTCCGTAAAGCTTATGTCTTGCTCTCTGACTCACGTACCTATACTCCTCTCGTTTCCAACCCTCTTGATCGCATCAAGAGAACTTTCAACAAGAAACTAAGGACTCTCTCCGACCTCTGTCCTCCTGACTTTGACCTTGTTCAACGGTTTCGTGTCATCTGTCCCTTCTTCCCTATTTCTATGGCCTTCCCAAAACTCATAAACCTGATATTCCTCTTCGTCCTATCATATCCTCTAGAGGTTCTGTCTCTTATTCTCTTGCTTCTTGGTTGGCCAAAACCCTCACTCCCTTTCTTGGTACTTTTTCTCCTGCCCACCTCCGTCACTCTCAAGACTTCATTGAACGGGTTCGCTCTCTCCCAACCTGTAAGATGCTTAGTCTTGACGTTGAGTCCCTCTTCACCAATGTCCCTCTTGATGATGTCCTTGATTTCCTTAGAGAGAAGGCCCTTGAAGGGTTTCTACATCTCCCTATACCTACTGAAGTCTTTCTTGATCTTATCTGCCTCTGTGTGGACTCTAATTCCTTTTCATTCCAAGGGAAATATTATTCTCAAACCTTCGGTGTCGCTATGGGCTCTCCTCTCTCTCCTGTCCTTCCTAATCTTTACATGGAATACTTCGAGACTGTTCTTCTTCCTACCATCGATGTGCAACCTTCACTCTGGCTCCGCTATGTTAATGACATCTTTGCTCTGTGGCCTCATGACTCCAGTCTCTTCCAACCTTTTCTTGAAGCTCTTAATAATCTTGCCCCTTCCATTAAGTTTAAAGCTGAATGGGAATCTAATTCCTTGCTTCCTTTCCTTGATGTCCATGTCCACCACTCAGATACTGGTTTTTCCTTTTCCGTTTACCGAAACCTATGCACAGTGGCATGTACATTCACTACTTTTCCTATCATGCTTCCCCTGTCAAGAAAAGAGTTCTTATCTCCCTCTTTCTCCGTGCCCTCCGCATCTGTGATCCTCAGTTCCTTCCAGCAGAAATTTCCACTCTTCACAATTCGTTTTCCCGTCTTGGATACCCTTCCCATTTCAAAGACTGCCTTCTCACGTGCTAAATGTAATTTCTTCTCTCCCAAACTCTCTACTCCTGGGAACTCTTCTGTCCTCTGCCTTTACTACATTTCCGGTCTTTCTAATCTCAACAATTCTCTCCGTCCCTTAGATATCAAGCTTGCTTTCCGCCAGACTAACACTCTTCGCACTAATCTCGTTCATACCTCTCCTTCCTCTACAGATGTTCCTGGTGTCTACTCTATTTCTTGCTCCTCCTGTCCCCTTCAATACTTTGGAGAAACTGGCCGATCTCTTTCTGACAGACTTAGGGAGCACAAAAATAGTGTTAGGCTTGCCGACACTAACAATGCTCTGTTCTGTCACGTCAGAGATCACAGCCATCCTATTGATTGGTTTTCCGCTAAAACTGTCTTCCCTACTTCCAACTCTAACAGTCGCCGTCTAGTTGAATTCTCTCTAATACACAACTTTCCTTGTATGAATCTTAGTCCTGGCTTCGTCTCTGTAGATGCCTTCCTCTCCCACTACATTGTAAAATGCTCCAAACTTCAGAATACCCGTGACTTAACCTGATTCCTCATTTTTTCTTCTTCTTCCTCTTCCCCTTTCTTCTTTCCTTTTCTTGTCTTTCTTTCTTCTGTCACATGTTTCTGTTCCTTCATTATTCATTTCATCACTTCCCCTTCCCCAACCTCTGTGCACTTGCTCTCCCTCTGTGGGCACCTAGCTCCCTTGCAGTGCTCCCCTTTCTTTATATTTGACTGGCTCCTCCTCTTTAATTCCCCACTACTACCACTACTACTACTACTACTACTACTACTACTACTACTACTACTACTACTACTACCACCACTACTACTACTACTACTACTACTACTACCACTACCTCTTCCTCCCTATATATAACCGTCCTGCTCCACTTCTGGTTAGTGTGACTTTGTAAATGGTCCAAGTCGGACTGAAACGTCATCGTAAGGTCCTCTTTTCTATGTGCGGGTTACTTGTGTATAATTATGTACTTCGTTTAAAACTGTATCTTCCTTGTGTTTATATTTAAAAAAAATGTATAATGAATTTAAGAATTTAAAATTATTCAGTACGTGACATGGCGTATTTTTTTTTCGTGTGTTCTCGCTCCCCCTAACTTTAGAGCCTGGCTACTTCACTGCAGTGTACTTTAGGCCAGTGGCTTATGCACTGGCCAAGAATTTTACAACTCACTTGCCATCGATTATAACCCAACCTGTACCATCGTTTGTCTGGTATAGTGTCTAGGGCTATCCCCAAGGGTCATGGTAGATCATGCCACTAGCAGCAAGTGATTATGGGTGCTTCAGTTGGCATGGATAATGCACCTTGGGTAATGCCAGTCAGGGACATGGCACGGGATGTAGGGACAAACTCACTCACGGCACCAGTGCCAACCCTGGGAGGAAGCAATACCTCACACCCCAACCACCACTACTGGCCATGTCCATCCCGCACACACAACCACTGCAACTGCCTCCAAGGCCAATTACACAACTCCACCATCCACCACCTAACCATGTCTGGGATTGGCAGGAAAATGAAAACTTTGTCAAATCCTCATCAATTCGAGAACACAGAGTGGAATCTTGCCGAAGTGTACCATGAACGAGGACTTGGATGAACTAGATTTCTTTGAACTGAATTTCAATGAACCATGAATTGCAATGAACCATTAATGAAAATGATAGTGACACAAACCAACAAGTATTACCACTATACAATGGTTAACACCAGGGGCAGCACTGGAATTTCCAGACTGGAAGGGGCTTAGGGGTTACTATCTGGTTGCAAGGGAAGGCTAGGACACTTGTTTTGAAGCAGTGTAAGGAAGGTAAGAATCATCATGGTTGATGATACATGAAGGTAAGAACCATCATGGTTGATGATACATGAAGGTAAGAACCATCACGGTTAATAATACATGAAGGTAAGAACCATCATGGCTGATGATACATGAAGGTAAGAACCATCATGGCTGATGATACATGAAGGTAAGAACCATCATGGTTGATGATAAAGGAAAGTAGGGAATATCACAAAGATACTGGGAAGTAAGGAACATGAAGTAGATGAAGACAAAGAAAGGTAAGGAACATCAAATGAATGAGAATGCAGGAACTTAAAAAGAGTAAAACACTAAAGCTTAAAGAAGTGTAAACTGAGGTGTATCTCACAGCTTTATCCCTGCGTTGTATCTCTCCACGCTTCTGGTGCATGTTGATGATGAACTCAATGAGAGAGACATCCCACAGGCAGCAGTAGTAAGCATCCATGGCATCCACTGAGTTCCTTTCCTGTAGGCACCGCAGCGCTGTACTATAGTCAATGTTCTCTAAGAACTGGCACAAGATAGCAGCCTGCACACAGAATAGAGAAACATATCACTTGATGCTGAGATAAAACAGTGATTGCTGTGAGCACAAGACACAGTCACACTGCTGCCTCTTTCAAAGATTATTGTTGTTAATGTGGGCACTCACTAACCTGGAGCCTGGCCCATGACTGGGCTCCA
Organism: Cherax quadricarinatus; assembly: GCF_026875155.1. NCBI lineage: Eukaryota > Metazoa > Arthropoda > Malacostraca > Decapoda > Parastacidae > Cherax > Cherax quadricarinatus. Next base: position 52,005,730 of record NC_069422.1, read on the forward strand.
GGAGTACAAAGACTCCTGAAACTCATCAGGGATATACAGTGGTACCTCGAGTTTCGAACAGCTCCCAACTCAAACACTTATGTATGTGTATTTTTGTAAGTGCTTTCGTAAGTGTGTTTTTGGGGGTCTGAAACAGACTAATCTAATTTACATTACATATTCCTTATAGGAACAAATTCGTTTGGCATCGGCACTCGAACAGCCTTCTGGAACGAATTAAGTTTGTAACTCGAGGTGCCACTGTATACTGTCATGTGACCTTCTTCTCCAACACATTCATGCATTACTGTCAGTTAACAAATTTATATTACTAAAAGTTTTGTAAATTGGAGTGACTTATATTTATGTGATCCTCTAAAGATTATTTGTTGCTGATCATCATTCCAGAATCTTTTTCTTTCCTTGAATCATAGTCAATTTCCACTGTATAAAACTATCACATTAAATTCCTTTATCTATTTATTTCTCTGCCTATCAATAAATTTCAATATTCTTGCAATTACAAATAAAGACAAATTGGTCTCTAATAAAGTGAAAAATATTTTAAAACAAGCTGGATAGCTATTGTGGTCTGATAATTCTCATGATGTGCACACAAATAACCCGCACATAAAAGAGAGAAGCTTACGACGACGTTTCGGTCCGACTTGGACCATTTACAAAGTCACACTAACCAGAAGTGGAGCAGGACGGCTATATATAGGCAGGAAGAGGTGGAGGTAGTAGTAGCACAAGAATGGTATATAATACCGACATGCGCAACACCCGGGCATCCCTATCGTAGACGTTTCGCCATCCAGCTAGCCACTGGATGGCGAAACGTCCACAACAAAGACACCCAGACGCCGCACATGTGTCTTAATTTCATCAGTAGTAGTAGTAGTAGTAGTAGTAGTAGAAGAGGTAGTAGTAGTGGTAGTGGTAGAAGTGGGGAATAGGGAGGATGAGCCAGTCAAATACAAAGGAAGGGGAGCACTGCAAGAGAGCTAGGTGCCCACAGAGGGAGAGCAAGCGCACAGAGGTGCGTGAAAGGGGAAGTGGTGAAATAAGTGAAGAAGGAACAGAAACACGAGACAGAAGAGAGAAAGACAACCCAGAGGAGAAAAAGGAAAGAGGAAAGGGGAAGAGGGAGAAGAAGAAAAAGAAAAAGAAAAAACGAGGAGTCAGGTTAAGTCACGGGTGTTCTGAAGTTTGGAGCATTTTACAATGAAGTGGGAGAGGAAGGCATCTACAGAGACGAAGCCAGGGCTCAGATTCATACAAGGAAAGTTGTGTATTAGAGAGGATTCAACTAGTCGGCGACTGTTCAAGTGCCCTCCGCATCTGTGATCCTCAGTTCCTTCCAGCAGAAATTTCCACTCTTCATAATTTGTTTTCCAGTCTTGGCTACCCTTCCCATTTCATAGACTCTGCCCTCTCACGCGCTAAACGTAATTTCTTCTCTCCCAAACTCTCTACTCCTGGGAACTCTTCTATCCTCTGCCTTCCCTACATTTCCGGTCTTTCTAATCTCAACAATTCTCTCTGTCCCTTAGACATCAAGCTTACCTTCCGCCAGACTAACACTCTTCGCACTAATCTCATTCATACCTCTCCTCCCTCTACAGATGTTCCTGGCGTCTACTCTATTTCTTGCTCCTCCTGTCCTTTTCAATACTTCGGAGAAACTGGTCGATCTCTTTCTGACAGACTTAGGGAGCACAAAAAATAGTGTTAGGCTTGCCGACACTAACAATGCTCTTTTCTGTCACGTCAGAGATCATAGCCATCCTATTGACTGGTCTTCTGCTAAAACTGTCTTCCCTACTTCCAACTTGAACAGTCGCCGTCTAGTTGAATCCTTTCTAATACACAACTTTCCTTGTATGAATCTGAGCCCTGGCTTCATCTCTGTAGATGCCTTCCTCTCCCACTACATTTTAAAATGCTCCAAACTTCAGAACACCCGTGACTTAACCTGACTCCTTGTTTTTTCTTTTTCTTTTCCTTCTTCTCCCTCTTCCCCTTTCCTCTTTCCTTTTTCTCCTCTGGGTTGTCTTTCTCTCTTCTGCCTCGTGTTTCTGTTCCTTCTTCACCACTTCCCCTTTCACGCACCTCTGTGCGCTTGCTCTCCCTCTGTGGGCACCTAGCTCTCTTGCAGTGCTCCCCTTCCTTTCTTTTTGACTGGCTCGTCCTCCCTATTCCCCACTTCTACCACTACCACTACTACTACCTCTTCTACTACTACTACTGGCATCTGGGTGTCTTTGTTGTGGACATTTCGCCATCCAGTGGCTGGCTGGATGGCGAAACGTCTACGATAGGGATGCCCGGGTGTTGCACATGTGTCTTAATTTCATCTGGTCGGTATTATATACCATTCTTGTACTTACTACTACTACTACCACCTCCACCTCTTCCTGCCTATATATAGCCGTCCTGCTCCACTTCTGGTTAGTGTGACTTTGTAAATGGTCCAAGTCGGACCGAAACGTCGTCGTAAGCTTCTCTCTTTTATGTGCAGGTTATTTGTGTATCGTTCCAGTCACGGTATTGTGCCTTTTTTTGTTATTTTGTCATGATGTGGAAAACGGCACTCACAAAGACTACAGTATAACAAATTAGGGTAAGGTTGCAGGAAAATACAAATGCAGAATTTGTTGTACCATCAAGGTACTGTACTTACTTGAGTATAACAGTTAAGATTCATACAACATCGAATCATTCGTCTGATGATCCCATCAGTAAGCACACACTGATCTCCTCCATTGTCATTCCTGAGGAAATCTGTTGCAACGAACACAGCAGTCAAGTAGCCAGCGAGGGCACTGTTGTATTGTTCATTCATGTATGACAGGTCAGCCCGTGATAAATGCCAAGAAGTGCAGAGCGCCGCGCTTGTCTGTTGGGAAGAAAGGAGATGGTTAGTGCTAGGGTAGAAGTGATGAATGAATGATGGTGGCTTTTTACCCTTTCTGAATTACCCTAACGAGTCCTTATACTTGTGTATGTATGTACATATACATGCATGTACATACAGTAGGGCCCCACTTTTCCAGTGGGTTAGGTTCCAGGCTACCACCATAAAGCAAATCACACTTTTTTTCATTTATAAGTGCATTTAAATTCTTCATGATATGTTTATACTATCATATACAGTGGTACTCTGACTTACGAGTTTTCCAAGTTACGAGCTGTCACTCGGTTGATTCTTTGCTATGAGTTGTGAGCCAAAATCTGAGTTACAAGCGAGCTTTAGATATGCCACCACCCGCAGGAGAGAGGAAATATCAAAAACCTCGATAATAACCAATGTGCAACATCCTTTCAATTTTGATACCACTGGTAGTGTCATCCTGCCAGAATGTTCTATAACGTATGCCCTAAGTAAAGAGAAACAATTCTGGAACATGTGTAATACATGTTCGGCAGGCCAGCTGGTTGGGTGGCCGGCTGGCTGACTGATTTGCTTTGGCTGTCTCTATCTCCTTCTGTCTGTCTGTATCTATCTCTGTCTCTGTCTATCGGTGTCTCTATCTCTGTCTCACAGGTACACATATATATGGTGACACATAGTACAAATTACCTAGGATAACCCAAAAAATCCAGACAGCCCTATATTATGCATAATAAGCATGCCTAGCAAGTAATACATATTTTTCACTTGTTCAGGAATCAAATGTGACTGACTCTGCATTGTGTGTAATGCCTGTTGGTTCATGAGTGGCTCTCTCTCTCTCTCTCTCTCTCTGAGACAGAGAAACAAGTAGAGTGACAGGCAGGCAGAAAGACAGATAAGCAGAGACAGAGATAAACATAGGTTTCCATCAATTTTAGGCTTTTGGTGTCATTACAACTGGGAAAAGATTCTCTATCATTTTCAAAGAAAAAAAAATTGTTTTCTTTGAAAATTCTTCGAGACTGAGAACAAGTTTGTGAGCAGTGAAAGGGTTAAGTGCCCTATAGTGATTATTATTTTCTTTTAACACGTCGGCTGTTTCCCACCAAGGCAGGGTGATTATTATTAGTGATTACTATTACAGTGGACCCCCGGTTAATGATATTTTTTCATTCCAGAAGTATGTTCAGGTGCCAGTACTGACCGAATTTGTTCCCATAAGGAATATTGTGAAGTAGGTTAGTCCATTTCAGACCCCCAAACATACACGTACAAACGCACTTACATAAATACACTTACATAATTGGTTGCATTGGGAGGTGATCATTAAGCAGGGGTCCACTGTATTATTATTATTATTAATATGGCATCAAGACTCACAAAATTGTAATGACACGATTGCAAACAAACCATACCACGGGTGGGGATAGAACCCGCGATCAGAGTGTCTCAAAACTCCAGACCGTCGCGTTAGCCACTGGACAAGCTAGCCACAATAAGATTCGTCCAACTAGGTATATTTCTATACCATAGGAAGGTTAGCATAGGCACCACTGTGACCACAAATGCAAGCTTTTACAGACGAATCTCCAGCTAGCGTGGCCGTGACGAACTCTAGCTCAGGTCCCCTCAAAGCCGTTAACATGACTCACGAAGTCGTAATGACATGATTGTAAACAAACCATACCACGGGCGTGGATAGAACCTGCGATCAGAGTCTCAAAACTCCAGACCGTTGCGTTAGCCACTGGACCAGCTAGCTGGTCTATGCTAACCTTCCTATGGTGTAGAAATATACCTAGTTGGACAAATCTTATTGTGGCTAGCTGGTCCAGTGGCTAACGCGATGGTCTGGAGTGTTGAGACTCTCTGATCGCGGGTTCTATCCCCGCCCATGGTATGGTTTTTTTATGGCATCAAGACTAGTGAGACACTCTTAGTGATTTTAATGTGTACCTGCACACCAGCACAATAAGTTTATTAACCCTTTGACTGTTTTCAACGTATAAATACGTCTTACGAGCCAGTGTTTCTGACGTATATATACTCAATAATTCTAGCGGCTTCAAATCAAGTGGGAGAAAGCTGGTAGGCCCACATGTGAGAGAATGGGTCTGTGTGGTCAGTGTGCACCACATAAAAAAAATCCTGCAGCACACATTGCATAATGAGAAAAAAAAACTGATCGTTTTTTTGGAATAAAACGCCAACTTTGAGGTGTATTTTCGTATAGTATTTATCGTTGTATTCGCGTTTTCATGGTCTTAGGTGATAAAATGGAAAACATATTACAGAAATAGAGATGATTTTCATTACTTTGACGATGAAAACGACCTTGAAACTGAGCTCAAAGTAGCGGAAATGTTCGATTTTTACCAATGTTCAAGAGTAAATAAATCACACCACACGTCCAATACACATCAACTGGGGAGTCTAATATTCTTTCACTAGTGCACTGATATTATTTATACCATTTTTACAATAATGCAGTAGCCTGCATAACAGTAAATTTTGTATTTTTTTGTATGAATAAAAAATCAAAATAGAAAGCAATAATAATATAAGAGGGGCCTAGAGATGTGACTAATGAACAGAGCATATGTTATTTTAGTGCCACAAATGTCTACCTTGTTTATTCTGGATCCTATTTTGAAATTGGCATCTTTTTTAGTTTGCGTGAAATTGGCCAAATTGCCAATTTCTGACCACCATATTGGGTAGTCCAAATTAGTAAATGGGAGGTTTCTTGTACTCAGCTGATAGATAAAATGGAGTTCTAAAGAAATAGCTATGAGTTTGGTCAACTGGAACAATGGAATTGGCTGAAAATAGGGCTCAAAGTCGGCGAAATCGCCGATACGCATATGTCGCCGAGACCGCTAAATTCACGGGAGTATAATTCCATGAGTTTTCGACCAAATTTCAAACTTTTGGTGTCATTACCATCGGGAAAAGATTCTCTATCATTTCATAAGAAAAAATAATTTTTTTTTTCAAAAATTGAGCGACATAGAATGACAGTTTCAGAGAGGGGCCTGAAACAGTCAAAGGGTTAAAGTACACCTAAATAAACTTACAGTGTGAAAGTTAATTCAGGTGTATTTTATCACATGAATATAATCAGAGTACAGTGTAACCTTGGCTTATGAATTTAATCCGTTCCATGACCTCGTCCGTATCCCGATTTGTTCGTATGCTGAGTCAATTTTCCTCATTTAAATTAACTGAAATGGCATTACTCCATTCCAGTGGAATTCCTGCTCTTAGGAGGCATTACAAAATACTTCAATATGATGCTAATATCAACTCTACAGCTTATTTATATATCACATTTCATCTAATTTCACCATCACTTAAGGAATGCACAACAGGTGCATCATTGTCAGTGTTCAGCAATTCTTCTATGTCAACTTCCTGTACCTCGATTAGCACACAGTCAAGATGAGTAAATAGAATTGTCAATGCCTACTGTTTGGGTACGTTTATTCTGTTAGTGGGTTGGATCTGTGAACGACCAGCCTAGTATGGGCCAACAGACCTACTGCAATGTTCCTCTTTTCTAATGTTATTATGTACCCACGACACCAATCATACCCATCCCCTCCCACTCATGTATTTGTCCAATCTCTTTTTAAAGCAACCCAAGGTTATATCAAAGCTAAAACCTTAGATAGTTTCAAATTTAGGTTGGATAAATACATGAGTGGGACTTGCATGTGATTAAATAGGATTATTAAACCATTTATCACAGGATTATTAAAGCTTATTGCTTGGGTAGCATTTATTCTGTTAGTGGGCTGGATTTGTGAAGGACCTGCCAAGTATGGGTCAACAGACCTGCTGCAGTGTTCCTCCTTTCTTATGTTCTTATGCTGATGAATGGAACAATGTGCTTAGTATGGTTACTGGGGCTAACACCTTCGGCAGTTTCAAATTTGTGTTGGATAAATACATGAGTGAGAGGGGTTGGACGTGAGTGGGACCTGCACATGAGTAAGTAGAATTATTCTTCTTTCAACAAACTGGCCGTATCCCACTGAGGCAGGTGGCCCAAAAAGAAAAACAAAAGTTTATCTTTTCAAATTTAGTAATTTATACAGGAGAAGGGGTTACTAGCACCTTGCTCCCGACATTTTAGTCGCCTCTTACAACATGCATGGCTTACGGAGGAAGAATTCTGTTCCACTTCCCCATGGAGATAGGAAATAAACAACAAGAACAAGAACTAGAAAGAAAATAACAGAAAACTCAGAGGGGTGTGTATATATATGGTTGTACATGTACGTGTAGTGTGACCTAAGTGTAAGTAGAAGTAGCAAGACGTACCTAAAATCTTGCATGTTTTGAGACAGAAAAAAGGACACCAGCAGTCCTACCATCATGTAAGACAATTACAGGCTTTCCTTTTACACTCACTTGGCAGGACGGTAATACCTCCCAGGGCGGTTGCTGTCTACCAACCAAGCTTATTGCTTGGGTAGCATTGAAAATTGAGTTGGGCAAATACAGTGGACCCCCGCATAGCGAACTTAATCCGTGCAAGAGGGCTGGCTGTTATGCGAAATGTTCGCTATGCGAATGAATTTTCCCCATAAGAAGTAATGGAAATAAAATTAATCCGTGCAAGACACCCAAAAGTATGAAAAAAAATTTTTTTTACCACAAAAAAATGTTAATTTTAGTACACACAAACTGAAAAAGGCATGCACAATTACATGACACTTACTTTTATTGAAGATCTGGTGATGATTGATGGGATGGGAGGAGGGGAGAGAGAGTGTTAGTGTTTAGAAGGGGAATCCCCTTCCATTAGGACTTGAGGTAGCAAGTCCTTTTCTGGGGTTACTTCCCTTCTTCTTTTAATGCCACTAGGACCAGCTTCAGAGTCACTGGACTTCTTTCGCACAACATATCTGTCCATAGGGCCTGTACCTCTCGTTCCTTTATGATTTGTCTAAAGTGGTTCACAACAGTGTCATTGTAACAGTCACCAGCACGGCTTGCAATAGCTGTGTGAGGGTGATTTTCATCAAAAAAGGTTTGCACTTCAAGCCATTTTGCACACATTTCCTTAATCTTTGAAGTAGGCAATTCCTTCAATTTCTCTCTCCCCTCCTTTGAACCAGTTTCCCCAGGTCTGGCCTCTTGCTCTTTAAGTTGATCTATCAGCTCATCAGTGGTTGTTCTTCATTGTCCTCCTCCACCAACTCTTCCACATCCTCCCCACTAACCTCCAACCCCAAGGACTTCCCCAATTCCACAATTGATTCCTCAACTGGTATACTACTCCTCTCAGGGTTAGCCTCAACCCTTCAAAATCCCTTTTGTCTACACATTCTGGCACAGTTTCTTCCAAGCAGAGTTTCAAGGTTCCTTAGTCACTCCCCTCCCAAGCCTTAACCTATAAGGTTTACACAATTGAGGATATTAAAGTGATCCTTCAAAACTCTTTTAGAGTCAAATCGAGTGTCTGTGGTCACTTCAAAGCACTTTTGAAACAGAGCTTTTGTGTACAGTTTCTTGAAGTTGGAAATGACCTGCTGGTCCATGGGCTGCAGGAGAGGAGTGGTAATTAGGAGGCAAAAACTTCACCTTAATGAAGCTCATGTCCCCATAAAGCGCTCTGCCACGTCTGTAGGATGACCAGGGGCATTGTCTAACACCAGGAGGCACTTAAGTCTAATTTCTTTTCAGTTAGGTAATCTTTCACATTGGGGGCAAAATGCATGGTGTAACCAGTATAGAAAAATTCCCTAGTGACCCATGCCTTACTGTTTGCCCTCCACAGCACACACCAAATTATCCTTGAGGACATTTCTTTTGCCTGACGCTCTGGGAGTTTCTGAGTGATACACTAATAAAGGCTTAACTTTGCAATCACCACTAGCATTGGCACACACAACAAAGTAAGCCTGCTTTCATAGGGTTTTGTCCTGGGAGTGTTTTTTCCCCCTGAGTAATGTAGGTCCGCTTGGCATTTTTTTCCCAAAAACGGGCCCTGTTTCATAACAATTAAAACTTGTTCGGGTTTTCCAGCCTTCATTTTATGTACCCCTTTAAATTATGCACAATTTTTCACCGTTTGGGGCCCGAACTGGAGCCTCACCATCCGTATCACCTATGGATTGCCACTACTTTAAATTCTCAAACCAACCCTTTGCTGGCCTTAAATTCACTCACATCATCATGTTGCAGGCCTTTTTTTAATTAAATCGTATAAAATTTCCCTCCTTTTCACATATGATGCTTGAGAGACGCTTTTCCCCTGTTTTAACTTTTTTCATTTATCCCACCAAAGAGTCCTCAACATCTTCCATCACTTGCGTCTTTGTTCAAAAAACACATTTAAAACCCTTTTGGGGCAAAAACAGTTTCCTTGACTCCCGTTTTCTTGCCCACAATAGAAGAGAGGTGATTTTGGTTTTTTGTACCCTCCAGGTGGGGGAAACGTATCCACTTTCATAATTTTTCAATGATTTTTCTTTCTTTATTTTCAAGGGTTTTTTTTACCCCTTTTAGGGGTCTTGGCACTGAAAATTTCTGGGGCCCAGGTTTACTTATTTTCCCGAAACAACCGAAAAAACTGTTTAAAAATACGAAATTTCCGAGTGTATGCCTTTAATGTTACCGCGGAGGTGGGTGGGAAACAAAAGGCAAGGGGGCAATGTGAGGGGCTGGGGCGACATTGGACGCGTCTGGCGAAAAGGCCCCGAGCGGGTTTTTTTCCCTATGCGGGGCAAAATTTTAGCGAACAAAGCGTCCGCTATGCGGGGTTGTCCCTATGCGGGGGGCCCCTGATTTTTATGGGGGTGAATTTGGGCCTGCCTGTAGGGCCAACAGGCCCGCTGCGGTATTATTTTTCATTATAATATATAATAATAATAACTTATTATATTATTATTATTATTAATTTAGGGAAGTGGAGCACAGATCCAATTCTCTTGATCAAGAACCCTTCACCAAGGAACCTCCCTTGAGGGGGAACATGCGTGTTCAACATAGGGACGATGTTGGACACCTCATAAAATTCAATGAAGCGAAACTAGTGATTAAAGAAGACGACTTAAGGAGGAGAAAATGCATTGAAGCTGCACTAATCACTGTCAGTAACACTATAAAGCAAAAATCCAGTAGTTACAGTATCTCAAAATTGCTAATCAACAGGATAATACCCATTCTGGAAACTGCTGTTACATGATGTCAGCAGGTCCCTCTCTAGCCATTCATCTCACCTCCTTAGTTCCACTACTAATGCTACTACCACCTCTACCCACATGTCACTTCACCTGACTCCTGCCACTATATATACGCGTTTTCTCAGTTTTCTCTGTATTAGGACTGAAGAAGCCACTTGTGGCGAAACGTTTCCTTTAATAAATGTCCTGAACTGTACATAAGTGTCTTTTTCCACATCTTGTCGGTATCTTGAGGGGGAAGTTCACATCCTGAAATTTCATTTGTATCCAGAAGCAAAAAATCGATCGAGTGACTGTTCGTATCCTGAAAAATTCGCATGGTGAGGCATTTGTAAGCTGAGGTTCCACTGCATATATAAAATATGCAATAACTTTAAAACACCTTAAATTTTGGAAAGTTCCAGACATAATGGAAAGACGTGGAGCTCACGGAGCATGTAAACTAATAATGGCTGGCGGAGGTCATAATAGTGAATCAGGTAGGGATGGGGGGAGCCGTATAACGAGTTTTGGTCATAATATGAAATATCCTTATTCGTAAAGCAGGGTCTTACTGTACAGTAGGCATCATGAATATAAATGTGCATACAAGCTTTCATCAGACTGTTTGCCTGACAGTTTCAGGAAATGCCAGGACAACTATATTAAGGAAGACAGTGCCCTTTGCCATACTGTTAAAGACATAATGAGCTGGCTAAAAATCACTGTCACTTGCCATATTTTAATGACTGACCGGGAAACTCAAGGAACTTATACTCAAAATTGAATATCTGGAACCTTATTAACTGTGGCTTGGTGGCATGGATGTGTCCTCTAACTCCAAAATCTTTTGTGCCAATATGCAGATGTACTGACTTTTCCATCCTCCACAAGTTAGCCTTAACCCCTAAACGGTCCAAACGTATATAAACGTTCTTATGCGTAGCGCCCCAAACGTATATATACGTTTTAATTTTCCTGCCTCCAAATTTGGCACGATTGGCCTGAGATGCCTGGTCAGCATAGAATGGGTCTTAACATTCGGTGTGCGCAGTATTAAAAAAATCTGGGACCAATTAGTACCTTGTGGGAGCGCCAGTTAAATTGAGCAAAAGCTAGAGCAAACAGTGCGGCAAACACCAAGGATTCACTGATGTAATGTCATATTAACACTCCTCTTTAAAGAGGAAAGTCACGTTAACCCCAAGTTTAGGGTTTGTCGATCTCTGTCTATCTATCTGTCTCTATCAGTCTCTGTCTATCTGTGTCTGTCTCTGCCTATCTGTATCTGTCTGTGTCTCTGCCTTTGTCTGTCTCTGTCTATCTCTTTCAATCTGTCTCTGTCTGTCTCACAGGTACATATAAATACAAGTATACGTAGTATAAATTACCTAGGATAACCCAAAAAATCCAGACAAAGTGCTATACTCTGCTTGAAGATGTGAGTAAACGTGATGACACAGTCTTGTGGCTCTCTCTGAGACAGAGAGCTAGACAGATAGACAGATAGACAGGGAGCTTGACAGACAGACATGTATGTGTACCAGAAAAAACAAACTCCTCCTCCTCCTCCTCCTCCACCTCCTCCTCCTCCTCTTCCTCCTTCTCCTCTTCCTCCTTTTCGACTTCCTCCTCCTCCTCCTCCTTCTCCTCCTCATCATTATTATATATTCCACATATCCAAAACATTGCTGGGACCAATAAATACTTTGTATATATTCCAAGACAATAGTAAATGACCAAGACAAGTGTAAATGTCCACCTGTCAATGTGTTTGAGACAATTTGAGTACAATTTCAGTACCTAATACTAGTGTCAGAACAAAGATTGGTTATGAAATGACAAGAACTACTATAAATTGTAATTATCAGAACATAAAAATTATATAAAATATGAAAAATAGAAAAAAAAAAGGTATATCAGCAACACTTCTGCAAACTGCAGGACCCCACGTTGCTGTCACGTGAGCATCCAGTGCCAACTTCTCGGCCACATATCTCTGTAAGTACAGGAGGGCCCCACTTATACGGCGGGTTAGGTTCCAGGCTACCGCCGTAAAGCGGAAACCGCCGTAAAGTGGAACACCCTTTTTTTCCACTTACAAATGCATACAAACACTAGATAACAAGTTTACACTAACATATATTATGTTAGCAATAGAACCAGGCATCAAAAAACAATAAAAAAGTACAATACACACATAGTGCACTCATTACTTACCTTAAAATATTTATAGTCTTAATCTAGGGTGAGACAAGTAGTATTTATTGTAAGAAATCAAGTGTGGTATGTATGGTAGTCAGCCAGGCTACCATACCAGGCCAACCCACCCACACATACTATTCTATGATATTTAAGCATCCCAGAGAGATAAAATGTATATACAGTTCACTCATTACTTACCTTAAAGTATATGGTGAGATGAGTAGTATTTATTGTAAAAAATCAAGTGTGGTATGTATGGTAGTCAGCCAGGCTACCATACCAGAGAGAAAGAATGAGTGCATGAGAGAGGACAGGCGCAGAGTTATGTAAACAAACCAGGCGAAGGTAAGTTTTGTAAACAGTGTACACGTCTGGTTTGTGTACAAGTTACATTGTGTACAGGTTGTCTTTACATTGATACGGTAGAATAAATAAAGAAGAACACTCCCATTCTCATGTAACATCATTTTGAGAAGAAATGATGCTCTGAGTGAAGGCAATGGAAGTAAGTCATTCTGACTTTTTTGGGTTATCCTAGGTTCTCTACACTTATGTTGTTATGTATTTATGTTATGTATCGTGTTTATTATATAATTTTGAAAAACATATCACGGATGGATTAATGAAAATGTGTATATTAACGTAATATACAACATTTAATGATACACCGAGCTCAGACAGCGTAAACAAACAAACTGAACAGGTTGTGGACGATCACTCGGTCAGGCGAAATAGACGGTATTAATACGTGTCCAGTTTTAGTTCATTCATGTACATTTGTAAGAGTTTGTGAAACTTTTACCTTATAATATTTTTATTATTATTATAATAATTAAATCATGAAACAAATACTCTTACACTGTGTACAAGTTAGTACAGAATTATAGCTATAAAGTGAAGGCATACGAAAGGAATATTTTTCTACAGTTATCCCTAGTAACAGGTGATGGGCTAGAGAAAACGTAATTCTTCCGACACTTCTACAAACCGTTTGGTAAACATCTCATATATATTTGTATAAATTTTTATACTGTGGGTGCATGTATCATGTTTGTGTGTTACATAATGTGTTTCTTATATAATTTTGAAAAAAATATCATAGATAGATTAAGGGAAATGTCTATATTAACGTAATATGCGACATTAATGCGCCCAAGAGATTATTATTACTATTATTATTACTATTATTATTACTATTATTATTATTATTACTGCATCAAGAGTAGAGAGACTCTTAGTGATTTTAATGTGTACCTACATGCCAGCACAGTGTGTAAGTTTATTTAGGTACAGGTGTACACAAGTTTAATTATCAAGTACAATACATATAAAATACACAATAACTTTAAAACACTTGAAATTTTGGAAAGTTTCCAGACATAATAAGGAGATGTGCTCAGGGAGAATGCAAACAAACTCGGTGGGCCGCTGTGACCGTATTAGAAAGACAGGTGGGGGGAGCCGTATAGCGAGTTTTGGTCATAATTTGAAATGTCCGTATTAGCGAAACGCCGTAAAGCGAAACGCCGTAAAGCAGGGCCCTCCTGTACTGACCCCTTTTTTTTTTTAGTCTAAAACACTTAAAAAATGTGCTCTTTTTTCTATATAAAAGAAAAGATTTTTTTTTTTTCAAAATATTCAGGGAGCTGCGCGAGTGAACGTATATATACGTTTGGACTGTTTAAGGGTTAAGGTGCCTAGGAGATTTAATGAGTACATCAAAATACTAGGTAGGGCGACTCAAAAAAGAAGAAGCAATTTCCCTATCACTCATTCAATCACTGTCTTGCCAGAAGTGTGCTGGCACTACAGTTCAGATGACCCCTCCTTCAGAGTTCAGGCACTGTTACTTAGCTCACACTCTAACAACACAAGTCATAAAAAGCACTTTCCTTAACTCCTATCTTATATGCTCATACAGGCCTGATGATATCCAAGCCCCTGGCACTCAAAACCTCATTTATCCCTTCCTTCCAACCATTTCTGGGACAACACCCTCCACTACAGATTTACATACCCTCTTAGTCATCCTAATTTGCTCCATCTCTCTAAATGTCCAAACCACCTTTACAACTCCTCCTCAGCCCTCTGAATATTAAATTTGGTAATCCCACACCATCTTCTAGTCCTTATTCCTTGAAGTCTCTGCATAGTATTAACATCATACCTTGCCTTAAAACATGATATCTCCACTGCTTCCAACCTCCTCCTCACTGAAACACTCACAAACCATGCTTCACACCTATAGAAGAGTGTTGATACCACTACATTCTCATACATTCTCCTCTTTGCTCCAAGGATAATGTTCTTTGTCTCCACCTCAATGTACCACTCACCTTTTTTCCTTCATCAGATCTATGGTTCACCTCATCTTTCATATACCCATCCACCAATAAGTCTGTTCCCAAATATCTGAACACATTTGGAATATTGCTCAGTGATGATGGCCCCATTCAGGGCAAGTGAAATATCAGAGCTGAAACAGATAGAGATTGTTTATGGCCCGCACAGAGCCAATATACAGTGGACCCTCGCCTAACGATGGCATCGCATAACGTTAAATCCGCCTAGCAATACATTTTAACGTGAAAATTTTGCCTCAGCTAGCGCTAAAAAACTCGCTCAATGCGATTCATTCGAGACGCGTCCACGTGCAGCCTGAGCCCGCCTCACTTGTTCTGTGGGTGCCAGTGTTTACAAGCCAGCCACCACGGTCGCATCCAAGCATACAATCGGAACATTTCAGATTATCACAGCCTTTTTAGTGATTGCACCTGCAAAATAAGTCAACATGGGCCCCAAGAAAGCTTCTAGTGCCAATCCTACAGAAAAAAGGGTGAGAATTACTATGGATATGAAGAAAGAGATCATTGCTAAGTATGAAAGTGGAGTGCGTGTCTCCGAGCTAGCCAGGTTGCACACAAAATCCCAATCAACCATCACTATTGTGACCAAGAAAACGACAATCAAGGAAGCTGTTCTTGCCAAAGATGCAACTTTGTTTTCGAAACAGAGATCGCAAGTGATAGAAGATGTTGAGAGACTGTTATTGGTGTGGATAAATGAAAAACAGATAGCAGGAGATAGCATCTCTCAAGTGATCATGTGTGAAAAGGCTATGAAGTTGCATGATGATTTAATTAGAAAAATGCCAGCAACTAGTGGTGATGTGAGTGAATTTAAGGCCAGCAAAGGTTGGTTTGAGAGATTTAAGAATTACACTGACTATTACACTGACAATGTTGTGAAACACTTTAGGAATGTCATAAAGGAACGGGAGGTACAGGCCTCTATGGACAGATATGTTGTGCGACAGAGGTCCAGTGACTCTGAAGCTGGTCCTAGTGGCATTAAAAGAAGAAAGGAAGTAACCCCGGAAAAGGACTTGCCACCTCAAGTCCTAATGGAAGGGGATTCCCCTTCTAAACATTTACACCATCCACACTCTCCCCTCCTCCCATCCCATCAATCATCACCAGATCTTCAATAAAGGTAAGTGTCATGTAACTGTGCATGTCTTCTTCAGTTTGTGTGTATTAAAATTAATATTTCATGTGGTAAATTTTTTTTTTTATACTTTGGGGTGTCAGGAACGGATTAATTTGATTTCCATTATTTCTTATGGGGAAAATTAATTCGCCTAACGATAATTTCGCCTAACGTTGAGCTCTCAGGAACAGATTAACCCTTTCAGGGTCCGTCCTGTAGATCTACGGCTTCATGTTGAGTGTCCAAACCGTAGATCTATGCCAAAATTCTAGCGTCGTCAAATTTAGCGCAAAAGCGCTCATAGGCCTACATGTGAGAGAACGGGTCTGCGTGGTGGGTGTGCGCCATAAACAAAAAATCTAGGCGCCCGCATAGCATTGTGGGAACGCCGGCTCAGTTACCCTTGTTCACCATGCCTCGTCGCAAGTCAGCTCTTACTCCCCGGAAAATTGGGACTCTCCTTTTCCTATCTGATAGTTCTGACACTGATAGAAGTGGAAATGAAGATGAATTCTACGGCTTTGATCAGTTAGTGACCGAAAAGAATGACAAGGATATCGATAATAGTGCAGAAAACACTGACGATCCTCAACCTTCTACCTCTGGTGTGGGCACTCGTGACTCACGGTCGGTTGTGCCTCAATACAAGAGAAAACTAATATTTTTGCGTGGCCAGGCCTCTGACTTCAGTAATGATGATGATAGTGACGTGGATTGTGATTTTATTGCGCTCGACGATCATTCGAGTAGTGATAGTGAGGAATCATATTCACAAGTGAAGCGTCGGTATGTTCGCCGCCGCATGCGCTCGGGAAGTGTACCCTATGCTGTGCCCAGGGGATGGAGTACATCCTGGAGTACATCCCATGGCCCTACACCAGTTTTAGGTAGTGATAGTGAGGATGATGTGGCTACACTTGGCATGGATAGACCACAGGCGCTTGGTTGACAAATGTGACATGCAGATTGGTTTTGTTGACTGTTCGTAAGAGTTACAAGTGGTACATGAAACTTTTCTTCCATCTCATGGACATTTCAATGCTCAATGCATATAATATGTACCAAATAAAGACTGGCAACAGACCACCGTATGGTGAATTTTGTTTGTCTGTTGTCAGACAACTCATAATGAAGTACCAGGTAAGAACACCTGCTATACAACAAGGTCCTCGAATTACTCAGGATATACCCAAGCGTTTGAGGAGGGAAGGTGATCATTTCATAATACAGCTTCCTTCAACTCAGAAGAAATTTGCTCAGAAGAGATGCATCGTCTGTGCACAAACAAAATGACGGCAACAAAGATGCAAAGACACTCGGTTTATGTGTGAGGAATGTAAGGTGCCTCTGTGCATGGTGCCTTGTTTCAAGGAGTTCCACAAGCTCCAGCAGTTCTAAAACCATGTCCAGTGATTGTAAATATGTAAATATATGATAGAACATTAGTATTATACAAGATTTGTGCATGTTTATTGTAATAAACAACAGTGGTAAACAATAATATGATAATAACTTTAGTGCAGTTATTGTGTTCAATACAGTGAGTTTATATATATACATTATATACAGTATTGGTCTCTCAGGCCCCAAATGTTAGTAAGAATAGAAAAAAATTGGAAAAGAAAAGAAAAAAACTATAAAAACCGCTAAATAATGTAATGCGTGTATGTGGAATTCGTCGATGTTGCCGCCACCACATCATTTTTGACAAACTTCTTGGCACTGTATCTCGGTAAGTACTATCAGAATTTTTTTTTGTCTTATTACCTTCAGAAAAATATGCTCTTTAATTCTGTAAGAAAAAACAATTTTTTTTTTTTTCAAAATTTCTTGGACACTGGAGCACCACTTCAGATTTTGGCCTTGGACCTTGAAGGGGTTAATATCGTTAGGCGAGGGTCCACTGTATATCTAAATAACAGGGAATGCCTTAAAGTCTTAAATATGTGCTCACTGGAGAAGAAGAGAGAGAGAAAATACTTGAGGACCTTGTCCCAAATCTGCATACTGCCAACATACTGGAGTAAGAAATATTGGGAAGAAGTGCAAAATAAACCCAGTGAAAATCAGGAGTGCAGTGGGCACAATAAGGGAACATTGTATCAATGTTCGTGGCCCCAGACTATTCAACATCTTACCAGAAGATATCAGAAACACTACTGGAACAAGTGTAGAAGTCTTCAAGAGGACACGGGATAAGTATCCTCACCAGGTGCCAGATCAACCAGGCTATGATGGATATGTGGGGCAGCAGGTCACCAACAGCAATCAATGGCTTGGTTGACCAGGCAAGCACCAGATGAGCCTGGCCCAAGGCCAAGCTCTGGGAGTAGAAAAAACTCAGGACTCGCAGCAATGGTTTTAAGTTGGAAAAATTCAGATTCAGGAAGGATATAGGAAAGCATTGGTTTGGTAACAGAGTTGTGGATGAATAGGACAAACTCTCGAGTACCATGATAAAAGCTAAGACCTGACTAGCTTGTGCTAACAGGTCTGATGCTGTGCTCCTTCCTTAAGTGAATGTGACCTGACATGACCTGACTAGGTGGGTCATTGGTTTAAGCTGGAAGGTGACTTGGACTTGCCTCACATGGGCCAGTAGGCCTGCTGCAGTGTTCATTCTTTCTTATGTTCTTATGTTAACTCATTAAAGGTATCCTTCCAATCTGATATCCAATCTTTCATTGCCAATTTGTTACCCTCATCACCTTGCTCTTTCCTTTGTTCACTTTTAATTTCATACTTTTACATACCCTCCAAAATTCAGACTCTCCCAAAAGCACAGTGTCACCAGCAAAAAGCAACTGTGATAGCTCACCATTGTTGCACTGTAATAACTTTGTACTTCACTGTATCATGTTCAAATTAATAAATAAATAAATAAATAAATAAATTGTGTATTAGATTCAACATATTTTCACCCAGCACCCCTGCATTCCCTTCTTTTACAACCCCATCCATAAATATATTAAACAACCATGGTGACATCATGCATTCCTAAGGCCTACTTTTACTGTAAAATATTATCTCTCTCTCCTACATACCCTACCATGAGCCTTACTATCCTCATAAAAACTTAACAGCATTCAGAAACCTACCACCTATTCCATACACTTGCAACATCTGCCACATTGCTCCCCTATCCACCCTATCATATGCCTTTTATAAATCTATAAATGTATCATGTCTCAAGCAAAGAGAAGCAAAATTCACTCTATGGAAAATTCAGATGAATCACTCAGAGATTCATGGAGTCACCAGAAAAAAATGCCAGAGGCTGAGGGCAAGTTTGAATAATTTGAGTTAAAGTTTCACAAAGCAAGGAAATATTTACACTTCCTCTTCTAACTACAGCACTTTATGATACACTCCTGTCTTTCATGCTTTTTAACATTTATTATTCTCTATTAAAGATCAAAGATTCCTTATTTCAGCATGATACAATGTTTGTACATTTAGGCATGCATAAAGAAAGTCCATTAGTATGCAGAGCATTTCAGGCAAACTCTATGCCTATCTGAGGACTAAGGCAATAATTGACTGATTGTGCATATATACAGTTTCTAAGTGGTTGTAACAATAAATTTATTGAGTTTAACTGTTTTAAGGATTACAAGTTGGCTTATGATTAAAGACGACTAAATATATTCAGTACAAATACAACTTACATGTTGTATATAGATGGTATTCAGTAACAAAATGATGAATTAGACAAATTAAAGATAGCCAGATGTTGAACATGTGTTTAATTCATAATAACTTACATGCGTTGCTGTAGGATATAATCTAGTTGCATGAATCACCAGCCACGTCAGTGTCTCTCGCACTACTTCCACTGAAACAGTTCTATAAAAAAATTATGATGGGGAAACTGAATTATATAATTTTCCTTTTAACATGTCGGCCATCTCCCACCGAGGCAGGATTGGCCCAAAAAAAGAAACACTTTCACCATCATTCAACACTTTTGTCATCTGTCATACAATATCACTGTCTTTGCAGAGGTGCCCATATATGACAGTTTAGATGTCACTCCAAACAGCCAATATCCCAAACCCCTCCTTTAACCCTTTCAGGGTTAATCACATAGTTCTACGGCTTTGAAGCCAGGGTCCAAGCCGTAGAACTATGTCAAAATTCTAGCGGCTTCAAATTTAGTGCAAGAAGGCTGGCAGGCCAACATCTGCGTGGTCAGTGTGGGCAGTAAACAAAAAATCTGGGTGCCTGCATGGCATTGTGGGAATGCCATTTCAGTATGCTTTGTTCACCGTGTCTCACAACAAGGATGCTCTCACTCTTCTGTGAATTTGGACTCTACTGTTCCCAAGTGATAGTTCCAACACTGATGGAAGTGGATCTGAAGATGAATTCTATGGATTTGATAAATTTGTGACTGAAAGCAATGCTCAGGATATCGAAAATAGTGCTGAAAATCCTGACAATCCTCAACCTTCCACCTTTGGTGCTGGTGCGTCTCAGGCACGTTCAGTTGTACCTCGTCGCAAGAGAAAACTAATATTTTCGCATGGCCAGGCCTCGGATTTGAGTAATGGTGATGATAGTGATGTGGACTTTGATTTTATTGCTCTTGATGACCATTTGAGTAGTGATAGTGAGGAATCATATTCACCAGTGAAGCGTCAGTATACAGTGGACCCCCGCATACCGTACGCATCACATAACGTTCAATCCGCATACCGCTCGCTTTTATCGCAAAAATTTTGCCTCGCATACCGCTCAAAAAAACCCACTCACCGCTCTTCGTCCGAGACGTGTCCAATGTGCGCCCTTAACCAGCCTCACATGTGCCGCCGGTGACATTGTTTACCAGCCAGCCTCCGTGGTAACATCCAAGCATACAATCGGAACATTTCGTATTATTACAGTGTTTTTGGTGATTTTATCTGCAAAATAAGTGACCATGGGGCCCAAGAAAGCTTCTAGTGCCAACCCTACAGCAATAAGGGTGAGAATTACTATAGAGATGAAGAAAAAGATCATTGATAAGTATGAAAGTGGAGTGCGTGTCTCCGAGCTGGCCAGGTTGTATAATAAACCCCAATCAACCATCGCTACTATTGGTGGTACAGCTGCTGCTGCTGCTGTACCACCGTCAGCTGCTGCTGCTGCTGCTGCTGCACTGTCAGCTGCTGCTGCTGCTGTACCACCGTCAGCTGCTGCTGTAGTACCGTCTGCTGCTGCTGTAGCATCGTCTGCTGCTGCTGTAGCATCGTCTGCTGCTGCTGTAGCACTGTCAGCTGCTGCTGCTGCTGTAGCACTGTCAGCTGCTGCTGCTGCTGGCTGTAGCACTGTCCAGCTGTCAGCTGCTGCTGCTGTAGCACTGTCAGCTGCTGCTGCTGCTGCTGCTGTAGCACCATTGTTGGTGTGGCTTATTGAGAATACCAAGAAACAATTAACCCCAGAGGATTTGCCACCCAGGATAACCCAAAAAAGTCAGTGTCATCGAAGACTGTCTAACTTATTTCCATTGGGGTCCTTAATCTTGTCTCCCAGGATGCAACCCACACCAGTCGACTAACACCCAGGTGAACAGGGAAAAATGCCTGGAACTAGTGCTCATATTGGTGAATTTAAAGCCAGCAAAGGTTGGTTTGAGAGATTTAAGAATCATAGTGGCATACACAGTGTGATAAGGCCTGTTCTGGAAGAAAATGCCAAACAGGACCTACAGTACTCAGGAGGAAAAGGCACTCCCAGGACACAGTGTCTCATCAGTCATTGCTGCATCTTCAATAAAGGTAAGTGTCATTTATTCTTCATTTAGTAGAGTAGTACATGCACAATATATATTGTGCATGTACTACTCTACTATTGTGCATGTATCCTTCTCTTTGTGTGTAGAAAAATGTATATTTCATGTGGTAAAATTTTTTTTTTCATACTTTTGGGTGTCTTGCACGGATTAATTTGATTTCCATTATTTCTTATGGGGAAAATTCATTCGCATACCGATCATTTCGCATAACAATGAGCCCTCTTGCACGGATTAAAGTCGCTATGCGGGGGTCCACTGTACTATATGCCGCCGCATGCGCTCGGGTAGTGTACCATGTGCAATTGCAAGAGGACGGAGCACATCCCGGAGTACATTTTGTGGCCCTACACCTGGAATAGACAGTGAAAGTGATGACGATGTGGCTTCAAATGGGATGGATAGACCACATGTGTTAGCAGGTGGTGCCACAGGCATGCAGCAAGCGGCACCAACTCATGCCACTGAGTCAGCTGGTCCAGGACAAAGTGGATCGTCCTCCACCCCTACACCACAACCTGCACAATCACAACCACAACCAGCTTATGATGTCCAGTATCCACCAGCAAATCACATCTGGGATTGGCAGCAAAATCCCAATTTTATTCCCAATCCCCATCAGTTTGATGACACTCAAGGTGGACTCCTGCCATCTTGTTTCACTGGAAACACTGCAAGTGAACTGGAATTCTTTGAACTGTTCTTTAACCAGCCCTTGATTGAAAATATTGTCAGGGAAAGTAACAAGTACTTTGATTACACCATGCCAAATACAATGATATCACCACAGTCAAGACTACATCGGTGGAAGGAGACAACTGTGGCTAAATTGTATTTGTTTTTTTGCAACAATAATGCTTATGCCTCATGTCTATCAGCATAATATTAAATCATAATGGTCCATAGATGTGCTAATTTCTACCCCACCCTTCAGTGAAATCATCCCAGTGAACAGATTTATCTTACTGTTACCTATGTTGCACTTCTCTGACAAAACCAGGCCTGACAGAAATGACAGGTTATACAAGATTAGAAATGTTTTTGTGCATCTGAAACAAAAGTTTAACATGTACTTTTATCCATTCAAGAATCTTGTAATTGACGAGTTTTTGATTTTGATCAAAGGTAGACTGTCGTTCAAGCAGTATATATCTAGCAAGAGGAAACACTTTGGTACAAAACTGTTTATACTCTGTGACTATGACAGTGGCCTGGTATTGGACATAACGTATACACGGGAAGTAAAACATTGAAAGATACCAGGATGTTATTGGGTATCTCAGGTGACATAGTGAGAACAATGATGGCACCATATCTTGGTAAAGGACATACATTATATACTGATAACTGGTACACAAGCCCCTTACTCAGTGATTTCTTGTGAGTTAACATGACAGACGTGTATGGCACAGTGCGTTCTAATCGTAAGCACATGCCCAGGTTCAACACAAGCACTCGTAGTGGTGAGGTGCAGGCATTTGCTGCCAATGACATCATGGCATTACGGTGGCATGGGGTGTATTAATCATTTTATATGTTACATGGCATGTTTATTATAAAATTTAAAAAAAATATCATAGATGGATTAATCAAAATGTCTATATTAACATAATGCACGACGTTTAATGCGCCTCATAGTGATTATTATTGTGCTACTATTATTGTTATTTCTTTCTTCTTTCAACACACTGGCTGTATCCCACCGAGGCGGGGTGGCCCAAAAGAAAAAACGAAAGTTTCTCCTTTTACATTTAGTAATATATACAGGAGAAGGGGTTACTAGCCCCTTGCTCCCGGCATTTTAGTCGCCTCTTACAACACGCATGGCTTACGGAGGAAGAATTCTGTTCCACTTCCCCATGGAGGTAAGAGGAAATAAACAAGAACTAGAAAGAAAATAGAAGAAAACCCAAAGGGGTGTGTATATATATGCTTGTACATGTATGTGTAGTGTGACCTAAGTGTAAGTAGAAGTAGCAAGACGTACCTGAAATCTTGCATGTGTATGAGACAGAAAAAAAAAGACACCAGCAATCCAACCATCGTGTAAAACAATTACAGGCTTCAGTTTTACACTCACTTGGCAGGACGGTGGTACCTCCCTGGGCGGTTGCTGTCTACCAACCTACTACCTTTAATTATTGTTATTATTATCATTATTAATATGGCATCTTCAAGACTAATAAGACACTCTTAGTGATTTTAATGTATACCTGCATGCCAGCACAGTGTGCAAGTACATTTAGGTACAGGTACACATAAGTATAATTATTAGAGTACAGTTGACCCTCAGTTATCGACGGTTCCGCTTATCGGTCAACTCGCTTATTGGCTGATTTTTTGGCTTCTGGTTATCGGCCGTATGGTACACGTCAACCCGCCGCCAACAGCCGTGAGCGCATCAATCTGGCTTTGTCTCTGGGAGAGTGAGGAAGCTTCTGCACATTTACCCAAACATTCTGCTATAATTCATTGATTTTCGTGGTTATCGATTAAGTGCAACTGGGAAATAAGTAACCATGGCCCCAAAGATAGTTCCTAGTAAAGTTCCCTAGGTAAAGAAAGTGAGAAACATGATGGAATTTAAGAAAGAAGTTGTTGAAAACTATGAGAGTGGTGCTCAAGTGCTAGAACTTGCCAGGATGTATGGGAAAAACGAATCAACAATCACTTCTATCTTGGCAAAGAAAGAACAAATCAAGGAAGCTGATGTGGTGAAAGGAGTAAATGTGCTAACTAAACAAAGGTCACTGATAATGGAAGATATGAAGAAGTTGCTGGTCCCACCAAAACACAATTAGCAGGAGATAGTATTGTGGAGTCGATGATCTGTGAGAAAGCAAGGCAGCTGCATGTGAATCTTGAAAAGAAAATGCCTGGAACAAGTGCTTATGTTAGAGAATTTAAGGCCAGCAAAGGCTGGTTTGAGAGATTTAAGAAGTGTAGTGGAATACACAGTGTGGTAAGACATGGAGAGGCTGCAAGTTCTGATAAATGTGCGGCTGAAAAATTTGTGCAGGAATTCAAGGAGTACGTAGAGGCTGAAGGATTCTTCCCCCAACAAGTGTTGAATTGTGACAAAACAGGCCTCTTTTGGAAGAAAATGGCAAAGAGGGCCTACATTATGTAGGAGGAAAAAAGCACTGCCAGGACACAAGCCTATGAAAGATAGGCTTACTCTTTTGTTCTGTGCTAATGCTAGTGGGGATTTCAAAGTGAAGCCTTTGCTGGTGTATCACTGAAAATCCCAGAGAGTTTGAGAAAAACAATGTCGTCAAGAATAGATTGTGTGTGGTGTGGAAAGCTAATAATAAGGCATGGGTCACAAGGCACATTTTCACAGAGTGGGTCAATGATGTGTTTGGCCCCAGTGTGCAAAAATACCTCCTGGAAAAGAAATTGCCACTCAAGTGCCTCCTGGTACTGGACAATGCTCCTGTTCATCCTCCAGACTTGGAAGATCAATTGCTTAGGGGCTTCAGTTTTATAACAGTGAAGTTCTTGTCTCCTAACACCACTCCTCTCATCCAGCCCGTGGACCAGCAAGTCATTTCTAACTTCAAAAAACTCTACAAAAAAGCAGTGTTTCAAAGGTGCTTTGAAATGATCTAGGACACTCATTTGGCCCTAAGAGAGTTCTGAAGGAATCACTTCAGTATCCTCCATTGCATAAGCCTTTTAGGTAAGGCTTGGCAGGGAGTGACTTCCAGGACTTCGAACTCTGTGAGTGTCCAAGAGAGGGATTTTGAAGGGTTTGGGGCTGACCCTGACCTGTTGTGGAATCCATTGTGGCACTGGGAAAGTCCATGGGGTTGGATGTGAATGGGGAGGATGTGGAAGAGCTGGTGGAGGACCACAGGGAAGAGCTAACCATTGAAGAGCTGCAACACCTTCCTTTAACCCTTTGACTGTCGCAACCTCAAATCTTGAAGTGTCTCCTGGTGTTGAAGAATTTTCAAAAAAAAAAAAAAAAATGTTTTTTTCTTATGAAAATGTTAATATAAATTTTCTGATTGTTTTAAGCCCAAAAAAACTTTTTTTGGGATCAGTACTTACCAAGATACAGAGGCATAAAGTTGGCAGAAAATGAGTCGAATGGCAACAGCGGCGAATGCCGCTCACCTGGTAAACTTTGGTTTACATGCATTCCAAGGTTTCTTGTTTTTTTTTTTTCACTATTTTATTTTTTCAGGTAACTTATGTGGCCTGTGAGTCCAAAGTAAGGTGCAATGTACATATATACACTTGTTGTATACAACACAATAAACCCATAAACATAATTATCAATATATTGTTTACAAAACAATACAAAAATTGTTTTATTACTATTGATTTATAATATACAGTGGTTCCTCGCTTTTCGTAGTTCTCGGCAATCGTAAATTTCGCCAATCATAGGGGTATTTTCGTATAAACATGGACTCGCTTTTCATAGGTTGACTCACGAGTCGTAGTTCATCCGGGACGCGTACCCACGGTGTGAGCCGTGGCGGCAGCCAGTCTGGCATTGTTTACCAGTGAGCGAAGGTCCCCTCATGTGCTCCAGCGAAATATTTCATAATATTCCATTTATTTTAGTGCTTGCAAGTACTAAATAAGCTACCATGGCTCCAAAGAAAGCTCCTAGTGCCAAGTCTGTGGTAAATAAGGTGAGAAATACGATTGAATTTAAGAAAACCATCATTGAACAATATGAAAGTGGTACAAGTGTGGCCGAACTGTCCAGGATGTATAAGAAACCCTACACAACCTTATGTTCCATAGTGGCCAAGAAAAAGGAAATCAAGGATGCTGTTGTTGCAAAGGGAGTAACTATGCTGACAAAAATGAGATCACCAGTACTGGAAGAGGTTGAGAAGTTATTATTGGTGTGGATAAATGAGAAACAATTAGCAGGAGATACTCTTATGACTTCGATTATTTGTGAAAAGGCTAGGCAGTTGCATGAGGATTTGGTAAAGAAATTGCCTGCAAATAGTGGTGATGTGAGTGAATTTAAGGCCAGCAGAGGCTGATTTGAAAGATTTAAGAACCGTACTGGCATACACAGTGTGGTAAGGCATGGTG
This sequence comes from Cherax quadricarinatus, assembly GCF_026875155.1. NCBI lineage: Eukaryota > Metazoa > Arthropoda > Malacostraca > Decapoda > Parastacidae > Cherax > Cherax quadricarinatus. Next base: position 52,032,317 of record NC_069422.1, read on the forward strand.
AGGCTGCCAGTTTGGACCACAAGGCGGCTGAAAAATATGTGCATGAATTCCAGGAGTACATAGAGGCTGAAGGACTGAAACCTGAACAAGTGTTCAATTGTGACGAAACAGGCCTCTTTTGGAAGAAAATGCCAAAGAGGACCTTCATTACACAAGAGGAAAAGGCAATGCCAGGACACAAGCCTATGAAAGTCAGGCTGATGCTAATGTTCTGTGCTAATGCTAGTGGGGATTTCAAAGTGAAGCCATTACTAGTGTACCATTCAGAAAATCCCAGAGTGTTCAGGAAAAACAATGTTATGAAGAGTAAATTGTGTGTGTTTGGAAATCTAATAGTAAGGCATGGGTCACGAGGGAAATTTTCGTCGAGTGGTTCAATGAAGTGTTTGGCCCTAGTGTGAAGGAGTATCTCCTGGAAAAGAAATTGTATCTCAAGTGCCTGCTAGTAATGGACAATGCACCTGCTCATCCTCCAAACTTGGATGACCTAATTTTTGAGGAGTTTGGGTTCATCACAGTAAAGTTTTTTGCCTCCCAATACCACTCCTCTCCTCCAGCCCATGGACCAGCAGGTCATTGCAAACTTTAAAAAAAACTACACAAAAGCAATGTTTCACAGGTGCTTGACTGTGACCACAGACACTCACTTGACCCTAAGGGAATTTTGGAGAGAACACTTCAGCATCCTCCATTGCATAACCCTTATAGGTATGGCTTGGGAGGGAGTGACGACCAGGACTTTGAACTCTGCCTGGAGAAAATTGTGGCCAGATTGTGTCGACAAGAGGGATTTTGAAGGGTTTGGGACTGACCCTGATGAGCCTATGTCTGTTGTAAAATCAATTGTGGCACTGGGGAGTTCCATGGGGTTGGATGTGAGTCTGGAGGATGTGGAAGAATTGGTGGAAGACCACAACGAAGAGCTCACCACTGAGGAGCTGCAAGAGCTTCAGCAGGAAGAGCAACACATCGCAGCTCAGAATCTTGCTGCAGAGGAGGAGGAAGAGAGATGGAAGAAGGTGCCTTCTTCAGAAATTAAAGAGATTTTTACTATGTGGGGTAAGATGGAAAGCTTTATGGAGAAACATCACCCTAACAAGGTTGTTGCAAGCCATATTGGCAACATGTACAGTGACAAAGTCTTGGGCCATTTTAGGGAAGTGTTAAAGAGACGCCAGAAACATAGCTCTCTCCACAGTTATTTTGCGAGACAGGACTCCATTGACTCTCAAGGTGGTCCTAGTGGCATTAACCCTTTGAGGGTTTTGGTCGTACTAGTACGTCTTATGTGTAGGGGTTTTTGACATACTAGTACTCATAAATTCTAGCGGCCTCAAATCTAGTGGGAGAAAGCTGGTAGGCCTTCATATGAAAGAATGGGTCTATGTGGTCAGTGTGCACAGTCTAAAAAAAATCCTGCAGCACACAGTGCATAATGAGAAAAAAAAACTTTGACCATTTTTTTTTAATAAATCAGCGACTTTGCAGTGTATTTTCGTATGGTATTTATTGTTGTATTCTAGTTTTCTTGGTCTCATTTTATAGAATGGAAGACATATTACAGAAATTGAGATGATTTTGACTGGTTTTACAATGAAAGGTGCCTTGAAATTGAGCTCAAAGTAGCAGAAATGTTCGATTTTACCAAACTTCAAAAGTAAACAAATCGTGCCAAGCGTGCAATACACGTCAACTGGTGAGTCTAATATTCTTTCACAAGTGCACCAATAATATTTATACCATTTTTTACACTAATGCAGTAGTCTGCATAACAGTAAATCTTATATTTTTTGTGAAAATAAAAATTCAAAGTGGAAAGCAAAGAATATAAGAGGGGCCTTGAGACGTGACTAATGACTAGAGGAAATGTCATTTTAGTGCCAGGAATGTTTTTTCTTGTTTATTCTGGACCCTATTCGGAAATTGGCATCTTTTGAAATTTGTGTGAAATTGGCAAAATTGCTAAATTCTGACCACTGTACTGGATAGTTGAATTTCATAAATGGGTGGTTTCTTGCACCCATTCGATAGAAAAAATGGAGTTCTAGCGAAATATTCATGTTTTTTGTCGACTAGTACAGTGAAATTGGCCGAAAATGGGGCTCAAAGTGGGCAAAAACGCTGATGCGTAAACATCGCCGAGACCGCTAACTTTGCGAGAGCATAATTCCGTAAGTTTTTTATCAAATTTCAAACTTTTGGTGTCTTTATGATCGGGAAAAGATTCTATATCTTTTCATAAGAGAAAATTTTTTTTTTTTTTTTTAAATTTGGCCGACCCTGAGAACGAGTTTCGGAGAGGGCCTGTCGACCCTCAAAGGGTTAAGAAACAGAGAAGACAAGCAACCCCAGAAAAGCAATTGGTACCTGAGTGTTTGCTAGAAGGGGATTCCCCTTCCAAACTATAAACAATCCACTCTCCTCCTCCAGTCTCCCATACACTAAAGAAGAATCTCCAATAAAGGTAAGTGTTATGCTGTTAATGTTTCATTCATCATTTCCCATTGTATTGTTTATGTACTACATGTATATTTCATGTAAAAAAATTTTTTTGTTTTAATACTTCTGGGTGTCAGGAGGCGGATTAATTGTATTTACATTATTTCTTATGGGGAAAATTGATTCGTAAATCGTAAATTTCGTTTATAGTAATGGCTCCAGGAACGGATTAATTACGAAAAACGAGGGACCACTGTATATACAAACGTACAGTCACTGGGCACGTTCCTAGAAGTTTCGGCAGCTTGTGAAACTCTTTGAAACATGACTTCATACACAATGGTGATTTACACTCCTCACACATAAAATGAGTGTCTGCATTTTTGTGGGGATTTTTTTTATGTGCAAAGACAAAACACCTCGTCTGAGCAGTTTTCTTCAAAGTACAGTGGACCCCGGTTAACGATATTTTTTCGTTCCAGAAGTATGTTCAGGTGCCAGTACTGACTGAATTTGTTCCCATAAGGAATATTGTGAAGTAGATTAGTCCATTTCAGACCCCCAAACATACACGTACAAACGCACTTACATAAATACACTTACATAATTGGTCGCATTGGGAGGTGATCGTTAAGCGGGGGTCCACTGTATTAGCAGGCAGTTGAGTTAGGCAGTTTTTTTCTTTTATTAACACATTGGCCGATTCCCACCAAGGCATGGTTGTCCGAAATAGAAAAATTTTCTTCATCATTCACTCCATCATTGTCTTGCCAGAGGGGTGCTTTACACTACAGTTATAAAACTGCAACATTAACACCCCTCCTTCAGAGTGTAGACACTACTTCCCATCTCCAGGACTCAAATCCGCCCTGCCAGTTTCCCTGAATCTCTTCATAAATGTTACTTTGCTCACACTCCAACAGCACGTCAAGTATTAAAAACCATTTGTCTCCATTCACTCCTATCAAATACGCTCATGCACGCTTGCTGGAAGTCCAAGCCCTTTGTACACAAAATCTCCTTTACCCCCTCCCTCCAATCTTTCCTAGGCCAACCCCTACCCCGCCTTCCCTCCACTACAGATTTATACACTCTCCAATTCATTCTGTTTTGTTTTGTTCCGTTCACTCTACATGTCTGAGCCACCTCAACAACTCCTCCTCAGCCCTCTGGATAATAGGTTTGGTAATCCTACACTTCCTAATTTCCGAACTACGAATTCTCTGCATTATATTCACACCACACATTGCCCTCAGACATGACATCTCCACTGCCTCCAGCCTTCTCCCTGTTGCAACATTCATCACCCATGCTTCACACCCATACAAGAGTGTTGGTACAACTATACTCTCATACATTCCCCTTTTTGCTTCCACGGACAAAGTTCTTGGTCTTCACAGACTCCTAAGTGCACCACTCACCCTTTTCCCCTCATCAATTCTGTGATTCACCTCATCCTTCATAGACCCATCTGCTGACACATCCACTCCTAAATATCTGAATACATTCACCTCCTCCATACTCTCCCTCTTATCTGATATCCAGTCTTTTGTCACCTAATCTTTTTGTTATCCTCATAACCTTACTCTTTCCTATATTCATTTTTAATTTTCTTCTTTTACATACCCTACCAAATTCATCCACCAACCTCTGCAACTTCTCTTCAGAATCTCCCAAAAGCACAATGCCATCAGCAAAGAGCAACTGTGATAACTCCCACTTTCTGTTTGATTCTTTATCTTTTAACTCCACACCTCTTGCCAAGACTCTAGCATTCACTTCTCTTACAACCCCATCTATAAATATACTGAACAACCACGGTGACATCACACATCCTTCTCTAAGGCCTACTTTACTGGGAAATAATCTCCCTCTCTCCTACATACTCTAACCTGAGCCTCACTATCCTAGTAAAAACTCTTCACTGCTGTCAGTAACCTACCTCCTATACCATACACCTGCAACATCTGCCACATTGCCCCCCTATCCACCCTGTCACATGCCTTTTCTAAATCCATATATGCCACAAAAACCTCTTTACCCTTATCTAAATACTGTTCATCAATATGTTTCACTGTAAACTCTTGGTCTACGTTTCCTAAAGCCTCCTTGTTCATCTGCTATCCTACTCTCTGTCTTACTCTTAATTCTTTCAATAATAATGTGTGTCATCATTCCTTCCTTCCTACCTTCCTTCTTCTTTCCCTCCTTCCTTACTTTTTCTTCCTTTCATCTCATCCTTCCTTCCTTCCCTTCTTCCTTCCTTCATTCCTTCTGGTTTCTATAATATATATACATATATATAGTCACTGGATACTTTCATATAACTGATACTATCTTCATTCAGCAAGATTGTGTTGTGTGTGAGTATATGGACTTCTAATTATTCTGAGTCAGGGTCGGCAGCTGTCAAAATGACATATTGTCTCATTACTCACTCCCCCTACCACCTGTTAAAACAATGGGGTCAGATGCTCGCTTCCCCTCCATCCTACTATCTAATTATCTTTCTCCATCATTCTCTCTCTCTCTCTCTCCTTAATTCTACATTCTCCTGCATTCTTCTGGTATCCTGGGCATTGCTTTTGGTCACAAACTCCTCAAAACCATGAGATTGACGCTTCCATCTCTGTTAACCCTTTGAGGGTTTTCGTCGTACTAGTATGTCTTACGCGTAGGGGTTTTTGACGTACTAGTACTCATAAATTCTAGCGGCCTCAAATCTAGTGGGAGAAAGCTGGTAGGCCTTCATATGAAAGAATGGGTCTATGTGGTCAGTGTGCACAGTCTAAAAAAAATCCTGCAGCACACAGTGCATAATGAGAAAAAAAAACTTTGACCATTTTTTTTTAATAAATCAGCAACTTTGCAGTGTATTTTCGTATGGTATTTATTGTTGTATTCTAGTTTTCTTGGTCTCATTTTATAGAATGGAAGACATATTACAGAAATTGAGATGATTTTGACTGGTTTTACAAAGAAAGGTGCCTTGAAATTGAGCTCCAAGTAGCAGAAATGTTCGATTTTTACCAAACTTCAAAAGTAAACAAATCGTGCCAAGCGTGCAATACACGTCAACTGGTGAGTCTAATATTCTTTCACAAGTGCACCAATAATATTTATACCATTTTTTTACACTAATGCAGTAGTCTGCATAACAGTAAATCTTATATTTTTTGTGAAAATAAAAATTCAAAGTGGAAAGCAAAAGAATATAAGAGGGGCCTTGAGACGTGACTAATGACTAGAGGAAATGTCATTTTAGTGCCAGGAATGTCTTTCTTGTTTATTCTGGACCCTATTCGGAAATTGGCATCTTTTGAAATTTGTGTGAAATTGGCAAAATTGCTAAATTCTGACCACTGTACTGGATAGTTGAATTTATAAATGGGTGGTTTCTTGCACCCATTCGATAGAAAAAATGGAGTTCTAGCGAAATATTCATGTTTTTTGTCGACTAGTACAGTGAAATTGGCCGAAAATGGGGCTCAAAGTGGGCAAAAACGCCGATGCGTAAACATCGCCGAGACCGCTAACTTTGCGAGAGCATAATTCCGTAAGTTTTTTATCAAATTTCAAACTTTTGGTGTCTTTATGATCGGGAAAAGATTCTATATCTTTTCATAAGAGAAAATAATTTTTTTTTTTTTAAATTTGGCCGACCCTGAGAACGAGTTTCGGAGAGGGCCTGTCGACCCTCAAAGGGTTAAGAAACAGAGAAGACAAGCAACCCCAGAAAAGCAATTGGTACCTGAGGTGTTGCTAGAAGGGGATTCCCCTTCCAAACTATAAACAATCCACTCTCCTCCTCCAGTCTCCCATACACTAAGAAGAATCTCCAATAAAGGTAAGTGTTATGCTGTTAATGTTTCATTCATCATTTCCCATTGTATTGTTTATGTACTACATGTATATTTCATGTAAAAAATTTTTTTGTTTTAATACTTCTGGGTGTCAGGAGGCGGATTAATTGTATTTACATTATTTCTTATGGGGAAAATTGATTCGTAAATCGTAAATTTCGTTTATAGTAATGGCTCCAGGAACGGATTAATTACGAAAAACGAGGGACCACTGTATATACAAACGTACAGTCACTGGGCACGTTCCTAGAAGTTCGGCAGCTTGTGAAACTCTTTGAAACATGACTTCATACACAATGGTGATTTACACTCCTCACACATAAAATGAGTGTCTGCATTTTTGTGGGGATTTTTTTTATGTGCAAAGACAAAACACCTCGTCTGAGCAGTTTTCTTCAAAGTACAGTGGACCCCCGGTTAACGATATTTTTTCGTTCCAGAAGTATGTTCAGGTGCCAGTACTGACTGAATTTGTTCCCATAAGGAATATTGTGAAGTAGATTAGTCCATTTCAGACCCCCAAACATACACGTACAAACGCACTTACATAAATACACTTACATAATTGGTCGCATTGGGAGGTGATCGTTAAGCGGGGGTCCACTGTATTAGCAGGCAGTTGTGTTAGGCAGTTTTTTTCTTTTATTAACACATTGGCCGATTCCCACCAAGGCATGGTTGTCCGAAATAGAAAAACTTTCATCATCATTCACTCCATCACTGTCTTGCCAGAGGGGTGCTTTACACTACAGTTATAAAACTGCAACATTAACACCCCTCCTTCAGAGTGTAGACACTACTTCCCATCTCCAGGACTCAAATCCGCCCTGCCAGTTTCCCTGAATCTCTTCATAAATGTTACTTTGCTCACACTCCAACAGCACGTCAAGTATTAAAAACCATTTGTCTCCATTCACTCCTATCAAATACGCTCATGCACGCTTGCTGGAAGTCCAAGCCCTTTGTACACAAAATCTCCTTTACCCCCTCCCTCCAATCTTTCCTAGGCCAACCCCTACCCCGCCTTCCCTCCACTACAGATTTATACACTCTCCAATTCATTCTGTTTTGTTTTGTTCCGTTCACTCTACATGTCTGAGCCACCTCAACAACTCCTCCTCAGCCCTCTGGATAATAGGTTTGGTAATCCTACACTTCCTAATTTCCGAACTACGAATTCTCTGCATTATATTCACACCACACATTGCCCTCAGACATGACATCTCCACTGCCTCCAGCCTTCTCCCTGTTGCAACATTCATCACCCATGCTTCACACCCATACAAGAGTGTTGGTACAACTATACTCTCATACATTCCCCTTTTTGCTTCCACGGACAAAGTTCTTGGTCTTCACAGACTCCTAAGTGCACCACTCACCCTTTTCCCTCATCAATTCTGTGATTCACCTCATCCTTCATAGACCCATCTGCTGACACATCCACTCCTAAATATCTGAATACATTCACCTCCTCCATACTCTCCCTCTTATCTGATATCCAGTCTTTTGTCACCTAATCTTTTTGTTATCCTCATAACCTTACTCTTTCCTATATTCATTTTTAATTTTCTTCTTTTACATACCCTACCAAATTCATCCACCAACCTCTGCAACTTCTCTTCAGAATCTCCCAAAAGCACAATGCCATCAGCAAAGAGCAACTGTGATAACTCCCACTTTCTGTTTGATTCTTTATCTTTTAACTCCACACCTCTTGCCAAGACTCTAGCATTCACTTCTCTTACAACCCCATCTATAAATATACTGAACAACCACGGTGACATCACACATCCTTGTCTAAGGCCTACTTTACTGGGAAATAATCTCCCTCTCTCCTACATACTCTAACCTGAGCCTCACTATCCTAGTAAAAACTCTTCACTGCTGTCAGTAACCTACCTCCTATACCATACACCTGCAACATCTGCCACATTGCCCCCTATCCACCCTGTCACATGCCTTTTCTAAATCCATATATGCCACAAAAACCTCTTTACCCTTATCTAAATACTGTTCATCAATATGTTTCACTGTAAACTCTTGGTCTACGTTTCCTAAAGCCTCCTTGTTCATCTGCTATCCTACTCTCTGTCTTACTCTTAATTCTTTCAATAATAATGTGTGTCATCATTCCTTCCTTCCCACCTTCCTTCTTCTTTCCCTCCTTCCTTACTTTTTCTTCCTTTCATCTCATCCTTCCTTCCTTCCCTTCTTCCTTCCTTCATTCCTTCTGGTTTCTATAATATATATACATATATATAGTCACTGGATACTTTCATATAACTGATACTATCTTCATTCAGCAAGATTGTGTTGTGTGTGAGTATATGGACTTCTAATTATTCTGAGTCAGGGTCGGCAGCTGTCAAAATGACATATTGTCTCATTACTCACTCCCCCTACCACCTGTTAAAACAATGGGGTCAGATGCTCGCTTCCCCTCCATCCTACTATCTAATTATCTTTCTCCATCATTCTCTCTCTCTCTCTCTCCTTAATTCTACATTCTCCTGCATTCTTCTGGTATCCTGGGCATTGCTTTTGGTCACAAACTCCTCAAAACCATGAGATTGACGCTTCCATCTCTGTTAACCCTTTGAGGGTTTTCGTCGTACTAGTACGTCTTACGCGTAGGGGTTTTTGACGTACTAGTACTCATAAATTCTAGCGGGCTCAAATCTAGTGGGAGAAAGCTGGTAGGCCTTCATATGAAAGAATGGGTCATGTGGTCAGTGTGCACAGTCTAAAAAAAATCCTGCAGCACACAGTGCATAATGAGAAAAAAAAAAACTTTGACCATTTTTTTTTAATAAATCAGCAACTTTGCAGTGTATTTTCGTATGGTATTTATTGTTGTATTCTAGTTTTCTTGGTCTCATTTTATAGAATGGAAGACATATTACAGAAATTGAGATGATTTTGACTGGTTTTACAAAGAAAGGTGCCTTGAAATTGAGCTCAAAGTAGCAGAAATGTTCGATTTTTACCAAACTTCAAAAGTAAACAAATCGTGCCAAGCGTGCAATACACGTCAACTGGTGAGTCTAATATTCTTTCACAAGTGCACCAATAATATTTATACCATTTTTTACACTAATGCAGTAGTCTGCATAACAGTAAATCTTATATTTTTTGTGAAAATAAAAATTCAAAGTGGAAAGCAAAAGAATATAAGAGGGGCCTTGAGACATGACTAATGACTAGAGGAAATGTCATTTTAGTGCCAGGAATGTCTTTCTTGTTTATTCTGGACCTTATTCGGAAATTGGCATCTTTTGAAATTTGTGTGAAATTGGCAAAATTGCTAAATTCTGACCGCTGTACTGGATAGTTGAATTTCATAAATGAGTGGTTTCTTGCACCCATTCGATAGAAAAAATGGAGTTCTAGCGAAATATTCATGTTTTTTGTCGACTAGTACAGTGAAATTGGCCGAAAATGGGGCTCAAAGTGGGCAAAATCGCCGATGCGTAAACATCGCCGAGACTGCTAACTTTGCGAGAGCATAATTCCGTAAGTTTTCTATCAAATTTCAAACTTTTGGTGTCTTTATGATCGGGAAAAGATTCTCTATCTTTTCATAAGAGAAAATAATTTTTTTTTTTTAAATTTGGCCGACCCTGAGAACGAGTTTCGGAGAGGGCCTGTCGACCCTCAAAGGGTTAAAGCATCACTTGGGAAGAGCAGAGTCCCAGATTTGCCGGGGATTCACATATTTCTTACCGCTAGGCATGCTGAACAAGGACTACTGAAATGGCATTCCCACAATGCATCACTAGCTCCCTGATTTTTTTTATATGATGCACACTGACCATGGAGACCCATTCTCTCACATGTGGGCCTACCAGCTTTCTCCTGCTTGATTTGAAGCCGCTAGAATTAATGCGTATTAATACGTCAAAGTCAAACACGGTGGCTCAGAGAGTTAATGGTATATATTATTTTTCAGTGTAGTGATGCATATTGTGTTATGTTGTATTGTGATGTATATTTTGTTGTGTAGTGCAGCAATGTATATTGTGTTGAGTAATGTTCTTTGTGTTGTGTAGTATTGAATATTATTTTGTTGTGTACTGATGTATATTGTGAAGTGTAGTGGAATGAGAAATATTTTATTGTGTAGTAAGGTAAAATATGTTGTGTAGTATAGTGTATATTGTTGTAAATTGATACTTAATGTATAGTGATTTGTGTTGTGCAGTCTAGTGATGTGTATGTATGTATGTGTATGTATATATATACAGTGGACCCCCGGTTAACGATTTTAATCCGTGCAAGAGGGTTAATCGTTATGCGAAATAATCGTTATGCGAATGAATTTTCCCCATAAGAAATAATGGAAATAAAATTAATCCGTGCAAGACGCCCAAAAGTATGAAAAAAATTTTTTTTTACCACATGAAATGTTAATTTTAATACACACAAACTGAAAAAGGCATGCACAATTACATGACACTTACTTTTATTGAAGATCTGGTGATGATTGATGGGATGGGAGGAGGGGAGAGCATTATCTTCTTACTGTTTAGAAGGGGAATCCCCTTCCATTACGACTTGAGGTAGCAAGTCCTTTTCCGGGGTTACTTCCCTTCTTTTAATGCCACTAGGACCAGCTTGAGAGTCACTGGACCTCTGTCGCACAACAAATCTGTCCATAGAGCTCTGTACCTCCCGTTCCTTTATGATTTGTCTAAAATGGGCCACAACATTGTCATTGAAATAGTCACCAGCACGGCTTGCAACAGCTGTGTCAGGGTGATTTTCATCTATAAAGGTTTGCAGTTCAACCCACTGTGCACACATTTCCTTAATCTTTGAAGTAGGCACAATGGATTCCACAACTGGCATAGGCTTCTCAGGGTTAGCCCCAAACCCTTCAAAATCTTTCTTAATTTCCATACTAATTCTCACCCTTTTTACCACAGGGTTGGCACTAGAAGCTTTCTTGGGGCCCATGGTCACTTATTTTCCAGAAACAGCACCGAAAACACTGTAATAATACGAAATATTCCGAGTGTATGCTTGGATGTTACCGCGGAGGCTGGCTGGTAAACAATGGGACGGCCGGCACATGTGAGGCTGGCTGAGGGCACATTGGACGCGTCTCGGACGAAAATCGGTAAGCGGGTTTTTAATCGGTATGCGCGGCAAAAATTTTGCGATAAAAGTAATCGGTATGCGGAAAAATCGCTATGTGATGCCATCGTTATGCGGGGGTCCACTGTACATATATATATATATATGTATATATCCAAGGTTATTCATTATCAAATGACACTTTATCCTAATTTGTGATGTTTTTTTCCAAACCACCCATGAGGTAGACATCAAATCTCGTTATTTTTATAGTGGTATCCTATACCCCTGTAGGCCTAATCCACTTTTTACCTTACCTTGAGGTTTACTTAGCCCTTAAACTGTCCAAACATAGATCTACGTTTGTGCGCGTAACGCTCCGACCTTAATTTTCTCCACAAGAAATAATGTAAAAAAAAACGTAGATCTACGTTCGGAGCGCTACACGTGCAAACGTAGATCGACATTTGGACAGTTTAAGGGTTAATAGACGTGTGGAAATAGTGTCTCTAAGTTGCTTGGAATCTTAACTCAAATAACCACTAACTGAATCAGGACTCTCCTGACTGGGGGGACATAGTGGAACTCTCCTACTCAGCAGTAGGAGCTCTATGCAACAAATATCTAGGCACGACCTTCAGGACTCCACCAAGAGTATCGCAACCCCCGTAACTTCATTGCACTTTCCAGACCTCCTAAAGCTTTCTTTCAGATGTTGTAAAGCGTGGTCTTCAGGACTCCACTAATTAGACCTCCGCCATTTACTACAGTGGACCCCCAGTTAACGATATTTTTTCACACCAGAAGTATGATCAGGTGCCAGTACTGACCGAATTTGTTCCCATAAGAAATATTGTGAAGTAGATTAGTCCATTTCAGACCCCCAAAAATACACGTACAAATGCACTTACATAAATACACTTACATAATTGGTCACATTCGGAGGTAATCGTTATGCGGGGGTTCACTGTATAAGGATACATAAAGGCTTACAACTCCATAAAGAAAAATCTTTTAACATTCAGGACTCCACCAAGAGGGTCCCTTCCATTACTTCTCCTTAGGGAAAACTTCTTTAAGACTGATGAAATTCAAATTTTTAGGCGTAATTCACGTTAGAAGTTTATGGAACAGCTAGTGACCGCTTGGACCATTTAGTAACTTGAGGGAGCTCCAGTTCAATTGAGCACCAGCTAGAGCAAACAGCATGGCAAACGCCAGGGATTCACTGATGTCATGTCATATTAACACTCCCTCTTAACCCTTAAACAGTCCAAATGTATATATACGTTCTTATGCATAGCGCCCCAAACGTATATATACGTTTTATTTTTCCTGCCTTCAAATTTAGCACAAGTGGCCTGAGATACCTTGTCAGCATAGAATGGGTCCTAACACTCAGTGTGCGCGGTATTAAAAAAATCTGGGACCACTTAGCACCTTGTGGGAGCGCCAGCTAGAGCAAACAGTGCGGCAAACCCAAAGGATTCACTGATGCGATGTCATATTAACACTCCTCTTTTAAGAGGAAAGTGATGTTAACCCCAAGTTTAGGGTCTATCTATCTCTGTCTTCCTCTGTCTATCTGTGTCTGTCTATCTCTGTCTCTGTCTACCTCTGTCTCTCTGTGTCTGTCTCTGTCTATCTGTCTCTATCTCTTTCAATCTGTCTCTCTCTTTCTGTCTGTCTATCTCTGTCTCACAGGTAAACATAAATACAAGTATACATAGTGTAAATTACCTAGGATAACCCAAAAAATCCAGACAAAGTGCTATCCTCTGCTTGAAGATGTGAGTAAACGTGATGACGATGCAGTCTTGTGGCTCTCTCTGAGACAGAGAGCTAGACGGATAGACAGGGAGCTTGACAGACAGACAAATAGACAGACATGTTTGTGTACCAGCAAAAACAAAGTGAGGGCGATGCTCATCATATATCACCTCTAATCTTTTCTTATCAGCTGTACCCTCCCCCACCCTCATGTATGCTCATCAAACTTCAGCTCTTATCAGTTGTTATCTCATCTTATCATGTCACTGTCAGGGGTGGACTTGGTTTTTCATGCTTCAAGGGAACTTAATATTACCTATTATTATTATTACATATTATTCTTCTCCTCCTCCTCCTCCTTCTCCTCTTCCTCCTCCTCTTCATCTTTCTCCTCCTCCTTCTCCTTCTCCTCCTCCTCCTCCTCCTCCTCATTGTTATTATATACTTCCACATATCCAAAACATTGCTGGGACATATAAATACTTTGTAGATATTCCAAGACAATAGTAAATGGCTAAGGCAGGTGTAAATGTCCACCTGTCAGTGTGTTTGTGACAATTTGAGTACAATTTCAGTACCTAATACTAGTGTCAGAACAAAGATTGGTTATAAAATGACAAGAACTACTACAAATTGTAATTATCAGAACATAAAAATACATAAAATATGAAAAATAGAAAAAAAAAGGTTATATCAGCAACACTTCTGCAAGCGGCAGGACTCGATGTTGCTGTCACATGAGCATCCAGTGCCAACTTCTCGCCTCATATCTCGGTAAGTACTGACCCTATAAAAAAATTTTTATTCTAAAATACTTACAAACCGATTTTTTTTTTTCAAAATATTCGGGGAGCGCCCCGAGTGAATGTATATATACATTTGGACCGTTTAAGGGTTAAGAAGAAAGTGATGTTGACCCCGATTTTAGTGGCTATGAGATGGATGTGGCCACAAGTGGTTGAGGAAATATAAAAAACCTTGATGATAACCCATGTGCAATATTTGTGCAACATCCTTTCAATTTTGATACCACTGGTAGTGTCATCCTGCCAGAATGTCCTATAACCTATGCCCTAAGAAAAGAGAAAATTCTGTAACGTGCATAATACATGTTTGGGAGGCCAGCTGGCTGGCTTGGTGTCCAGCTGGCTGACTGGCTGGGTGGGTGGGTTTTTGGCTGATTGACTTCTGCTGTCTTTGTCTGCATCAATCTGTCTCTGTCTATCTCAGTGTCTATCTCTATCTCACAGGTACACGTAAGTACAGTTATTATACATAGTCTAAATTGCCTAGGATAACAAAAAACCAAAGTACTATACATAACAGGTAGATAATACAGTGGACCCCTGCATAGCGGACGCCTTGCATAGCGGACAATCCGCATAGCGGACGCTTTGTTCGCTAAAATTTTGCCCCGCATAGTGGACAAAAACCCGCTCAGCGGCCTTCGTCAGAGACGCGTCCAATGTGCGCCCTCAGCCAGCCTCACATGTGCCGCCTGTGCCATTGTTTACCAGCCAGCCTCCGCGGTAACATTCAAGCATACACTCGGAATATTTCGTATTATTACAGTGTTTTCGGTGGTGTTTCTGGAAAATAAGTGACCATGGGCCCCAAGAAAGCTTCTAGTTCCAACCCTACAGCAATAAGGGTTAGGATTCCTATTGAAATAAAGAAAGAGATCATTGATAAGTATGAAAGTGGAGTACGTATCACCGACCTGGTCAGGTTGTACAAGAAACCAAAATCAACCATCTCTTCTATTGTGGGCAAGAAAACGGCAATCAAGGAAGCTGTTGTTGCCAAAGTGTTAACTGTGTTTTCGAAACAAAGATCGCAAGTGATGGAAGATGTTGAGAGACTCTTATTGGTGTGGATAAATGAAAAACAGCTAGCAGGAGATAGCGTCTCTCAAGCGATCATATGTGAAAGGCTAGGAGTTGCATGACGATTTAATTAAAAAAATGCCTGCAACTAGTGATGATGTGAGTGAATTTAAGGCCAGCAAAGGTTGGTTTGAGAGATTTTAAGAAGCGTAGTGGCATCCATAGTGTGATACGGCATGGTGAGGCTGCCAGTTCGGACCACAAAGCGGCTGAAAAATATGTGCATGAATTCAAGGAGTACATAGAAACTGAAGGACTGAAACCTGAACAAGTGTTTAATTGTGATGAACAGGCCGTTCTGGAAGAAAAAATGCCAAGCATGGACCTACATTACTCAGGAGGAAAGGCACTCCCAGGACATAAGCCTATGAAAGACAGGCTTACTTTGTTGATGTGTGCCAATGCTAGTGGTGATTGCCAAAGTTAAGCCTTTATTAGTGTATCACTCTGAAACTCCAGAGCGTTCAGGCAAAAGAATGTCCTCAAGGATAATTTGTGTGTGCTGTGGAGGGCAAACAGTAAGGCATGGGTCACTAGGGAATTTTTCTATAACTGGTTACACCATGCATTTGCCCCCAATGTGAAAGATTACCTAACTGAAAAGAAATTAGACCTTAAGTGCCTCTGGTGTTAGACAATGCCCCTGGTCATCCTACAGACGTGGCCAGAGCGACTTTATGGGGACATGAGCTTCATTAAGGTGAAGTTTTTGCCTCCTAATACCACTCCTCTCCTGCAGCCCATGGACCAGCAGGTCATTTCCAACTTCAAGAAACTGTACACAAAGCTCTGTTTCAAAAGTGCTTTGAAGTGACCACAGACACTCGATTGACTCTAAAAGAGTTTTGGAAGGATCACTTTAATATCCTCAATTGTGTAAACCTTATAGGTAAGGCTTGGGAGGGAGTGACTAAGAGAACCTTGAACTCTGCTTGGAAGAAACTGTGGCCAGAATGTGTAGACAAAAGGGATTTTGAATGGGTTTGAGGCTAACCTGAGAGGAGTATACCAGTTGAGGAATCAATTGTGGAATTGGGGAAGTCCTTGGGGTTGGAGGTTAGTGGGGAGGGTGTGGAAGAGTTGGTGGAGGAGGACAATGAAGAATAACACTGATGAGCTGATAGATCAACTTCAAGAGCAAGAGACCAGACCTGGGGAAACTGGTTCAAAGGAGGGGAGAGAGAAATTGAAGGAATTGCCTACTTCAAAGATTAAGGAAATGTGTGCAAAATGGCTTGAAGTTGCAAACCCTTTTTTGATGAAATCACCCTCACACAGCTATTGCAAGCCGTGCTGGTGACTGTTACAATGACACTGTTGTGAACCACTTTAGACAAATCATAAAGGAACGAGAGGTACAGGCCACTATGGACAGATATGTTGTGCGAAAGAAGTCCAGTGACTCTGAAGCTGGTCCTAGTGGCATTAAAAGAAGAAGGGAAGTAACCCCAGAAAAGGACTTGCTAACCTCAAGTCCTAATGGAAGGGGATTCCCCTTCTAAACACTAACACTCTCTCTCCCCTCCTCCCATCCATCAATCATCACCAGATCTTCAATAAAAGTAAGTGTCATGTAATTGTGCATGCCTTTTTCAGTTTGTGTGTACTAAAATTAACATTTTTTTGTGGTAAAAAATTTTTTTTTTCATACTTTTGGGTGTCTTGCACGGATTAATTTTATTTCCATTATTTCTTATGGGGAAAATTCATTCGCATAGCGAACATTTCGCATAACAGCCAGCCCTCTTGCACGGATTAAGTTCGCTATGCGGGGGTCCACTGTATTGCCATATTACAGGTAGATAATATTACCATATTATATACCTCTAATTATAAAATGATATTTATATAATGTCTCCATGAGGAAGTGGAACAGAATTCTTCCTCCATAAGCCATGCATTAGAGACGTATTGGATGTGAAAATTTAGATATCAACGGATGTGGATGTACATGAGGATGTCTTACTTATTTCGCGGATGTGGGTGCACATGCGGATATCTGTTTACGGTAAAATGCAGATGTGGATGTAAGAAACTGTGCAGATGTTCTGCGGATGCGGATATCCGATACATCTCTACTAGGCAGTAGAGATGTATCGGATGTGAAAATTTAGATATCTGTGGATATGGATGTGTATGAGGATGTCTTACTTATTTTGTGGATGCAGATACATGTTTACAGTAGAGTGCGGATGAGGATGCAGATGTAAGAAATTGTGCGGATGTTCCGCGGATGCGGATATTCAATAGATCTCAACTATGCATGTCATAAGAACATAAGAAAGAAGGAACACTGCAACAGACCTACTGACCTATGCAAGGCAGGTCCAGTTTTCCCACCGGCTTAAGCCAATGCCTTGACCTAGCCAGGTCAGACACGTCACTTAAGGGAGGAGCACGGCATCTGACCTAGTAGCACAAGCTAATCAGGTCCAACTCACACCCACCTATACCCACTCATGTATTTATCCAACCTGCTTTTAAAACTACACAACTTCTTAGTGTCTATGACAGTACTTGGGAGTTTGTTCCACTCATCTACAATTCTATTACCAAACCAGTGCTTTCCTTTATCCTTCCTGAATTTGAAATTTTCTAATTTAAAACCATTGCTGAGAGTCCTGTTTTTGTTAGATATTTTTAGCACGCTATTTACATCCCCTTTGTTAATTCCTGTTCTCCATTTATACACCTCAATCATATCCCCCCTAATTCTATGCCTTTCTAGAAAGTGCAGATTCAGGGCCTTCAGTCTATCCTCATAGGGAAGATTTCTGATACATGGGATCAACTTTGTCATCCTCCTTTGTATGTAAGAAGCTACTAAAATGCCGGGAGCAAGGGGCTAGTAATCCCTTCTGCTGTACATATTACTATATTTAACCCTTTCAGGGTCGGTGCCGTACATGTATGGCTTGAGAGCCAGGGTCAGTGCTGCTCTTATATGCGAAAAATTCTAGTGCCTTCAAATCGAGTGGGAGAAAGCTGGTAGGCCTACATGTGAGAGAATGGGTCTGCATGGTGAGTGTGCACAGTATAAAAAAAAATCCTGCAGAATACAGTGACTTTGTAGTGTATTTTTGTATGGTATATATGGTTGTTTTCTTGGTCTAATTTGATAGAATGGAAGATATATTACAGAAATAGAGATGATTTTGATTGGTTTCATGATGAAAAGTACTTTGAAATTGGGCTCAACGTAGCGAAAATGTTTGATTTTTGCTGATGTTCAAGAGTAAACATATCACACCATGCAATACTCGTCAACTGGCGAGTCTAATATTCTTTCACAAATGCGCTGATATTTTTTATACCATTTTTACAATAATGCAGTAGTCTGCATAACAGTAAATCTTTTATTTTTCGTGTGAATAAAAATTCAAAATGAAAAGCAAGAGTAATATAAAAGGGGCCTGGAGACGTGACTAAAGAACAGAGAAAATGTTAATTTAGTGCCAGGAATGTCTGTCTTGTTTATTCTGGATCCTATTTTGAAATTGGCATCTTTTGAAATTTGGGTGAAAAAGGCCAAACTGCAAATTTCTGACCACTTTATTGCCTAGTTGGAATTGGTAAATGGGTGGTTTTGTGTACTCAGTTGATAGAACAAATGGAGTTCTAGCGAAATAGCTATGATTTTAGTCGACTGGAACAATGGAAGTGGCCTAAAATGGCTCAAAGTGGGCGAAATTGCCGGTGCATAAACATCGCTAACTTTGCGAGAGTGTAGTTTCGTAAGTTTTCCATCAAATTTTGTACTTTTGGTGTCATTACCATCAGGAAAAGATTCTCTATCATTTCATAAGTTTTTTTTTTTTTTGAAAAATTTTCGACCCTGAGAGCTAACCCTTAACCCTTTGACTGTTTTCGACGTATAAATACGTCTTACGAGCCAATGTTTCTGACGTATATATACTCAATAATTCTAGCGGCTTCAAATCAAGTGGGAGAAAGCTGATAGGCCCACATGTGAGAGAATGGGTCTGTGTGGTCAGTGTGCACCACATAAAAAAAATCCTGCAGCACACATTGCGTAATGAGAAAAAAAAAAACTGATCGTTTTTTTTGGAATAAAACGCCGACTTTGAGGTGTATTTTCGTATAGTATTTATCGTTGTATTCGCGTTTTCATGGTCTTAGGTGATAAAATGGAAAACATATTACAGAAATAGAGATGATTTTCATTACTTTTACGATGAAAACGACCTTGAAACTGAGCTCAAAGTAGCGGAAATGTTCGATTTTTACCAATGTTCAAGAGTAAATAAATCACACCACACGTCCAATACACGTCAACTGGGGAGTCTAATATTCTTTCACTAGTGCACTGATATTATTTATACCATTTTTACAATAATGCAGTCGTCTGCATAACAGTAAATTTTGTATTTTTTTGTATGAATAAAAAATCAAAATAGAAAGCAATAATAATATAAGAGGGGCCTAGAGATGTGACTAATGAACAGAGCATATGTTATTTTAGTGCCACGAATGTCTACCTTGTTTATTCTGGACCCTATTTTGAAATTGGCATCTTTTTTATTTTGCGTGAAATTGGCCAAATTGCCAATTTCTGACCACCATATTGGGTAGTCCAAATTAGTAAATGGGAGGTTTCTTGTACTCAGCTGATAGATAAAATGGAGTTCTAAAGAAATAGCTATGAGTTTGGTCAACTGGAACAATTGAATTGGCTGAAAATAGGGCTCAAAGTCGGCGAAATCGCCGATACGCGTATGTTGCCGAGACCGCTAACTTCGCGGGAGCATAATTCCACGAGTTTTCGACCAAATTTCGAACTTTTGGTGTCATTACCATCGGGAAAAGATTCTCTATCATTTCATAAGAAAAAATAATTTTTTTTTTCAAAAATTGAGCGACATAGAATGACAGTTTCAGAGAGGGGCCTGAAACAGTCAAAGGGTTAACCCTTTTGACTGTCGCGGTCATATAAATACGTCACAGGAGATACCATGTATCTATACGCATAAATTCTAGCAGCTTCAAATCAAGCAGGAGAAAGCTGGTAGGCCCTCATGTGAGAGAATGGGTCTCCATGGTTAGTGTGCACCATACAAAAAAACCAGGGAGCCAGTGGTGCATTGTGGGAATGCCATTTCAGTGGTCCTTTTTCAGCATGCTTAGCGGTAAGAAATATGTGACTCCCCAGCAAATCTGGGACTCTTCTCTTCCCAAGTGATGCTTTAACATAGATAGAAGTGTCAGTGAAGAACAGTTTCATGATGTCCAGGAGTTTGAGACCAAAAGCAATGCCCAGGATACCAGAAGAATGGAGAAGGAGGAAAAGGAGGAGGAGGAGGAGGATGAGGATGAGAAGGATGAGGAGGATGAGGATGAGAGGATGAGGAGGAAGAAGAAGGAAGAAGAAGAAGAAGAAGAAGAAGAAGAAGAAGAAGAAGAAGAAGAAGAAGAATGAAGAAGAAGAAGAAAGAAAGAAGAAAAGAAGAAAGAAGAAAGAAGAAAAGAAGAAGAAGAAAGAAGAAAGAAGAAGAAGAAGTAGAAGAAAAGAAGAAGAAGAAGAAGAAGTAAGAAGTAGAGAAGAAGAAGAAGAAGAAGAAGAAGAAGAAAGAAAAGAAGAAGAAGAAGAAGTAGTAGAAGAAGAAGAAGAAGAAGAAGAATGAAGAAAGTAGAGAAAAGAAGAAAAGAAGAAAGAAAGAAGAAGAAGAAAAGAAGAAGAAGAAAAGAAGAAGAAGAAGAAAGAAGAAAAGAAGAAGAAAAGAAGAAGAAAATAGAAGAAGAAGAAGAAGAAGAAGAAGAAGAAGAAGAAGAAGAAGAAGTAGAAGAAGTAGAAGAAGAAGAATAGAAGAAGAAGAGAAATAGAAGAAGAAGAAATAGAAGAAGAAGAAATAGAAGAAGAAGAAGAAGAAGAAAAGAAGAAGAAGAAGAAGAAGAAGAGAAAAGAAGAAGCAGAAAAGAAGAAGAAGAAGAAGAAGAAGAAGAAGAAGAAGTAGAAGAAGTAGAAGTAGAAAGAGAAGAAGAGAAGAAGAAAAGAAGAAGAAGAAGAAGAAGAAGAAGAAGAAGAAGAAGAAGAAGAAGAAGAAGAAAAGAAGAAGAAGTAGTAGAAAAGAAGAAGAAGAAGTAGAAGAAGTAGAAGAAGAAGAAGAGAAGAAGAAGAAGAAGAAGAAGAAGAAGAAGAAGAAGAAGAAGAAGAAGAAGAAGAAGAAGAAGAAGAGAAGAGAAAGAAGAAGAAGAGAGAAGAAGAAAGAAGAAGTAGAAGAAGTAGAAGAAGAAGTAGAAGAGAAGAAATAGAAGAAGAAATAGAAGAAGAAGAAAAGAAAGAAGAAGAAGAAGAAGAAGATAAGAAGAAGCAGAAGAGAAGAAGAAGAAGAAAGAAGAAAAAAGAAGAAGAAGAAGTAGAAGAAGAAGTAGAAGAAGAAGTAGAAGTAGAAGAAGAAGAAGAAGAAATAGAAGAGAAAAAAAGAAGAAGAAGAAGAAAAAGAAGAAGAAGAAGAAGAAGTATAGAAAAAGTAGAAAAAAGTAGAAGAAGAAGTAGAAGAAGAAGTAGAAGAAGAAGTAGAAGAAGAAGAAGAAGAAATAGAAGAAGAAGAAAAGAGAAGAAGAAAAGAAGAAGAAGAAAGAAGAAGAGAAAGAAGAAGAAGTAGAAGTAGAAGAAGAAGTAGAAGAAGTAGAAGTAGACAGAAGAAGAAGAAGAAGAGGAGAGGTGAGGAAAGGAAGAGGAGGAGGAGGAAGAGGAGGATGAAGAGGAAGAGGAGAAGAAGAAGAAGAGAAGAATGGAGGAGGAGGAGGAGGGAGGAGGAGGAGGAGGAGGAGGAGGAGGAGGAGGAGGAGAGAGGAAGAGGAAGTAGAAAGAAGAAGAAGAAGAAGAAGAAGAAGAAGAAGTAATAATAATAATATGTAATAATATTTTCCCTTGAAGCATGAAAAACAGTTCACCCCTGACAGTGACATGATAAGGGGCAGTGCAGGTGATAAGAAAAGATTAGATGACCATCGCCCTTGCTTTGTTTTGCTGGTACACTAACATTTCTGTCTGTCTATTTGTCTGTCTGTCAAGCTCCCTGTCTATCCGTCTAGCTCTGTCTCAGAGAGAGCCACAAGACTGTGTCATCATCACGTTTACTCACATCTTCAAGCAGAGTATAGCACTTTGTCTGGATTTTTTGGGTTATCCTAGGTAATTTACACTATGTATACTTGTATTTATGTGTACCTGTGAGACAGAGATAGACAGACAGATAGAAAGAGAGAGACAGATTGAAAGAGATAGAATGAGGGAGAAAGATAATTAGATAGAATGGAGGGGGAAGGAGCATCTGACCCCATTGTTTTGACAGGTGGTAGGGGGAGTGAGTAATGAGACAATATGTCATTTTGACAGCTGCCGACCCCTGACTCAAAACAATTATAAGCCACACACTCGCACACAAGACAAGCTTGCTGAATGATGATAATAGCAATTATATGAAAGTATCTAGTGACTATATATGTGTATATATATTACAGAAACCAGAAGGAAGAATGGAAGGCAGGAATGAAGGAAGGACGAGATGAAAGCAAGAAAAAAAGTAAGGAAAGACGAAGGAATGTAGGAAGGAAGGTAGGAAAGGAATGCAGGAAGGTAGGAAGGTAGGTAGGAAAGGATTGCAGGAAGGTAGGAAAGGAATGCAGGAAGGTAGGAAGGAAGGTAGGAAAGGAATGCAGGAAGGAAGGAATGATGACACACGACCATTTACCTAGGATAACTACATAAAAATGCAGTATTAGAATGTGGGGCAGTAGTTTGTGGTTATAGGAGGGTGGGGGCAGGAGGAAAGAGGAGTGACTGGTGGAATGATGAAGTAAAGGGTGTGATAAAAGAGAAAAAGGTAGCTTATGAGAGGTTTTTACAAAGCAGAAGTGTTATAAGAAGAGCAGAGTATATGGAAAGTAAAAGAAAGGTGAAGAGAGTGGTGAGAGAGTGCAAAAGGAGAGCAGATGATAGAGTGGGAGAGGCACTGTCAAGAAATTTTAATGAAAATAAGAAAAAATTTTGGAGTGAGTTGAACAAGTTAAGAAAGCCTAGGGAAAGTATGGATTTGTCAGTTAAAAACAGAGCAGGGGAATTAGTAGATGGGGAAAGGGAAGTATTAGGTAGATGGCGAGAATATTTTGAGGAACTTTTAAATGTTGAGGAAGAAAGGGAGGCGGTAATTTCATGCACTGGCCAGGGAGGTATACCATCTTTTAGGGGTGAAGAAGAGCAGAATGTAAGTGTGGTGGAGGTATGTGAGGCATTACGTAGAATGAAAGGGGGTAAAGCAGCTGGAACTGATGGGATCATGACAGAAATGTTAAAAGCAGGGGGGATATAGTGTTGGAGTGGTTGGTACTTTTGTTTAATAAATGTATGAAAGAGGGGAAGGTACCTAGGGATTGGCAGAGAGCATGTATAGTCCCTTTATATAAAGGGAAAGGGGACAAAAGAGATTGTAAAAATTATAGAGGAATAAGTTTACTGAGTATACCAGGAAAAGTATACGGTAGGGTTATAATTGAAAGAATTAGAGGTAAGACAGAATGTAGGATTGCGGATGAGCAGGGAGGCTTCAGAGTGGGTAGGGGATGTGTAGATCAAGTGTTTACATTGAAGCATATATGTGAACAGTATTTAGATAAAGGTAGGGAAGTTTTTATTGCATTTATGGATTTAGAAAAGGCATATGATAGAGTGGATCGAGGAGCAATGTGGCAGATGTTGCAAGTATATGGAATAGGTGGTAAGTTACAAAATGCTGTTAAGAGTTTTTATGAGGATAGTGAGGCTCAGGTTAGGGTGTGTAGAAAAGAGGAAAATACTTCCCGGTAAAAGTAGGTCTTAGACAGGGATGTGTAATGTCACCATGGTTGTTTTATATATTTATAGATGGGTTGTAAAGAAGTAAATGCTAGGGTGTTCGGAGAGGGGTGGGGTTAAATTATGGGGAATCAAATTCAAAATGGAATTGACACAGTTACTTTTTGCTGATGATACTGTGCTTATGGGAGATTCTAAAGAAAATTTGCCAAGGTTAGTGGTTGAGTTTGAGAATGTGTTTTAAAGGGGTAGAAATTTAAAAAGTGAACATGGGAAAAGAGAAGGTGATGGGGGTATAAAAATGTTTAGATAAAAAAAAAAAAAATTTGGATATAAAAATTGGGGAGGGGAGTATGGAAGAAGTGAATGTTTTCAGATACTTGGGGTTGACGTGTCGGAGGATGGATTTATAAAGGGATGGGGTTTTAATCAAAAAAATTTGATGGGGGAAAAAAAAGGGAGTGGTGCGTTGAGGTTTTATGGATTTAAAAAAAACGTTATCTAGGAGGCAAAAAAGGGGGAAGGGTATGAAAGTTTAGTTAGTACCAACACTTTATATGGATGTAAAGCTTGGGTGGTAAATGCAGCAGCGAGGGAGGGTTGGGGGGCAGTGGAGATGTCCTGTCAAAGGGGCAATGTGGGGGTGTAAATATTATGCAAAAAATTTCGGAGTGTGGGGAAATTAGGAGAGGTGTGGAGTTAAAAAAAGATTAGTCAGAGGGCCCGAAGAGGGGTTGTTTAGGTGGTTTTTGGGCATTTAGAGAGAATGGATCAAAGTAGAATGGGCAAGGAAAAGGGATTTAAATTTTATAGGGGGAAAAGGGGGAGGGGTAGGGGTGTCCTCGAAAGGGTTGGAAAGAGGGGGGGGTAAAGGAGGTTTTTTGGGGGGGGCCCCCGGGGGCTGTTAGATAGGGTGAAAGGAGACGAATGAAAACTTGGGGGCCCGACGAAATTTTTGGAGTGTGGGGCAGGGTTTTAATTAAAATTTTTTTTAAGGGATTCAGGGGGGGGGAAAAGGTTATTTTAAAATGTCGGGGTTGAAATCCGGGGAAAAAGGGAAAATACAATTTCCCGATTTAAAAGGGGGGGTTGGGAAAATTGGCAGTTTGGAGGGGGAAATGTTGTGTTTCTTTTTAGTATATGCTTTTTAAAGGGTTTTATTTCTGAGCACTTCCCGCAAAAAAAGTGATAATTTTGTGAGTTTTGGTTTAAAGGGGTGAATGATGTTTAAAGTATTTTCTTTTTGGGGTTTTTTTTTCTTTTTTGGGGGCCCCTGCCCCGGTGGGAGACGGGGCCCCTTGTTGAAAAAAAAAAAAAAAAATACTAACACAAAATTTCCTGCTAATTTCTTTGAAGGAAAAAATGCTCAGACGAGGGTTTTTTTCTTTGCAATAAAAAAAAAAAAAAAAAAAAAAAAAAAAAAAAAAAAAAGTCCAAAAAAAATGCACACACACTCATTTTATGTGTGAGGAGTGTAAAACACCTTTGTATGAAAACATGTTTCAGAGAGTTACACAAGCTGTAGAACTCTAGGAATATGTCAATGACTGTATATAGGTAAAATAATATAGAACAATAGCAATAAAAATTTTTTTGCTTTGTTTTTTTTTTGTAAACAATTCTGTAAACAATATATTGATAATTATTTTTTGTGTGCTTATTGTGTTGTATACGAGTGTATAATGTACATTGCACCTACTTTGGTCTCACAGGCCACATAAGTTATGTGAAAAAATAAAATAGTGAAAAAAACAACAAACCTTCAAATACAAGTAAACCAAAGTTTACCAGGTGAGTGGCAGTCGCTGCTGTTGCCATATGTGGCTCATTTACTGCAAACTTCACGCCTCTATATCTGGGTAAGTACTGATGGGAAAATTTTTTTTTTTGACTAAAACAATCAGAAAAATAATCTTAACATTTTCAATAAGAAAAAATAATTTTTCCTTTTCGAATATTTTGTGAACCAGGAGACACTTCAGGATTGGGCCTTTCGACGTCAAAGGGTTAAACTATCCAAACGTAGATCTACGCTCATGTGTGTAGCGCTTCGAACTTTCTATTTTACATGCTTTCTTATGTAAAAAACTTAGATCTATGTTCGGAGTGCTATGCACGTGAATATAGATTTATGTTTGGACAGTTAAAGGGTTAACCCTTTCTGGGTCGAGAGGCCCTCTCCTAAACTCGTTCTCAAGGTTGAAAATTTTTTTGAAAAAAAAAAAAAAAAAAAAAAAATTATTATGAAATGATAGAGAATCTTTTCCCAAACAAAAATGACACCAAAAGTATGAAAATTTTTATGGAAAACTTAGAGTTATGCTCTCGCAAAGTTAGCAGTCTCGACGATTTTTCCCGCATTGGTTGATTTCACCCACTTTGAGCCCTATTTTCGGCCAATTTCAGTGTACTAGTTGACAAAAACCATATCTATTTCGTTAGAACTCCATTTTTTTCTATCGAATGAGTACAAGACACCACCCATTTACCGATTTCAAGTATCAATAAAGTGATCAGAAATTGGCAATTTTGCCAATTTCACACAAATTTTAGAAGATGCCAATTTCCAAATAGGGTCCAGAATAAGCAAGACAGACATTCCCGGCACTAAAATAACATTTTTCATCTGTTTTGCTTTCCACTTTGAATTTTTATTCTCACAAAAAAATAAGAGATTTACTGTTACACAGACTACTGCATTAGTGTAGAAATGATGTAGAAATGGTATAAATAAAGTCAGTGCCCTTTGTGAAGAATATTACACTCACCAGTTGATGTGTATTGGACGCTTGGCATGATTTGTTTACTTCTGAAATTTGGTAAAAATTGAACATTTCTGCTACTTTGAGCTCAATTTCAAGGTACTTTTCATTGTGAAACCAATCAAAATCATCTCAATTTCTGTAATATGTCTCCCATTCTATAAAATGAGACAAGGAAAACTAGAATACAACCATAAATTCCACACGAAAATACACTGCAAAGTCGCTGTTTTAAACCAAAAACACGGTCGTAATTTTTTTTTCTCATTATGCACTGTGTGCTGCAGGATTTTTTTTTTTGTACTGTGCACACTGACCACATAGACCCATTCTTTCATATGTAGGCCTACTAGCGTTATCTCACTAGATTTGAAGGTGCTAGAATTTAGGCGTTCTAGTACGTCAATAACCCTGGTGCGTAAGCAGTATTAGTACATTGGAAACCCTGAAAGGGTTAAATATTGGGTCTCGATCCTCAAAGGGTTAAAAGGAGAAAATTAAGTTTTTCCTTTTGGGTCACCCTGCCTCTGTGGGATATGACAAGCTTGTTGAAAGAAGAAAGAATATTACCATAATAAATTATTAATTGATCTGCTTGAACAAAATTAATGCAATCTCATGCAACTTAAATTTTGAAAGAAAATAACAGTAAACAACAAGACTAGATGAACTTTCCCAACAAATGCAAAATTCCAAATTAACAACCTGCTACTAGTGTACACTTCTCTATACTCAAAAGTACAGTAAAGCAGGCAGGGAACCTGAATGCTAAAGTGGGAGAAATGGTTGTAGAGGGTGTAGTGGGAAAGTTTGGGGTGCCAGGGGTAAATGATATTGGGAGGTCCTTGATTGAACTTTGAGTAGTAAGAGGTTTGGTAATAGGTACAGTGGACCCCCGAGTTTCGTGATTAATCCGTTCCAGAGAGCCTGCTGAAACTCGAAATTGCCAAATGGCGAAACCATTTTTCCCATAAGAAATAATGAAAATAAAATTCATCTGTTCCAAACACCCAAAAATATTAAAATAAAATATTTTTTTCAAATTAAGTAAAGATTTACATACTGAAAACAATGATAACAACATTAAATAAAGATTTACATACTGAAAACAATAATAATAACATTACACTTACCTTTACTGAGGACTTCTGGGTGGATGGAAAGATGGGAGGAGGGAAGGAGGAAGGTGTACACTATTTTTTGGAAGGAGAATCTCCTTCCATTAGGACTTCAGGTATGAAGTCCTTATCTGGGTTACTTCCCCTTTTTTGTTTTTTAAAAACACTGGCACTGGGAACAACTTGAGATCACTGGAACCCCGTCGCACAAAATTTTCTGTCCAAAGAGCTCTGTTTCTGGCGTTTCTTTAAGATTTGTCTGAAGAGGGACACAACAGTGTCATTGTAAATGCTGCCAAAAATGGCCTGCAAGAGCTTTGTTAGGAATGAGTTCATCCCTAAATGTTTGCACTTCATGTTGTCTGTTCACAGCTGCTGCTTCAATGTTGGTCTGCCACTGCTGCTTCAAGTTTGTCTGCGACTGCTCTTCATTTTGTCTGTCCACTGCTGCTTCAAGTTGTCTGTCCCACTGCTACTTTCATGTTTTGTCTGTCACAGCAACTTCAAGGTGTCTGTCACTGCTGCTTCATGTTGTCTGTCACTGCTGCTTCATGTTGTCTGCCTGCTGGTTTCATGTGTTCTGTCACGCTACTTCATGTTTGTCTGTCCACTGCTACTTCATGTGTCTGCCACTGCTGCTTCATGTTGTCTGGTCACTGCTGCTCATGTTGTCTGTCACTGCTGCTTCATGTTGTCCTGCCTCTGCTTGCATCATGTTGTCTGATCCACTGCACTCATTTGTCTTTCACTGCTACTTCATGTTGTCTGCCACTGCTTCTTCATGTTGTCTGTCACGCTGCTTTCATGTTGTCTGCCACGCTGCTTTTCAGATGTCTGCCACTGCTGCTTCATGTTGTCTGTCACTGCTGCTTCATGTGTCTGTCACTGCAATTCCATGTACGACTGCCACTGCCTTTCATTGTTTCCTGTCCACGCTACCTCAAATTGTCCATCACCTGCTGCCTTCATGCAGGTCGTCACTGCTACTTTCATGCTGTCTGCACTGCTGCTTCATGCTGTCACTGCTACCTTATGTTGTCCTTCACTGCTGCTTCATTGCTGTCAGCCACTGCTGCTTTCATGGTGTCTGTCACGCTGCTTTCATGTTGTCTGTCACTGCTACTTCATGTTGTCTGTCACTGCTACTTCATGTTGTCTGTCACTGCTGCAATCATTTGTCTGTCACTGCTGCATCATGCCTGTTCTGCCACTGCTGCTTCATGTGTCCTGTCACTGCTACCTCATGTTGACCATCACTGCTGCTTCAGTTGTCTGTCACGCTACTTCATGTTGTCTGTCCGCGCCTACCTCAATCCGCACTGCTGCTTCATGTTGTCGTCACTGCTGCTTCATGTTTTCTGTCACTGCTACCTCATGTTGTCTGTCACTGCTCTTCAAGCAGTCCTGTCACTGCTGCTTCATGTTGTCTGTCCAATGCTACTTCATGTTGTCCTGCACTGCTACCTCATGTAGTCCCATCAACTGCTACTATTCATGTTGGCCTGTCACTGCTGCTTCATGTTGTCTGTCACTGCTACCTCGATGTTGTCCCATCACTGCTGCTTCCATGCTGTCATCTGCTGCTTCATTTGTCTTTTCCACTGATACTTCAGGTTGTCCCAGTCGGCAGCTACCTCATGTTGTCCGTCACTGCTACTTCATGTTGTCTGTCGCTGCTACTCATGTTTCCCGTCACAGCTACTTCATGTTGTCTGCCACTGCCTACCATCATGATGTCAATCCACTGATGCCGTCAAAGAAATCGAACATTTCAGCTATTTTGAGCTTCAATTTCAAGTACTTTTTCATCGTGAAACCAATTAAAATATATATATTTTTGTAGTATTATCTACCATTCTATCACATGAGACCAAATAAAATGAGAATCCAACCATAAAAACCATACGCAAATATACCCTAAGGGGAGGCTAATGGCTGAGAAGTGAACCCGTTTATATTATGGCCACAATTTCTTTCATTTTTGGTGTACTTAAGAAGCACATTTCATCATACACTGCCCAAGTTTTCAATAATAAAGTCAACAAACACCTGAGATCCATTCACTAGATACAAGACAGAGCCCCTCACCAGTGTCCAATAACCTCCCCTTGAGCTCGCTCGCATCTAGAAATATTGCTCGGCGTATGGAAGCAAAAAAATTGACTGAGCATATGTGCTCGTAACTGGAAAAAAATTCGCACGTGATCACCTCGAAAGTAGAGGTTCCACTGTATATGTTATTTACCACAATGCCCCAAACTTTATACATATACGTTTTAATTTTTTCCTGACAACAAATTTGGCACGACTGTCCTTGAGATGCCTTGTCAGCTAGAATGGTTCTTAACCCTCAGTGTGCACCAAATTAAAAATATCTGGGACCCACAAAGTACCTTGTTGGGAGCACCATTCAAATTAGTGCCAGTTAGAGCACACCGGGTGCAAACGCCCCTAGGATTCACTGATTTTCATGTAGAATTAACTCTCCCATTTTAAAGAAAGTGAATTTAAACCCCGAGTTTTAGTTGGCTTACAGGCGGATGTGGCCATAATTGCCGAGGAAATATCAAAAAACCTCGATAATAACTCATGTCAATATTTGTTCAACACCCCCATTCAGAATGTCTTAATAACCTTTGGTCCTAAGGTAAAGAGAAACAAATCTTGGAACGAATTACTTGTTCAACAGTCCTGCTGACTGGCTGATTGGCTGGCAGGATGGCCCAGCTGCGTGGCTGGCCGCTGCTGGCGCCTGGCTCTATCTCCATTTAACTGTCTTTATCTATGTCTCTCTGTCTATCTTTGTCCATCTCTGTCCTATCTTTACTGTCCTAACTTTATCTCTGCCTATCTCTGTCTGTCCTATGTCTATCTCTTTCTATCAGTCTACTCTGTCTCACAGTACACTTAATACAAGTATACATAGTGTAAATTACCTAGGTAACCCAAAAAAATCAAAGATGCTATACACTGCGTGAAGAGATCAGTAAAGGGCGATGACCATTCTTGTGCCACTCTCTGAGACAGAGAGCTACATGGATAGACAGATAGACAGGGAAGCTTGACAAACAGACATGTATGTAACAAAAAAAGAGCACAATAAGGGCTTACTGGAACGATATCCCAAATAACCCACAACCGAAGAGAGGACTTACGACGACATTTCTCCGGTCCGACTTGACCATTTTACAAAGTCACAGTGTGACTTTGTAAATGGTCCAAGTCGACCGAAAACGTCGCGTAAGCTCCTTCTTCTATGTGCGGTTATTTGTTTAATAGACATGTTTGTGTACCAGTGAAACCAGTAGGCTGATGCTTCATCAAATGTCATCTCTAAACATATCTTATCGAAGTCTTATCCTCCTCCTTCTTCTTCTTTTTCTTCCTTCTTGGTTTTCCTTCTACTTCTTTTTTCTACCTTCTACTTTTCTTCATTCTGATTTCCATTCTTCTTTTTCCTTCCTTCTCCCTTCTTCCTTTCTTCTTCACTTCCTCCTTCATTCTTTTCCTTCCCTCTTGGATTTCCTTCTACTTCTTCTTTTTCTTCCTTCTACCTCTTCTTCTTCCTTGGTTTTCCTTCTACTTCTCTTCTTCTTTTTTTTAACCAGGGTTTGACAAGGTTTAAGTATCCCTAGCTTTCTTGACAAGCTAATTTTAACAGGTTAAGGTATCCTACTTTATTGGCAAGCCAAGCGCTGTTACCTACATCAGCTCATTTGGAAAGCATATTTTAATTGTTATGAGACAATTCACGTAGGGAACAAATGAAGTTGAAGGAAGCCATCTGTGGTCCAGCATTTTCATTTGATCAACTGACTTTTATCATGTTGACATCAATATGCTGTACGAATGTGTTCCATACATTGAGTCATATCCTGGGTAATCTGAACACAGATGGAGTGATGTTCGAGGAGAAGGTACAGCCGAGTGTGCAGTTGCTGCTTTCTGCCCGTTATGAGGCATAAAAGCTTGAGGTTCACGCTGTCCCTCGAAAGGATCCCAAGTGTTGCTTTGACAAAATTGGCCATGTAACATAACAGTAAGGCCACCCACATCCCTCCCTGTGTAAGGCTCTGCTGAAATGACAGATTTACCGATGATAGGTCCAGTTGAGAGATGAGACGTCATGCTCTGATCTCTACTCTGTCAGCCAGTTGGCCGATGAGAGGGGGGGGGGGGTAGTAAACCAATTATTACCTGTCTTTTTTCACTAGCCTTAGAATTCATCAGCCACTTTGCTCTTCTTATTATTACTTTCTGCTTGACAGCAGTAAGATGTTGTTTGTAAAAAGTCATAACTCAAGCACAATGGCACAATTTCTAGCTTGATCTTCAAAAATATTACCTACTTACTGTGCACTTTAGGGTCTTGATGATTTTGATAACACAAAAGATAGTGTAATTAGAAACATAAATGCAGTTATGAAGGGTAATAAATAAGAGTTGGGTTTGGAAAACACACATGTGGTTTTCAGAAGTTAAAGATAAACACTATAAACTGTAGTACATACTCTGCTATTGTTGATATCTCCCAAAGATACATTCTACCCAGCTGCTAATGGTTGCTAAAGTCCACCCCACAGATCCACACCACTGATATTTCGGCTCGATGCTGTACCAAGAGGCAAACTACCACACTGCTGGTTGGTCTAAGGCCCACCCCATTGCACCAACCAGATAATACTAAACAGGAGGTGTAAAGAAAATTGAAAGTGAACACAGATAAAGTAAAGTGATGAGGGCTCAAATGGTATAAGTAAATAAAAACTGGAATATCACATTGGAGGGAGAAAGTATTGAAGAAGTGCATGTTTTCAGATAGTTTGGGAGTACATCTGTGGCAGAAGGGTGTTAAGAAGGACAAGAAAACAGAGAATTGATGGAACAAAGAAATTAGAGTGCCGCCATTAAGGTGTCGGTGGAGAACAAAAAAAAACTATCCATGGAGGCAAAGAAGGAACCTATGAGAGTATAAAGTACCAGCACTCCATAAAATGGTGTGAAATTATGGGATTGTGAATGCAGGCAGGAGAGGAGGCTGGAGGCAGTGGAGACGTCGTGTCAAAGGGCAATGTGAGGTGTCAATATTAGCAGATAATTTGTAGTGTGGAAATTAATAGGAATTGTGGAGTTACAAAAAGTATATATTGAAAGATTATGTGTGAATGATGGATAATGTAGTTGAATATGGTAAAAATTTTTCTTTCATGTTCTTGTCACCCTGGAAATATAAACACATATGCAGTATAATGTGATCCTTAAAATTGCAAAGATTTCACACCACACAGTGGTCCTTTTTTCAAGTCACAAAAACAGGATCTACCCTGGGGTGGAAGGTACGCAGTATTTAATATTCCAGGTTCAGAATGCTGAAGGTCAGGTGGAGAAGGCTGCAATCAGAAGATGTACTGAGTGGGTTTATAGTCCCTAAAATCTTGGGTAGCTTGGGAAAGGAGATTGGATAAAGTTTGTGAACAGAGCCCCCCCCCTCCCCTCCTCCTGCAGTGTTCACCAATCCTATGTTCTTATGTGGGAAAGCGATGGAGAAGTTTTCTTGGCAATGGTTTCAGACTAAGTATAGAAAGCCACTATTCTTGTTGAAGTAGTCGGATATATGAAATAAAGTAGATGATCCAGGATCTTCGGATAATGACGTATTGTCTTCTGTGGCGATAATCCCTTAGAGTTTTCAGTTAGTTTTAACATTGGTTGTTGTGAATTACGGTGGTTTGACACAGGCAATCCTTTAATCGTCAGACCGCTTGCGTATTGGAGTATCTGATATACATGTTAGGAGTCCCCTTGATGTTCACCCACGTATAAATAGTGCAGCACATTACAAGGATTAGTATACCCCTCAGAGGGTGGAAGCTTGTCCCTGTCTATCACTTAATGTCCTTGATGGTCCATGGTTGTGAGGAAGATACTTGGAATGAGGTATTGGACAAAGATGTTGGAAACGGTTATGGTAATAGGGGGAATTGGTGGGGAGGATTATGTATCTCTTCTCGGCAGTGTCTTCTCTGGGTGTGATGAAGAATGTTTAATACCCGTGTCTGCAGTCTCTGATGGGTTCCCGGTCGGTGAAATGTGGGGTGATGGGGCCCTTCCCTGTTCCCTTCCTCTTCACTGGTATTGCGTAAAATGGAGATACCCACCAATTTCCCATAACGTAGCCAACAACCACCCTACCCTCCTAGCAGTCCGAATCATATTAGCACGAGGTGAAGAAGCCTATCATGTACACACGTTTTAAGTATATATTGGGTGACGATGAGGAGAGAGATAAGAAGAGGAAGAAGATCCGTTTTGGTAGGAGGGAATTTCGATAGACCTTTAACATTAAGGTACGTGTCAGCTTTGGCATGAGAATAACAACAAGAACTTAAGAGAGATGACCGACATCTTCATCAAGGAGTGAACTGGATAGAAGAAACACAACCTGTTTATAAATTCAAGTCCCTTCTCAAGAGCACTACTCACTCCAAAAATCAAATAAATACTGTAATAACTGAACCTAAAAAAAGTAAATATCTTAAATGTTTTCTCAAATTAATTCACATAAATGTTAACCCTAAACCCAAACTAACTTTTATTTTTAAATACACTAACCTAACAGAATACTCCATTCAACAGAAGTACAGCAATGCATGCAACCACAATACCTGTCTTTGTAATACTCATTTGTGCTTTATTGTTACTGTTTACAATAAAGTTTTAATCACTGATTACATCATTTCTAAGATTAATCAATAATTAATATAAGCCTGCCGCGAAAAGCCTATGCATACAAAGGCTTGAGCATAGCTGCTCTTACCTGTATTTTTTTTTGTACCTCTGTATGTAATGACCAAATTACTAAATAAATAACTAAAAATAAATAAATAAATAAATAAAGGCACGACCTTGGTTGAGCTTGTCTTGGAGAGCTTGAACGTTTAAGTGTCTATGAGTTATATGAGGATAATTGTTCATACATAAGGGAGACAGGTGACAGACGAAGGAATAATGGTGAGAAATGTTTGGCTCTAGATGATACCATGTATATTTTCGCCAGGACTGGCACTGAGTGGCGAACCCATGGGTAGTCCAAAAGTCTGCCTAAAGAGGTGATTTTCGAAAGAGAAACACGTAAACAGCCAACACATAGTTCAACAGGTCATGAAACGCTGGCTGGAATAGGAAGATCAAGTGAAATCGTCAGGTTTTCTGCTCAAGAGATCGATGGCTTGGTATGATACTTGGTGAATAGGTAAGTCACGTCAAGGCTGGAAAGAGTTTTCTTGTTCCTGATGTTGATTTCAACGCTATCCACATAAGAACATAGGAATGGTAGAACACTGCATAAGGGTCCTGCTCACAAACTTAATCCAATCACCTTTCCAATCTACCCAAGATTTTAGACTCTAAACGCCCACTGGTACATCATCAGATAGCAGCAATCTCCACCTTAACCTCAGCATTCCCTTAACGTTTTTTTTTTTTCTGACTATAAATACTTGCGACCTTCCAGCCCCAGTAGATCTGTTTGTGGCTGAAAAAGCCCACGGTGTGGGCGAAACATAGTCAAAAGGATCACATTAAACAGCAATATGTTTTACATTTCCATTGTGTCGGTATTTTAATACCATTTATATCCATTCTGGTCACCCAGCCTCGTAGGGAGACTAGCTGGTGTGTTAAAAAAAAATAATAAAAATAATAATAATAATACAGTAATAATAATACCTTTATTCTAGATGTACCAACTACTGTATCACAGACCTAGCTGACATTATTGGTAATACGTAGTCTAAAATAAAGAAAGCCCCTGGCTATGCAGAGCATTTTGGCAACTTAGGTTTAATCTCATTCCTCGGGTGTGACTCACAACAGTCATACCATCATACATCATATCACATCTTAAATTATTTCATATCAACTCAAAACAAAATTTCTCTATGAGAGTAAAATTGCAACTCAAAATATCGTAACACTAGGGACCACTGTACAGATAGAAAACTAAAATATTTGTAAGATTTAAGAGACATTAAGCTTATTCCATACACTTTTGTTGATGGCCAATGGCAAAGGGGTGTGATCAATATGCACTTCATTTACTGAGTTTCCCCTCGTTAAGAAGTTAAGAACAGACCAAGAAGTGAAGGATGATGGAGAGGCAGCTTTGGCTCGCGTACATTCTCAAGGCATCCGAAAAGCAGATCGGTTCATAATGACTGTTTGAAAAAACAAATTAATACACATAAAAAATATTAATAATTCACAATTAGAGCAAAACATACTATATAAGGATTAAAGTGAGCCACCTCTTAAATTAGTTTACCATGAATAAAGTGGGGGAATTTTGAAAGGAAAATATTAATTTAGTTATAACAATAAGGACATCAAAAAGCATAATACTACATACCAATGTGTTAAATATCACTCAGTAATAGTAAAGGAGCAAAGAAAAAACCCCAGATAAATGAGTAACGTAATACATTAGTAGTAAAAAGTACAGTATTTAAAAAATTATTTTTATTTATAGAAAGTAGAAATCTGCAGATAAGAACAAGAAAACATAATTAGAAAAAAAAAAAAAGGATGATTTTTGAAATAATCTACAACCCACAAAATGTGACTTTCGCATTTTGGGTCAATTATTACAAACAGAACAGAAAAAAAACACCCCAACATAAACAATCTAATAAATTTAAGAAAGATATTCAAAATTACGTTGTATAAGAAACAAAATCAGTAACATTCAAACCCCATATCATTTTTTTTTAACACAAGGGCCCACACGCCCACTGAGGAGGGTGACTCAAAAAAGAAGAAATGATAAAGTTTTTCTTCTTTTTTTATTAGTAATTTATACAAGATAGGGTTTACTAGCCCCAAGCTCCCAGCATATTAGCACCTCGTTGACAATACGCAATGGTCT
The DNA here is from genome assembly GCF_026875155.1 of Cherax quadricarinatus. Classification (NCBI taxonomy): domain Eukaryota; kingdom Metazoa; phylum Arthropoda; class Malacostraca; order Decapoda; family Parastacidae; genus Cherax; species Cherax quadricarinatus. The sequence continues at coordinate 52,068,969 of NC_069422.1, forward strand.
AATGGAGGAAGGAATCTTCATCACTTCCCCATGGAGAAATCCCAATCAGAGTACTAATAATCAGAAGCAACCCTCTAATACTGTAAGCATAGCGTTGACAGCCAACTCTGCCTGTAAGTTTTAGTAAGATACATTCACACATTATTTAATAAATGCATGGAAAACAGGTAAGGTACCTAGGGATTGGCAGAAAGCATCATAGTTCCCATTGTATAAAGGCAAAGGGGAACAAAAGATAGTGCAAAAATTATAGGGGGATAAGTCTGTTGAGTAACCTGGTAAAGGTGTAATGTAGAGTTTATTATTGAAAGAATTAAGAGTAAGACGGAGAATAGGATAGCATATGAACAAGGAGGCTTTAGGGAAATGTAAGGGGTGTGTGACCAGGTGTTAAACAGTGAAACATATAAGTGAACAGTATTTAGATTAAGCTAAAGAGGTCTTTGTGCATTTATGGGATTTGGAAAAGCGTATTTGACAGGGTGGATAGGGGGCAATGTGGGCAGATGTTTTGAGGTGTATGTTTGTAGGAGGTAGGATACTGAAACATGAAGAGTATTTACGAGGATAGTGAGGCTCAAGTTAGAGTAAAGGAAAGATGGAAATTAATTTCCATAAAAGTAAGGCCTTAACAGGATGTGTGATGCACAGTGTTGTATGTAATAATTTATAGATGGGGTTGTAAAGAGAAGTAAATGCGAGGGTCTTGCAAGAGGCGATAGTTAAAAGATAAAGTTAATCACACATAAAGTAGGGAGTTGTCACATGTTGCTCTTTGCAGATGACACTGTGCTCTTGGGAGATTCTGGGGGTGGGGGGTGGGGGGGGGGGGGGGGGGAGGGGGGGGGGGGGGGGGTGAAGAGAAGTTGGTCAGAGATAGGTGGATGAATTTGTAGGGTGTGCAAAAGAAAATTAAAGGTGAATACAGAAAGAGTAAGGATAGAGGAAACAAAAAGATAAGGTGAAGAAAGATTGGATAACAATTGGAGGGAGAGAGTTAATTGAGGAGGTGAATTGTATTCAATATTTGGGGAGTGGACGGTCAGCTGAATGGTGTTCTATGACAAAGAGGTGAACATAAGAATTGATGATGGGATAAGGGTAGAGCGTGCACTAAGTAGTCAGTGGAGACAAGCGAAGCTTGTCCATGTAGGCAAAGAGGGGAATGTATGAGAGTATAGTTTTCACCAACACTCTTATATGGTTGTGAAGCATGGGTGATGAATGTTAGGCAGCGAGGAGAAGGCTGGTGGCAGTGTGAGAATGTCTGATGCAATGTGTGGGTGTGATTAACAATGCAGAGAATACGTAGTATGGAAGTTAGGAGGAGTTGCTGGATTACCAAAACGTTGTCCAGAGGCTGAAGAAGGGTTGTTGAGGTGGTTTCGGACAGTAGAGAGAATGGAGCGAAAGAGTGACTTCCGAATTAATCAGGTCGTGTATGAAGGAAGGCGGGGTAGGGAGTCAGCCTAGGAAAGGTTGAGGAGGGGTAAAGGGGTATTTGTGCGAGGGCATGACTTCCAGCAGGCAGCGTAAAAGCGTGTTTGATAGGATTGAATTGGAGACAAATGGATTTTAATACTTGACGTGCTGATTGAGTGTGAGCAAAGTATAACATATATGAAGGGGTTCAGGGAAACCCGTCAGGCCGGACTTGGGTCCAAGGAGAATGGGAATACAGTGCCTTCACTCCTGAAGGAGGGGTGATAATGTTGCAGTTTTAAAAACTGTGAAGGGTGTCAATAAAAGCACCCTCCTGGCAAGACATGAAATGGAGTGTAATGATGGTGAAAAAGTTTTTCTTTTCGGGCCCCCCTTCCTAGATGGGAAAGCGGCCATGCGATAATAAAAAAAAAAAAAATAACAATCACACAAATTAATTACAGGAAGACTGAATGAATGACTAGGAGGGGAAGTTGCAGTTTGAGGGTCATGAATTGCCATGAATCAGACCACTGCAACAGCATGGAAATCTTGGTACAGAAATATCTCCACAACTATTTACTACAATTGCTGGTCCACCCTCTTTGGCATGACCCTACTTCTACTGTGGAATCCCACCTACCACTGAGTCAATGCCTTCATTTTCATCAGACTTCATTATATAAGCCTAAAACTGACTTATCTTTTCCTGTCAGTGCATATATTCCAACAAGACTACAGAACTGAGCACCTGCTCCTAGGCTCAGGTGACTGATTACATCACCATCAACCGCTTCAGTTTTTCTGTATTGTATTGATCAAGCCACTTGCTGGCAAAATATCTACTTAAAAAAGATCCCGTTGATGTGCAGTGTCTCATCTTCGCATGTAATACAGTGGACACTGAATTCCTGGGCCTTTGCTCAGCAAAGAACTATTGTTTAAAGCCAAGTATTAAGGTTTTGATAATCACCATCAAACATCCATACCAACAAGTACACATATAAATATTTATTATGTTTAAAATCAAATGCCAAGAGATTGACAGATATTAAATATAATGTTTTTAACACTGAGGTATCTCCCACTGAGGTAGGGTGAACTGAAATAAACGAAAATACATTCCCCATCACTCATTCAAAAGCTGTCTTGACAGAATGAGGCTGAGATCAGACAATCCAAATTAACCTTGAAATGCAACATCCCCACCCATACTTACAGAGTGCAAGGTACACTAATTTCCACTTCCAAGACCCAAGTCCACCTAGCTAAAAAAAAAAAAAAAAAAGATTAAAAAAAAAAATAAAAAAAAAAAAAAAAAAAGAAAAAAAAAAAAAAAAAAAAAAAAAACTCAAGAGAAACATTAATAGAGTATATCTACAGAGATTACTAAATGAATGCTTATATATACTGAGTCCCATGGTGGCCGCACACAGGTGTAGACTGACCAAGACGAACGCTTATATAGTACAGTGTATTGCCAATTATCCCAACCACTGAAGACAAGCAATGGAAGACATGTTTTATATTTTTATTATACTTGTCAATAAATTTTAAAAACATTAAGCAATAAAGTGGCAAAAATAAACATAATGAAAACCAATTATTCAACTATTAACCCGTAAAAGGTCCAAATGTATATACAGTGGAACCTCTACTTACAAGTTCAATCCGTTTCATGACCTTGCTCGCAACTGATTAGCACGATTTGCAGAGTCACGTTTTCCTCACTTAAATTAACTGAAAACGAAATTAATCAATCCAGATGGAATTTCCAGGCACGAGAAAAATACTTTAATAATATCCTAATACAACACTATAGCTTTATTTATTAACACGATTTCATGTAATATGACATAATAAACAATATTAATAACAAAGAAACATGATATATACACAAGAATGAATAAAATACATGTCATTAGGTATGTGGCTAGTGGTGGTGACAGCAGCCATTGTTGTTGGGGTTTATAATGGGCACCACAGCAGCCATTTCCAGTCTCCTGACTACATGTGGTCGAAGAACCTAAGGAATAACCCAAAAACGTCAGAGTGACTTATAAGTGCTTACACTCTAAATGCAACACTTAACTGCTACACTCTTAATGGTAAACTTTTAATGTCTACACTCTAACATGCTACACTTTGCCACTGCTGCTGCATGTTGTCTGCCCTGCTAACCTCAATGATGTTCTGCCACTGCTGCTTCATGTTGTCAGCCACTGCTACTTCATGTTGTCAGCCACTGCTATCCTCATGATTCTGCTACTGGCTACCTCACGATGTCTGCCACTGCTGCTTCATGTTGTCTGCCACTGCTGCTTCATGTGTCTGCCACTGCTGCTATCATTGTAGTCCTGCCACTGCTGCATCATGTTGTCTGCCACAGCTGCTTCATGTTGTCTTCCACTGCTGCCTCATGATGTCCTGCTACTGCCACCCTCAGTGAGTTTCTGCCACTGTGCTGCTACACTTTGTTCTGTCACTGCTGTTTCATGTGTCTGCCACTGCACCTCATGTCTGCACTGACTCAACATGCTGTCCTGCCACTGCTGCTTCATGTTTCTGCCAATGCTGGCACACTGTTGTCTGCCACTGCTGCTACATGTTGTCTCCCCCTGCTACTTCACGTTGTCTGTCACTGCTGCTTCAAGTTATCTAGCCACTGCTGCTTCATGTTTGTCTGCCACTGCTGCTTCATGCTAGTCTGCCACAGCTACCCTTATTGTCTGCCACTGCTGCTTCATGTGTCTGTCACTGCTTGCTTCATGATTGTCTGTCACTGCTGATTCATGTCGTCTCCACGCTGCTTCATGCTGCTCATGTTGATCCTGCCACTGCTGCTTCATGCTGTTTGCCACAGCGCTTCATGTCGTCCTGCCCACTGCTGCTCATGCTGCTTCATGTTGTCTTGCCACTGCTGCTTCATGTTGTCCTGCCACTGCAGACTTCATGTTGTCATGCCACTGCTGCATCATGCTGTCTGCCACTGCTGCCTTCATGTTTGGTCTGCCATCTGCTGCTTCATGCTGTTTGCAACTGCTGCTTCATGCTGTCTCCACTTCTGCTTCATGTTGTCTGACCACTGCTGCATCATGTTGTCCTGCACTGCTGCTTCATGTTGTCTGCCACTGCTGCTTCATGCTGTCTGCCACTGCTGCTTCATGTTGTCTGCCACTGCTGCTTCATGATTCCTCCATCTGCTGCATCAATGTTTGTCTGCCACGCTGCTTCCATGCTGTCTGCACTGCAGCTTCATGTGTCTGCCACTGCTGCTTCTGTTGTCTGCCACTGCTGCTTCATGTTGTCTGCCACTGCTGCTTCAGCTGTCTGCCACTGCTTGCTTCATGCTGTCTGTCACTGCAGCCTTCAAGTTGTCTGTTCACTGCTACTTATCCATGTATTCTGCCACTGCTGCTTCATGTTTGTCTGTCACTGAGCTACTTCATGTTGTCTCCATTGTTGCTTCATGTTTTCTTGCCACTGCTGCTTCATGTTTGTCCTGCCACTGCTGCTTCATGTTGTCTGTCACTGCCTGCTTTTCATGTTGTCTGCCACTCTGCTTCATGTTGTCTGCCACTGCTGCTTCATGTTGTCTGACCCCTGCAACCCTTATGTTGTCCTGTCACTGCTGTCTGTCATGTTGTCAGTCCACTGCTACCTCAAATTGTCCGTCACTGCTGCTTCATGCTGTCTGTCCACTGCTACTCATGCTGTCTGCACTCTTGCTTCATGGCTGTCACTGCTACCTTCTTTGTCTGTCACGCTGCTTCATGCTGTCTGCACTGCTGCTTCATGGTGTTCTGTCTCTGCTGCTTCATGTCCCTGGTCACTGCTACCTCATGTTGTCCGTCACTGCTGCTTCATGCTGTCCTGGTCACTGCAGCTTCATGTGGTCTGTCACTGCACTTCATGTTGTCTGTACAGCGGCTACCACTGTGTCCGATCAACTGCAGCCTCATTTTGTCCTGTCACTGTTGCTTCATGTTTCTGTCACTGCTACCTCATGTTGTCTGTCACTGCTGCTTCATGCTGTCTGCCACTGCTGCTTCATGCTGTCACTGCTACCTTATGTTGTCTGTCACCGCTGCTTTCATGCTGTCCTGCCCCCAAACCCTTTGGCTGCTTCATGCTGTCTGTCACTGCAGCTTCATGTTGTCTGTCACTGCTACTTCATGTTGTCTGCACTGCTGCATCATGTTGTCTGCCCCCCCCCCCCCCCCCCACCTGCCTACCCTAAGTTTCTGTCACTGCTGCTTCATCTTGTCAGTTCACTGCAACCTCATATTGTCTGTCACTGCTGCATCATGCTAGTCTGTCACTGCAACTTCATGCGAGTCTGCCACTGCTGTCTTCATGCATACACTGCAACCATAAGTTGTCTGACCGACTGCTGCTCATGCTGTTCCTGGCCACTGCTGCTTCAATGCTGTCGTCACAGCTGCTTCATGTTGTTTTGGGTCACTGCGCTAATCAGTTGTCTGTCACTGCTGCTTCATGTTGTCTGTCACAGCTACTTCTTTGGCTGTCACTGCTACTTAATGTTGTCTTGCCACTGCTGCTTCATGTTGTCTGCCACTGCTGCTTCAATGTTGTCTGGCCACTGCTGCTCATGTTGCCTGCACTGCTGCTTCATGTTGTCTGCCCTGCTTACCTTATGTTGTCTGTTCACAGCTGCTTCATGTTGTCGCCACTGCTTGTTTCACGTTGTCTCCACTGCTGCTTCATGATTGTCTGCCACTGCTGCTTCATGCCTGTTTGCCACTGCTGCATCATGTAGTCTGCCACTTGCTGCTTTTCATGTTGTCCCTGCCACTGCTGCTTCATGTGTCTGCCACTGCTTGCTTCATGTGAGCTGACACTGCTGCTTCAGCTGTCTGCCACTGCTGCTTCAGATGTCTGTCCACTTGCTTACCTCATGATGTCTTGCCACTGCTGCTCATGCTGTCCTGCCACTGCTGCATCATGCCTGTTCTTCCATTGCAGCTAGCTTCCATGTTGTCTGCCACTGCTGCTTCATGCTGTCAGCAACGGCAGGTTCATGCTGTCTGCAACTGCTGCTTCATGGCTGTCTGCCACTGCTACTTCGAATGTTGTCTGTCACTGCTGCTTCAATTGTCAGCCACTGCTGCTTCATGTTGTCTGCCACCTGCTGCATTTCATAGTTGTCTCCACTGCTGTTTCACTTGTCTGCCCACTGCTGCTTTCATGTTGTCTGACACTGTCTGCTTCATGCGTCTGCCACTTAGCTGCTTCATGGTTGTCTCCACTGCTGGGGGCTTCATGTTGTCTGCCACTGCTACCGTCATGATGTCTGGCCACAGCACTTCATGCTGGTCTGCAACATGCTGCTTCATGCTGTCTGTCACTGCTACTTCATGTTGTCTGTCACTGCTGCTTCAAGCTGTCCCTGCAACTGCTACTTCATGCTGTCGCAACTGCTGCTACATTCTGTCTGGTCACTGCTAACTTCATGTTGTCCCTGTCACTGCTGCTTCATGCCCGTCCTGCCACTGCTACATCATGGCCTGTCCCACTGCATACTTCAAGCTGTCTAGTCACTGCTACCTTCATGTTGTTTCTGCCACTGCTTCTTCATGTTGTCTGTCACAGCTACTTCATGCTGTCTGCACTGCTGCTTCATGCTGTCTGTCACTGCTTGCTTACATGTTTCTGTCACTGCTGCTTCAGTTGTCTGCCACTGCTGCTTCATGTTGTCGGCGACTGCGCTTCATGTTGTCTGTCACTGCTGCTTCATGTTGTCTGTCCACTGCAACTTCATGTTTGTCTGTCACTGCTACTCACGTTGTCTGTCACTGCTGCCTTCATGTTTCTGTCACTGCTTGCTTCAAGTTGTCCTGCCACAGCTGCTTCATGTTGTTTGTCACTGCTACTTCATGTTGTCATTCACTGCTACTTCATTTGTCTGCCACTGCTGCTTTCAATGTTGTCTTTCACTGCTGCTTCATTTTGTCTGTCACAGCAGCTTCATGTTGTCTTGCCACTCTGCTTCATGTGTGTCTGTCACTGCTCTTATGTTTGTCTGACAATGCTACTTCATGTGTCTGCCAACTGCTGCATCATGTGGTCTGTCACTGCGCTTCATGTTGTCTGCCACAGCTGCTTCATGTTTTCTGCCACTGCTGCTTCATGTTGTCTGCCACTGCTGCTTCATGTTGTCTGTCACTGCACTTCATGTCGTCTGCCACTGCTGCTTCATGTTTGTCTGTCACTGCTACTCATATTGTCCATCACTGCTGCTTTCATGCTGTCAGTCACTGCTATTCAATGTGCTGTCTGCCAACTGCTGCTGCATGTTTGTTCCTGTCACTGCTACATCATGCTGTCTGTCCCACTGCTGCTTTCATGCTGTCTGTCTCCACAGCCTGCTTCATGTTGTCTGTTCACAGCTGCTGCTTCAATGTTGGTCTGCCACTGCTGCTTCAAGTTTGTCTGCGACTGCTCTTCATTTTGTCTGTCCACTGCTGCTTCAAGTTGTCTGTCCCACTGCTACTTTCATGTTTTGTCTGTCACAGCAACTTCAAGGTGTCTGTCACTGCTGCTTCATGTTGTCTGTCACTGCTGCTTCATGTTGTCTGCCTGCTGGTTTCATGTGTTCTGTCACGCTACTTCATGTTTGTCTGTCCACTGCTACTTCATGTGTCTGCCACTGCTGCTTCATGTTGTCTGGTCACTGCTGCTCATGTTGTCTGTCACTGCTGCTTCATGTTGTCCTGCCTCTGCTTGCATCATGTTGTCTGATCCACTGCACTCATTTGTCTTTCACTGCTACTTCATGTTGTCTGCCACTGCTTCTTCATGTTGTCTGTCACGCTGCTTTCATGTTGTCTGCCACGCTGCTTTTCAGATGTCTGCCACTGCTGCTTCATGTTGTCTGTCACTGCTGCTTCATGTGTCTGTCACTGCAATTCCATGTACGACTGCCACTGCCTTTCATTGTTTCCTGTCCACGCTACCTCAAATTGTCCATCACCTGCTGCCTTCATGCAGGTCGTCACTGCTACTTTCATGCTGTCTGCACTGCTGCTTCATGCTGTCACTGCTACCTTATGTTGTCCTTCACTGCTGCTTCATTGCTGTCAGCCACTGCTGCTTTCATGGTGTCTGTCACGCTGCTTTCATGTTGTCTGTCACTGCTACTTCATGTTGTCTGTCACTGCTACTTCATGTTGTCTGTCACTGCTGCAATCATTTGTCTGTCACTGCTGCATCATGCCTGTTCTGCCACTGCTGCTTCATGTGTCCTGTCACTGCTACCTCATGTTGACCATCACTGCTGCTTCAGTTGTCTGTCACGCTACTTCATGTTGTCTGTCCGCGCCTACCTCAATCCGCACTGCTGCTTCATGTTGTCGTCACTGCTGCTTCATGTTTTCTGTCACTGCTACCTCATGTTGTCTGTCACTGCTCTTCAAGCAGTCCTGTCACTGCTGCTTCATGTTGTCTGTCCAATGCTACTTCATGTTGTCCTGCACTGCTACCTCATGTAGTCCCATCAACTGCTACTATTCATGTTGGCCTGTCACTGCTGCTTCATGTTGTCTGTCACTGCTACCTCGATGTTGTCCCATCACTGCTGCTTCCATGCTGTCATCTGCTGCTTCATTTGTCTTTTCCACTGATACTTCAGGTTGTCCCAGTCGGCAGCTACCTCATGTTGTCCGTCACTGCTACTTCATGTTGTCTGTCGCTGCTACTCATGTTTCCCGTCACAGCTACTTCATGTTGTCTGCCACTGCCTACCATCATGATGTCAATCCACTGATGCCGTCAAAGAAATCGAACATTTCAGCTATTTTGAGCTTCAATTTCAAGTACTTTTTCATCGTGAAACCAATTAAAATATATATATTTTTGTAGTATTATCTACCATTCTATCACATGAGACCAAATAAAATGAGAATCCAACCATAAAAACCATACGCAAATATACCCTAAGGGGAGGCTAATGGCTGAGAAGTGAACCCGTTTATATTATGGCCACAATTTCTTTCATTTTTGGTGTACTTAAGAAGCACATTTCATCATACACTGCCCAAGTTTTCAATAATAAAGTCAACAAACACCTGAGATCCATTCACTAGATACAAGACAGAGCCCCTCACCAGTGTCCAATAACCTCCCCTTGAGCTCGCTCGCATCTAGAAATATTGCTCGGCGTATGGAAGCAAAAAAATTGACTGAGCATATGTGCTCGTAACTGGAAAAAAATTCGCACGTGATCACCTCGAAAGTAGAGGTTCCACTGTATATGTTATTTACCACAATGCCCCAAACTTTATACATATACGTTTTAATTTTTTCCTGACAACAAATTTGGCACGACTGTCCTTGAGATGCCTTGTCAGCTAGAATGGTTCTTAACCCTCAGTGTGCACCAAATTAAAAATATCTGGGACCCACAAAGTACCTTGTTGGGAGCACCATTCAAATTAGTGCCAGTTAGAGCACACCGGGTGCAAACGCCCCTAGGATTCACTGATTTTCATGTAGAATTAACTCTCCCATTTTAAAGAAAGTGAATTTAAACCCCGAGTTTTAGTTGGCTTACAGGCGGATGTGGCCATAATTGCCGAGGAAATATCAAAAAACCTCGATAATAACTCATGTCAATATTTGTTCAACACCCCCATTCAGAATGTCTTAATAACCTTTGGTCCTAAGGTAAAGAGAAACAAATCTTGGAACGAATTACTTGTTCAACAGTCCTGCTGACTGGCTGATTGGCTGGCAGGATGGCCCAGCTGCGTGGCTGGCCGCTGCTGGCGCCTGGCTCTATCTCCATTTAACTGTCTTTATCTATGTCTCTCTGTCTATCTTTGTCCATCTCTGTCCTATCTTTACTGTCCTAACTTTATCTCTGCCTATCTCTGTCTGTCCTATGTCTATCTCTTTCTATCAGTCTACTCTGTCTCACAGTACACTTAATACAAGTATACATAGTGTAAATTACCTAGGTAACCCAAAAAAATCAAAGATGCTATACACTGCGTGAAGAGATCAGTAAAGGGCGATGACCATTCTTGTGCCACTCTCTGAGACAGAGAGCTACATGGATAGACAGATAGACAGGGAAGCTTGACAAACAGACATGTATGTAACAAAAAAAGAGCACAATAAGGGCTTACTGGAACGATATCCCAAATAACCCACAACCGAAGAGAGGACTTACGACGACATTTCTCCGGTCCGACTTGACCATTTTACAAAGTCACAGTGTGACTTTGTAAATGGTCCAAGTCGACCGAAAACGTCGCGTAAGCTCCTTCTTCTATGTGCGGTTATTTGTTTAATAGACATGTTTGTGTACCAGTGAAACCAGTAGGCTGATGCTTCATCAAATGTCATCTCTAAACATATCTTATCGAAGTCTTATCCTCCTCCTTCTTCTTCTTTTTCTTCCTTCTTGGTTTTCCTTCTACTTCTTTTTTCTACCTTCTACTTTTCTTCATTCTGATTTCCATTCTTCTTTTTCCTTCCTTCTCCCTTCTTCCTTTCTTCTTCACTTCCTCCTTCATTCTTTTCCTTCCCTCTTGGTTTTCCTTCTACTTCTTCTTTTTCTTCCTTCTACCTCTTCTTCTTCCTTGGTTTTCCTTCTACTTCTTCTTCTTCTTTTTTTACACAGGGTTTGACAAGGTTAAGTATCCCTAGCTTTCTTGACAAGCTAATTTTAACAGGTTAAGGTATCCTACTTTATTGGCAAGCCAAGCGCTGTTACCTACATCAGCTCATTTGGAAAGCATATTTTAATTGTTATGAGACAATTCACGTAGGGAACAAATGAAGTTGAAGGAAGCCATCTGTGGTCCAGCATTTTCATTTGATCAACTGACTTTTATCATGTTGACATCAATATGCTGTACGAATGTGTTCCATACATTGAGTCATATCCTGGGTAATCTGAACACAGATGGAGTGATGTTCGAGGAGAAGGTACAGCCGAGTGTGCAGTTGCTGCTTTCTGCCCGTTATGAGGCATAAAAGCTTGAGGTTCACGCTGTCCCTCGAAAGGATCCCAAGTGTTGCTTTGACAAAATTGGCCATGTAACATAACAGTAAGGCCACCCACATCCCTCCCTGTGTAAGGCTCTGCTGAAATGACAGATTTACCGATGATAGGTCCAGTTGAGAGATGAGACGTCATGCTCTGATCTCTACTCTGTCAGCCAGTTGGCCGATGAGAGGGGGGGGGGGGTAGTAAACCA